>VWZU01009309.1:573281-588852 GCA_013397095.1 Sterrhoptilus dennistouni | reverse complement strand
ACTGTCAGCCCAGGACACTTTCCTACAATAACGGATTTGTCTATCTTCATCTTTCTACTTCTAGTTATTAATATAACTTTTGTATTGTAAATTTTTATTTCTCTTGGTAGTTATGACTTATAGAGTGCTCATGCCTTATCCTTTCTGACTTTTACGTCTCTCCTACTTGTATGTGTCTCTTTATAGTCACTGATATCAATGTGTCTTTGTACCTCTCCTTTTTTGACTTTTACAATCCTGAAAGAGCTCTTGATGGAGCCTTATTAAGCTGCTGTTATATATCTTGACTTTCATCCCCAGGAAAACATTTTGTTGTTCGATCTTTTAATGCTACTCTTCTTTAGAAAAGAGCAGCTTTTCATTTTTCCCTTCTGAGTTGCTTCCTATGGGATCACAAACTCCTTCACCACTTCCTCCCCTCCCTATTCATACTCATTGTTGCAGAATCACTTCAATCTAAAATGCCTTTTATGCTTAGTCTGGCAACTAGAGGCATTTGTTGCAAAGGGGGTTACAAATGGGATCACTAATTTTGATATAATTGACAAACTAGGGTGACTAGAGTCTGAAGGCAACTTGAGCCCAGAAGGGTTTATGTTACTCAAAATCAGATTAGATATCTAGAAGGAGAGAAACTCACATGGATCAGGGACAAATGAACCCCTAAATGAATTGGTATAGAAGAGATGGATGGACTATTACTGTGATCAGATACAGTTATTTCTGTGCTTGGCTGATAACCTGAGAGGTGGCAGATTGGTGTATGGTCTGTCAGAAAGAGGGAAGAAAATAATTTTGTCTTCCACTGTCTGCCAACATGTGTGTATTTTGGGGATAAGGATTAAATAATCACAATAAACATCAGTGTTGTAACTGGCCTTGTTGGGGAATTATTTATGTATATGAGCTGTGTATGGGATCAGATACCAATATCTCTAATGGTGGTGTCCACGGAGAGGAATTTATTTAAGGTCTGTGGAATTATTTTAAATCTACCCTTGTAACATTTCATACTGCTTATAAATGTAATACATCTATAGCAAATACATATGTATGGGGACAGATGACTGAAGATGCAGTAATTTTCATTTTCCAATTGTTCTGCATTTGCCAGCAGGAATGGCTTCATGCTTATTGTCCATTCTATGATATTTGTGTTGTAAATACCGGTAGACACATGACTATTTGAGCCCAGAGAAACTGATATTATTCAGTTTTTCCCATGTCTGTGTTTGTTAAGTGTATGGAAGATAGGGATGGAAGCTTCAGCCATAATGTTGCTCTGAAGTTCATTATTTTATCAAACTTCTAATGCTGAGAAAAAGTACCAACTGTCTTTCAGCTGCTTATTGGTATGTGTTTCTGTGGTGATTTCTTTTTTCAAATCATCTTCCCAAATAGCTTTTTCTGTGTGTGGGTTTTCTGACTTGGTATAAAGTACATCACAGACTTTGGAAACTAGGGAATCACTTTCCACATTCCCATTGTTTGTTTGTGTTTTGTTTTGGGATTTCTGTTTTATTTCCTTATCAAAACAAAATACTTTTTCTATGTTAAGCATATTGTTGTGAGTGTGTAGGGTGCTATGTGTCTTAAGCATGATCTAGTGTGAAGCAGACAGACCACCCATTTTCAAAATGTTTCAGAGAACAAAAGATGCTCGTACTGACAGATCACATGTTCTGTCATTGTAACACCAAACTATTAAGTAAAACTGTCCCTCAAGGCAAAGCATCTCATTTATTATGCTTTGAATGAGTATCTTGTTTATTAAGATGTACTAAGTAGCTAAATCCAGATTGTACTGCAGGCAAAGAAAATTGATTTATCACAGCTCTTTGTTATTGGGTGCTTTATATTTAGTGTAATTGTCTTTAGTTTTAAACTACGGAAAATATTTTGGAGTATCAAGTCCTGCTCCAGAATATGCAATTTGTTGTTTTGAAACTCTCTCACTCTAGAAGTTATGAAGGTGATGAATGCCAGCACATGCTCACAGGAGTGAGTGAAATGCATGAGCAACATGTGCACAGTTGTCTTTATTGGTGCTCTTATATTGAGTAGGGGCAAAAAGATTGGGGTTCTTAGACTCTGGATCTTCATTTGGGGAATGAAAATAGGTGTGGTCATGCTGAATTCTGCTTATGTAATCTCAGTAAGGGTCATCGGGTCAATATTGGAAGGCATGACATGAGGTTTCTTGGTCTGACATTTCTTTCCCTAAATTGTCAGAAGAGATGGAGGGAGATGGGGTGGGGCAGGGGAACAAGCAAACTGAAGAAGACAAAGAAAGGAATTCTGTAAGGCATGGAAGTATTTGAGAGATTATGTGCTTGTGAGTTGTTGTGGAGGTGGGAGGCAAAAATGTTCCCTATGTCAGCATTTATATCTATACACAGGATCTTGATCTGGCAGAAGGGGCTAAAGCTCAGGGAGACAGCGGGCACACCAGAATTAGTGGTAACAGTTAAGAATCAAAAGAAAATAAAATCCCAGCTCCAGATGGTCTAACCTTGTGCAGTGCTACTCAGTCATCTTGTGGGGACACATGGTGCCGATTAAGCTTAAAACTGCAAATAATGGTATAAATTGACTGGCTGGTTGTAGGCTGTTTATGATCCCTAGCTTAGCAAGATTTTGTTACCTCATCTGAAAAACATCAACTCAGACAATCGTGTCTAAAGCTTTTGGGAAAGGTTTTAAGGAAAGCCAGTGGTAACATTGCTAACAGTATCTCCTCCCCACTCCCAGATGCCTCCAATCTTCCCATTCTCTCTTTTTCTTGAGAAAGGAGAATTACTTACTGCTACATGTATTGTAGCTCTTGGCATGCTGGAACTACTTGTGGGTTTTCGTTCCATCTGTGGACTTGGTCTCTGTCCTCTTAGATTCTTTGAATTTGTTTTGGGCATGGCTTTGTGATGAGCTATGCCACTGAGATTTAGTAGTAAAGCCTTCTCTGACAGGCTGTTAAGCTGAGAAAGACACAGTGATGCTGAGCCTCATTTCCTCCATCTGTGAAAAACTGAAAAAATGGTGGAATGAAATATTACCTGTCTTGTTTCACTGAAATTGCAAGCAGCCCAAGGAAGGTGTGATCTTTAGATGAGCACTTGAACAAGTATGTAGCACGCCTGCCTCTGGCTTTAACCAATTTCTCTAAACCATGTTACAACTGATGATGATGGCTTGTATCTCTTGGTTCTAGGATAGGAACAAGGACTTTCTATTGAGAGATTATATTTAGAAGTCCCTGTTTTCTGACGGCTAGTACGGCCACCTCACAGATTCTTGTAGGATCTTTCTGAAACTTGAACCAAAGTTGACATTATAGCTGTGCTGTGTGCTGTGTGTTGGACCCTGTTAATTCTGACTTGTATGTGCTGGGTGGGTATCTTGCTGTGCAATGCCCCTAGACACCTGAATCATCTGACTGACCAGGAATATGTCTACAGCAATTGTGTGGAGATCAGAAACACACTCATTAGAGAACACTAGCAGGCTGCAGCTTAGCTTTCCAATCAAGATGTTTCTCTGTAGCACATGTGTGTTTTATCTTTCTCATTCGTTCCTTTTGGGAGGGAGAGGGGGAGCGCAACATTCTACAGAGCCTCCCGAATCCAATTTATTTTTTCTCCTCCCCTTTTGAAAGTCTTATTTCCCCACTCGATGCAGACAGAGCTGAATTGTAGTCAATTCTGCCATCTGCTGATGATCTCTTCTGGCTGCTTGCCAGCGTGCTTGTAATGTGTGGCTAAATCCAAATCATTAAGGACATTAGTAGGATTTGGCCCATGCTATAGGTAAAGAGAGGCAAAATATCTAAATATTTTTTACCAGTAATCTGGCTTTTGATAAAACAATTGCTTTTTTGCTACTAGAATTAATTTTTCATGTTTTATATCAGCATTCATAGGCAAGAACTGAGTTTCTGTTTACAGCTTTATTAACTATGTCATATTAATCTCTTGGTTTACTGCTGATTGCAAGTGGTAGCTAACCAGTGTCTTGAATTTGAATGTTGTCAGTTGCTGGGAAATATAGGCAGTGAGAGGGGATTTCTCATAGTTGTAGGGGAGTTAAATCTTCCCTGTGTTTGTGTTGCTTCTATTGTAATTTGGAAACAGATAAAATTGTGGTGATGTATTAATTGTCTGCAGATGATTTGGTCAGGGGGCTTCCAGAAACAGGGTATCTCACAGTGTTTGTGGTTTTGTGGGGAAAACTGAAAGAAAAGAGTGGAACTGTATCCAGCTGTTGATTTGTGTTTGTATTCCTAGCACTTGCCTTAGTCTGGGTCCCCAGTGCTGTTTTGCTGGTGTATCCCAGCACCAAAGGCTACCTCTTGGGCCAATTGCTTCCCAACTATTGAAACACAAGGGCAACAAAAATGAGAGCAAGCTTACAACGAGCTTGGAGCAGATTACATTTTCTGTAAATAAAGATACAATACTGAAACAATATTTGAATATATTCCTCTTTTATTTATTTTTATATTAATTTTTTTCTATGAAAGAATCTGTTACTGTGGCTGCAGTAGGCAGGATGTAAATGCTCTCAAATCAGCTATGTGATGTTGGTCCTCATTTTTTTAGGACAGGCTGGTCACTAGAGGAAGAAGAAAGTGACCTCTGGTGTATTGCACATCAGACTGAATTTGAAGTGTTTTGCATCTTCTTCAACAAGATACGGTTAGTTGATTAGAGCCGAAGTTCTAACTGGGCTGTGTTTCTGGTGTAATATTTTTTACATGGTATTTCTAATACTGTGTTTTAACTCCTTTTTAGTGGCTAAATATGAAACAGTTAACAAAGAAATGATCACTGAAGTTTTTAAATCTTATGCATGCTGGGCAAATAGGGTGTGAGAAGGATTTCAAATAAATGGGGAGTATGTGATATTTTAATAATAAACTGTACCCAAAGAACATGCTTGTGAGGAATCCATCCATGAGAGATGCTTGGAAAGTGATGCCTTTTAGTCTTGAATTCCCATGTTATGTCTGTTTGGCTGCCATGTTATTCTTTAAAGTATTGCTGATAACACCTGTCCTGGGACAGTGGCAGCTAAAACCAAAGATATTCCTTGATGCTTTTCTTGTATTGCAGTTTCCCAGCAGAGCATCTGGAAACTCAGTGACACAGCTTCAAGATTTTCTTTCCTCTGGGTTCCTCTACAAGTTGTACTGTGGCTTAGTCTCCATTTCTATTAGGCATGCTCTAGGTAAAGGTACCAAAGATTAGTGTAAATGCAGCAGGAAGGTTACAGAAAGATCTGAGTAGGCCTCAGAAAATGACAAAATAATTTTGAGATTTTAGCCTTCAATCCTGGAAGTACTTAAGTACCTGCTGTATTTTATGCACCATGAGTAACTGTACAAGAAGCAGTGGGACTCCAAAGACCCTGATGCAGTGCAAGTGAGAGATGTTCCATAGCTTCAATCTGCAGTATGATTTTCATCTGTTAAATGGCATTTACTTTGCAAACAGGTTCTCCATCTTCTTGGGTCACACTATGGTGAACCCTTTGTGTTTTCACTGAAATTCAGAGAACACCTGGTAGTTGAAATACAAAGAAGGCAAGGGTTTTTCACTAGCTGTGGTTTTCCAAATACACTTTGTGCTTATTGCTTTCCAGTTCTAGATACTCCCCCTCTTTCTCTTTCTTGCCCGGAGAAACAAGAAGTTATCCATTTATTAACAGCGTTTCATATTCTCTGTCAAAAAGACCAGCTGTAAGTTGGGATGAGAGAAGAGAGGGGAGAGAGGGGATGGGTATTAACTGAAGAGGTTCTTGGGCTCTGCAGTCGTACAAGCTCTGGCTTGGATTACTGCCAGCCACTGGGGGTTACAGTGCCGTGGGAGGGGAAAAGGGGTAGGTACAGGGATTTATTTAGCAGTTAATTCAAGTGGCTTGTAAGCTTTTGAATGGTGAGCAATCAGCCCAGTAGGGGAGCTCTTCCACTGTGTCTTGTGATATGTGCTTGCTATTAAGTGTTTATAACAGAATGAAAGCATGTTGTGTTAAAACACTGGGTACTTAGCAAGCAGCATGCCCCTTGGCTAATCTAACAGACATCCCGTGTTTGGCTGGAGAAGTAGAATAGGTCAGTATGGCCTTTCTTTTTTTAAATTATATGTTTAAATTCTTGTTGACCTCCATCTTCTTATGAAATAACTGAAAAGTCACATCCTCAAATCCAGCAGCTTTTCTTAAAACCGTAAGTGGTTTGCTGGCACAGACCCTGAGGGAGAGGGCGTCAGTGTCTCCTTGCAAGGCAGCGTGCACAGGTTCTTGCCTGGGCAAGTGTTTAGAAGGAAGAGATGACAAACACAAAAGGATCAAGTGCACTCCAGCAAATTTGCAGATGATACCCAGCTGAGTGGTGTGGTTGGATGAAGCCCTGAAGGATGGAATGCCATCCACAGGAACCCGGATGAGCTTGACAAGTAGGCCCATGGGAATTTCCTGTGGTATAAGAAGACCAAGTGCAAGGTTCTGCCCCTGGGTTGGGGCACCCCTGGTGTCACCACAGGCTGGGGATGAACAGATGGAGAGCAGCCCTGGGGAGAAGGGCCTAGGGGTGCTGGTGGATAAGGCTGGACATGACCCAGCCATTGCACTCACAGCCCAGAGAGCCAAACATGTCCTGGGCTGTATCCAAAGCTGAGTGGGCAGCAGGGCCAGGGAGGGGATCCTGCTCCTCTGCTCTAGTGGGACCCCACCTGCAGTGCTGCATCTAGATTTGGGGTCTCCAGCTGAGGGCATTGGGATTGTTCAGTCCAGAAGAGAGAAGGCTTAGGGGTGACCCAGTTACAGGCTTCTAGTACCTGAAGAACATCTACAAGTAAGATGGGAAGAGACTCTTGCTTACAAGGGCATGTAGTGACAGGACAAGGGGCAGTGGCTTTCAACTGAGAGTAGGTTAAATTAGATATTGGGAAAAAAAAAAATCTTTATGGTGAGGGTAGTAAGGCCCTGGAGGTTGCCCAGGGAAGTTGTGGATGCCTCATCCTTGGAGTTGTTCAAACCCCATTTGGACAGGGCTCTGAGCAAGCTGGTGTTGTAGAAGGTGTCCCTGTCCATGGCAAGAGGGTTGGAACAGGATGATCTTTAAGGTCCCTTACAACCCAACCATTCTATGGTTCTATAATTTTTCTAAGTGGCTTTTAAGCAATTGGGATTTATGCCTTTGAATTATTTATTTCTGTTTATTTCTATTTATTTGATTTATTTATTTCTGTTTTTAAGTACGGACTTTTAAGTTTGCCTTATTCTCTTCTGTACTCTTCATTTGTGTTGGGAGTACTGAGTTTATGAGCTATCTTATCAAACCCAAGCTTGAAATGTATGATCTAGGGTGGCAAGAGGACACATTAACTGAATGTGTTAAATCTTAGCAAAAGGTGTTTTTTCTAAAATTCTAATTGTATGGTTGTTTAACTGAATGTAAATAAAGTACTTCTAAAGTAGTCTGACCTAAACTATAATCTCTTCTTGGCTGTTTTCTGTGGCTGTCAGGATAGATGGTGGCAAGATACATTTGGCATACTGAGAGTTGTAATGTGCTTTACGATGTGTCAATTTTAGTGTCAAAGTGAGTATGTGAAATGCTGTGTACTTGTACATCCCCAAAGATGGTTGATATGTAAGTTTAGAAAGACCGAGTAACAGGAAGAGTTCTCCACCTAAAAATTGAAAAGGTACAGCACTGGATATGATTAAAGAGGTGGAAAATACTGTATGTATTTTTTCTTGTTTGTTTGCTTTGTCTGGCTAAATCTTGTGAACATCTTCCTGCTATAAGCAAACTGTAAAAAGCAAAGAATAGTGGTTAACCCATCATGCATCTCCTGTGCTCAGATGGGGAGTTTGAAAATATTTTTCTAGGCTTTCTGTCAGTTGCCTGTAGGCACAAAGCAATTCTTTAGCTTTAAGACTGGTGTTTAAGGACTGTGGACAGGAAAGGGGAAAAGATCAGTTTCTGCAGAGGAGTGGCCCCAGTGCAAGCTGGTTTACAGCTGTACAGCTGCCAGAACTTGTGTACATGGTGAGGGACGAAATAGAGCCTCATGTGTCCTGATTCAAGATGGCAAATTTCAGTTTTGCTGTGGGAACTGGATTGCAAGTCCTGAAAATGTGCAAGGCCCTGCCCAGAGGGGCACCCTCAGTTCTGAGGCCATGGTTGCACCAGAATCTGTTGCCTGGTGCAGGTAAGAACTGCATTTTCCCCAAATCTTTGGAAAGCAGTACTTCTGCTTCAGTGTGAAATATTGTGTGAAATCTGCTTTGGTTTAGATCAGATATATAAGGGGATAGCTTTCTTTTGCAGTCCTTCATTTTATTCCCAATGCAACAAATGTTTTGTGCTTCTACTAAATGCCAACAGCTGCTGATAATGGATGGGTGTCAAGCCTCCCACTGGTTCCTGTACAATGTGAAGGTGTCTTCAAGGCTGCCACACCAAGGTACTAACCATTCAGTAAAATATTTAACAACTTTCCAGCTGTGTTTTTAAAAGAAGGATCTGTTTCCATCATATTGAATTGAATGTTTCATAGGATTAAAAAAAAAAAAAAAAGAATAGACCCAATCTGAGTCTGTCTCAATACAGCTTTCCTTACAATAGTTACTAAGCTCAGTCTGCTTTTTTTCACCTGTGGTAGTCAAATACCTTCTAAAAGTCATTGGTACCAGTCGTGTCTTGACACTCTTTAGCCTCTGGAGAGGTTATTATTAAAAGTCTTTTCAATAGATATGGCAGCAGCTGTTAAAGTTTGTTTTCTTTACAGGTAAATGAATGTTTACCTGCCAGAAAGTCAGTCCAGCATTTCTGAGCCAGAAGAATCTTGAGTGTTAATAGCAAGAGTTGTGAAATATGCAGACAATCTCTGAAATAATTCCAGATCATGGCTGAACGTATTGAACACTGTATGTAAACAACATTTTTCTTGGAGCTGGATCAAAGCTCTCTTTTATTCTGTTTTAAATAGCTAAAGAATAAACAGGTTAGTGGCTAGGAATTAACATTAATTTTAGTAATTTCAAGTCTGCTTGATTAGCAGCAGGCTTCTTTCTAGGCTTCACTTTTTTCATGCTGGGCTACCAGACTGCAGGGTGTACACGTTCTGCAACTGAGTTGTCAAAGTGGCAAGAGACAGTGTTCAGCAAATGTGATTCTGGACATCTACTTGCAGGTAAATATAGTTTCAAATATGCCAACAGACCTCAGACCTTTGAGCTGATCTTTTGCTGTACTGAATAATTGGCTCCTTTTTCTGTGTTGGTTCCTTGCTGATCCAAGGTATTTTACTACTTAGTGATTTATTTTCTTTAACAACCTTTACTAGAAAACTTTTCTGACAGTGTTTTTTAGAACTAGAAATAAATGAGAAATAATTAGCAATTCATTCACTATTTACATGCTGAGGAGCTTGAATAGATGGTAATAAAGGCCTTGCATGATCTGTACTGGCTAGTGTGTTATGCCAATGGCTTTCCTGTAGTCTTCCTTCTGCTACAGAACAGATGGTAATGGCAGACACTTGGGTCCAGGAAACCAGTCTAAAGTGTTTTCTTATGTGAGTGGAGACACCCACGTCTGACACTGTTAGCAGGAGGTCTTCTGATGTTTGTCTATCTTCTCTTAGGTATCTGCAGGGCAGATGTGCAGTGCAGCCTCCAGATGCTGGGCTCAGGACGAGCCTGTTGGTAGAACGGATGCTGTGAAAGTCACATTGTGCCTATGACACTCCTATCACACACATGGAGAATATTCTGAATTCGTATGGATAATGCCATGCAGAGTCAGGATCAAAACTGGGACTAAGAGCTGGTGTAACGTGTGACACTTGCAGTGGCCCCTCCCATAAAAAAAAATGTGCATCAAATTCTGTTTCCCTATTAATAAGGAATGGAAGTAGGACATGTGGTAAGTTAAACTGCACACAGTATCTTCGTTGTAAAGTTCATTCTGTATTAAATATTGGACTTATCTGGACTTTTTATTACCTAACTCAATGAGAGATTGTTCTCTCAGGGCCACTATAACACCCAGTCATGTATCTGGTGGTTTTTTTTTCTTTTTTCTTTTCTTCCTCTCTCCTACCTCCCCTGTCAGCTTTTCCTTTTTTTTAGGGAAAACCAAATGCCGAACAAATTAAAGCAAACCACAGCTGGGTTGAGACCTTTTTTTCTGAAGCAAGTCTGGTATGCCTTCTACCTTTGAGGAACCTGCATGTTCTGTAGAAGTCTAGGTTATAGATTTTTTTTCTTGTCAGCAGGATCTACTGTGGTATTGTGAACTGTTGGTAATGTATCTAATGATCTAAGTGATCAGTTGGCTATTGATCATATAGGAAAAGATTTAACTTCTCTTGTGTTAGGAACATTGCTATTGACTACTAAGCATAAATATTATTTTGATGTGATGCTTTTATTAAAAAAAAACCCAGAACAACAACAACCAAAAAACCCCAAGCAAACAAACAAACGAACAAAAAAATCCAAAGCAAAACCCCAAACAAACAAACCCAATCTTTGTTCCCAAGCCATCTGCTGTTACTAGATGTAGCACTGGGGAGCATCAGGAACTAGCTACTATCCCATAATGCATGTTGGCATTTGAAAAAGCAAATCATTCTGGAACAGTTATGTGTCTATTCCCTTTTTCTGAAGTAAATGAGATTGTTTGGCTTTCATTATTAGATACAAGAAAAGGTCATAATTGCAGTGATAGAGATGGTTTTTAATCAATTTTCTTCTACTGCTACAGTTCTAGATAGGTCTTTAGAAAAAAAAAGAGGAAGAATGCTCTAAGTCAGTTTTAAGTACCCACGCACATATTCTGTACTTGGAACATGTCTTGAAGGTAAGTTTGACTTCCTGAAGGGAAGCATAGGGATCTGAGAGCTGATTTATAGAGCAGCCATAAAATGAGTTGGTGTGGTTTAAGTGTACTCACAGTTGTTCAGGGATATCTGTGAGATGATGGCAATGCCTTGTATGGAAAAGATCGAGCTAATTGAAAATGTGACTTATGGCATTCCATAAGATACTTATATTTGTTTAGGAGAATTGCTGTTTGTAACCTCTTGAAGAAGGGCTGACAAAAATAAAGTGGAAGCAAATATAATGATTTTGTCTGAGTTAAACCTGTGAGTTTTAGATTTTTTTAAAAAAAAATAGAGTAAAGGTATTGCATTTACAGACAATAAAATACTCTTCATGGAGCTTTCTGTTTGATAATGAAGTACAGTTTTGTTCTTCTCAGTACCGACTGTTCTCTGGCATGTGAGAAACAGGATAATAGAGTTGATTTGAAGTCAGTTATTTGAAATTACGTTGTTTCCTCCTATGAAGTTCAAGTGTTCAGAACATTCTTGAGAAAAGTGTAAGAAGCAAGAGATGTTGTACATAAGTGTGCTAAGAAATAGTAAACTTGAAAAAAGTTGCTTAGCTGGTATTTTCAGGGTTTCTTTTGCAGTTTTCTGATCACAACTGGAAATGTTTCTCAAGATTTGATTTGTCATTCCTGCTTTAGTAGCTCAAAGCCTTTGAACCTACTTGCTGTTTGTGTTTTACTGTCCAAGCAGGATGGTCCATAAATGACCATTTATTGCAGGTCCCCCAGCTTGCATGTCTCTGGGTTGCTTTGACTCCTCTTTTCAAGCTCTGAATCCCTCTTTTGTATGTACCAGGCAAGTTCCAGTTTGAGGTTTTGCTTGAATCTTTCTTTACCTTTCATTCAATATTCATGTGGGCAGCTTGACTGAACCTCAGAACTGATTTGTGGGAGTGGAAATACATTGAGCTGGTTGGGATATGTCTGAACTCCCCTGGTTGGGTATAGCAAGCTGGGGAGAGGGGATGGTACCATGAGTCAAAATAATTCTCAGTGGAATTCACAGAGCCCTGTAGGTGGGCTCTGTGTGTATGGTAGGCAAACTACTTAAACCTCAGTAAAGGATTCTACTGAGTTGCTATTTATAATGGCTTTGGTAGATTTAACCTTGAAATTTTGTGTCTGAGAATGTAAGGCTAATTTGTAGGATTGAGAGAGACTTCAATGACCTCTATCTTAACTCAGCTGTCAGAAAGACAGATTAACCCCTTTCCAAGATCTTTCTTATCGTTCATCACTTCTGTTTTAATCTGAGAGCTCAATACTCACTTTCAGTTGCCCACAAACATGCTGCTTGTGTATGATAAGGAGGCATTTGTTAAATCATTTTGGGAAATGAAAGCTTAGATAGGTAAGCTAATTTTGGTAACCTTTTGGTTAGTTTTCTTCCCTTATTCCCAAAATTACAAGTCATTTACGATATGCTGTCTTACTTCAAAAGTTACAGTAGTTCTTAGCATGAATGAAATATATGTCAAACTACATTAAATGTACTCTTTGGATATTGCAAGCCCAATACATACTCCCTCAGAAACTAAGTCTAGTAATAGATCTAGGAGTAGAAATAACTTGTAAGATTCAATAGCTAGAATATCCTGTACTGGTCACTACAGGCTCTTGTAAGTCAGTTATTTGTGTCTGAAGTGGGGAAAAATAATGCTATTGTATGTAACTTTTCTTATTTCCTCTGTTTCTCTCTTGTTGGGAAAGACCTGCATTCAAAAATAGTTCTTATTTTGGGGCTGAGTACTGCTTAGGTTTCTCAAGGAGCAGAAGTGGGTGGAGGTGGGTGTTTTGTTGCTTTGATGTTTTTGGGGTTTTTTTTTTTTGAATGTTGACATTTTTTAGTACTAGACTTTTTCAGATTAATTTCAAGCAGCATGTTAGAAGCTATTTTAAATCACCCTGTTTTCATGCACTGCTTCTTTGTCTTGGTACATTTTCAGTGTGTGTGAAGGTACAGTTTTACTTCTTGCTTCTCAGGTAAGGAGGCGAGCTGGGCGTTGCTTTGTTCTTCAGTGCAGTATAAGGCTGATTCTGAGCTAATAGAGGGAGAAGCTGGAAGCAGCAAAGTCTGTTTAGAGTTTACCACATTAAAACTAGTGTAGGAAGAAAACAAATTCTTAGAAGCTTATACCTGAGTATATTTATTTTGAAGTTGAGTAGTGAGAGTATAGCTTGAGCAAATTACTTGCTATTATCATGTGTTGTTCTTTTGATGCATTGGAATAGAAGCTCAGAAAGACAGTTTAGAAGAAGAATGAGGTTATTCAAGTTTAGAAGGAAAAGTTCCATCAAGAAAAATGATTCTAAGAGCAGTTCAAGGAAAGAAACAAAACACAAAGAATAAAATATTGCAGAATTATAATGCTGTAATTTTTAACCTGTGCCACAGGCTGCATTTCAGTCATTGTGCATAAATTTTAGTCCAGCAGTCTGCATATCATTTATGTAGACAGCTTTCCAGTCACCTGAGTCGATTTCATTATCATGGGGTAACATTCTCTGTTCATTCCATTCACTTCCATATATTCCATTTTAAGTTCCAGTTAGCCTTACAGGTAAGCTGCAAGTAGTATGTTTCATGATATCTCTTGCCTGCTTCATGCTTTACTGATTTCTTTGGATCTGCTTGCACAGATAAGTACTACAGCAGCTTAGGGGCTGCTGTAGGTAAACCCAGAGCATTTGGTGTTTTGGGCTTCAGACCTCAGCCTTCCTCTGATGGACTTATTGGGTTGTGAAGTTTTGAAGTCAGTATTCATTCTGGACATGGTTTAAAAGAGAAAAAGTGAAAATTCCTGCTCTTAAGTTTGAGGCTATTTTAGAAAAAACCCTGAACCTTTCTATTTTATAGGGCATGATGTGTTCTAAGAGATTATTGGCACAGTAAAGATGCAAAACTGCTGCGTTGAGAGATCGACAGGCAAAATTTCTGTGAAAATGGACAATCTACAGAACTTGCATGGGACAAAACTTCTTCCCTGACTGTTCTTGAAGGTCACAAGTTGTTGTTCAACACTTTTGTGCAGTGTCCTCACTTGTAACATGAATGAGAGAATAAATAATTGTCAAGAGCTGTTGAACTGGTGACTTATTTCCTTCTCTATAGTTCCAAGCAGTTACTTTTGGGTTTGTTTTTATTTTTTATTGTTTCCCTTCTTTGAATACATTTGAATACATGAGCTTGTTCTGTTTATTAGCTCTTGAATCTGGAAAATATTCTGTGTCATAGAGGCCCCAACTGTACCTGACACAAGTTTAAGAAGAAAAGAGAAATATTCTGGGCTATTATTGATAGAGACTTATCTCAGGAAACTGCTACTAGCACCAACTTTAAAGTAGGAAAAACCTTTCCACAACTCTGATTGTTACAATGTCACGTACAAGAGTTGCCAAGTCTTCAAATATCAAAAGACTGACATGATAAATACCAATTTCCATAATATGACACTTTAATTTTAAAATGTACCTTGAAAATGTTGCTGTTTATTAGTGTCTGTGTGAGGAGGAGGAGAAGGAGGAGTGGGGACAGGTTCAGAATTTCAGGAAGTTTGGTACAGTGTCTCTAAATTAGCCTTTACCACCTCCTGGTAGTGCCACCATGTTGACCACACAATCTCTAACAAAGGCTGTTCTCCCCTGCAGCCACCCTGCTGCCCTCTCAGAGCTTGCTGAGATCTTGAGAAGGAGAAGTAGCAGCTGGTGGTTCCTTCTCTGGCACATGACAGGGCTGAAGGGAGTAATTTCCACGTAATCTTCCCTGTCCTTTCCCCCCATGCCTGCTCTGCTGGGCAGAAAAGAGGAATGTTCTCCCCTTCTACAAGAAGGGAAAAATGCACTTCCTAGAGCCTTGACAAATAGTCACGTTCTACCAGATCAAGGCTTCTCTAGTAACTTGTTGTGTTGAATGTACAATATTTTGGGATGTTTCTTGAGGGTAGAGTTAACAATGTGAGTACTTGAATGAATAAAATAGCTTTAAAAATCATAGGACAGCTTTTCCAAAGACGTGTGACAGAGCTAGAAACACTGATGTATTTTGCAGAGACTGCTCCTTGTCAGTGGCTTGCCCTTGTTTAATGATTAGAAGGCTATTAACTGATTGAATAGTGCCTTTTAAGGATTATCAGATCTTTGGTCTAACTTTTGTTAAAAAAAACCACCAAAACATACCTTCAAACAAAAAAAAAATCCCATGCCTTCAAGTAATACCTTTTCTGTTTCACAAAGAAACAATTCCGTTCTATTATTGAACCATTTTACTTTAACTGCTACTTAAAAAAATACTTTTTGTGGCTCCCCCTGCCCCCAGTTAAAAGCAATATAACGAATGTAGCCAAGGCAGTTTGACCAGGTTTGCTGGAGCAGTGAGATGATTCATTAGAATCACCTAATGGGCTAGAGAGTCAGAAAACTACTGTGAGAATGGGCAAGGACTTGAGGAATACCAAGGCAAATCTTTGCTTATTAACATCAGGTGTGAGAGAGAAAGAATAGTTTCTGAAGAAGCAGTTCCACCTTAGACTCTAGGTGGAACTTACTACCTTACTCACTGGAGATGATGGTTAACCCACTCTTAAAAGGACAGAAGTGATCAGATGTAGCAGAGAAATGGTGTTTGTGTGGAAGTCTGTGCATAGCCCCCCCTATTGGGCTGCCCCCCCC
>VWZU01009309.1:541786-573241 GCA_013397095.1 Sterrhoptilus dennistouni | reverse complement strand
CCCCCCCATATTGCCCCATGTCTTCCTTAGTGCCTGAACAAACCTGGTGCTTCAGTGTCTCAAGATAATCAGGCATCAGTAGTCTGCTCAGTGATTCCAGCCCACAGACATAATTTAAAGGAACAAGAGACATCAAAATAGCCACATTTCCCTTGAAATACAAGTTCTGAACCTGAATTTCCCATCAATGTGTGAGCATTGGTGTGCTCACATGTAGGTACTCTGTGTGTGTCTTCGTGTTATGTGTGTTACAAAAATTATCAAATGGATGAGAACAACAATAATATATATCTATTTGGAGTCTGAGCAGAATTACCCACAAATGGAAGATCTGGGGATTTTTTTTCCCATTTGTTTGCCATTAGTGAGTATTTTCAAGAAAATACTGTGTTCTAATGAAAACCTAGCAGTTGGTTTTTCATATGCATGCACATAATCCACTCAAGCTATTCCCTATTCACCTCATCCAACTCAGTTCCCTCCTTCCATTTAGGAAATTCAGCATTCTCTAAAGCCCAGATAGGGGTTATCAATCATGTTCAATATTAGGTTACTTGCAGAAGAGAGTCATTACCTTTAATGTGTAATAACTGTGCCATGAAGATAATACAATAAAATCCAAGAAATGTAATTTAGAAAGGCTTCCTGCTCAAGCTCAAAAAAAAAAAGTTATAATCCCATCCTTAGGGTCACAGAAAATCTTGTTTATTTTATTCCTTCTACTTTGTTTGCGTCTTTTGGGGCTTCTTGCAGAGTAATGCATCATCTGCCTGGGATGGTTCTTGGTGTGGGTCTGCTGCATTCAGCTATTTCTATAGAAACACCCAAGAATATTGGTGGTGTGGCACAGTTATTGTGCTGCACAGAGAGCAACCATCGTGTTGGATTGTGATTTTAATGGTCCTGCTGAAAAATCCTATGATATGACGGATTACAAGTAGTAGGAGGACTATGCTGTAGTATTGACATAGGTGTGAATGGTGCCCAAATGGAGGTTCTGGAAACCTGGAAAAATATGAGCCAGTTTTTTTGTGGTCAAATATGCCCCCAGGGATGCAAATGGCTGTTTTTTAGAGTGACTTCAGCGGGAGGGAGGGTCAGGGTGTGGAGCTGCTGTTATTGCTTTGTCCTTTTTCCTTTGGCTTTGTTCTCTAGCACTGGCACACAACTGTGCCTGGCAGCCCCTCTGAATGGGAACAAGGTAGTGTCAGCTTTAGAAGGTAGAAAAGCAATGAGGAAATAAATAGCAAAGGGGACTTATGTCTTGGGAAGAGCAATGTAACCTGGTTACTTCAAGCAGCCTTTTGTGAGAGATTCCCTGCTTTCTCTGGATTTCTTATTAAGCATTTAACACAGTGGTTCAATTTTTTATTTATTTATCTTTTTTAAATCTGGCAGTGGCAGATCCAACACTCCCATTTTAGACTTGAGCAGTGTTTCTCCGCTCCTAGAGATGACGTGGCTGAAGATGTCTTTAAATGAGGGGATCATTTCTTTTTTTTTCCCCTGAGAGCACCTTGGATTCAATTTTGTTTTTTATTTGACTCAGTTGCCAGAATTCTCTCTTTATTCACTTTATTGGCAAATGTTTACCATTTCAAAGTATTTGGTGAACTGTTAATTTTATTTCCCTATTTTTTCTCTGTTGGATACCTTTCCACAAGGCTGTATGTTGTTCCACTCAGTGTAATTCAAATTTCAGCAACTAACAGTTTCTGCTAGTTTGATAAATTCGGTTTTCCGTGTTGGAGTTTTAAACAGGGAGAGTACTTCCATGAACTATTCTCTCTAGAATTAAAGATGGTAGCCTCCAGTGTGTGTCTTTGCTGTGATATATTTTGCTATTAAACTCTTAATGGGATTCCTACTATTTTCTGTTGAAATATGCTTCCTCCTGCTGTTGTCTCCAGTTGTACATATCTTGGAGAATAAAGCAGCCTTGATAGGTAAAGATGACCTTTGGATTTACTCCTCACTTCTTACTGCATACTTACAAGTAAGGAAGCAACCATCAAAGTAACAAAATCAGTCAACTGAACTCACGTTCCTTTAGATCTAAAATTGTAACTAAGCAGTTGGAGTTTACAGTACTGATTCTCCGTAGTACCAGAAGAGGCAGCGATCAATGTTTGAGAGGGAAATTGAAACAAGAACTAGAATACTGCTGGGAAAATGTCATTGAGGATTTTAGCCCAGAGGAGGACACCAGAAAGCACGGACAGCTATCCAAGCTCCTGAGCCACTCCTACACAGAGGATTTGGCCAAGTTATGTGGGACCAAGGGGCCTGAGGTAGGTCCCACTGGGCAGGATGGACTATCAGCAAAGCTCTAAACAGTGTTCTGCCACTTCAGCTCGCTTAATATTCAGCTCTGAAATGCGATGTTTCAGTGTGCAATATTAGCAGTTCTGCTTCTTTAACAGTTCAACTTCAGTACGGTTCTATGAGTTTATAGTTTCACTAGATAGTTCTATATGTAAATAGTTTGAAAAAAAACCTGAAGGAATTTGGATTTTGTCTCAATAGGAAACAGCTCTTTTCTCCAAAGCTCTGAAAAAACCAGGTATTGATTAAAAATAGAGGCAGCTGAATATACAGAAAGCTTTTCTCTTCCATGTATTTCTTTCCATATGCAACCAAAACTCAAACTTAACAATTCTTATGATATTGGTGTTGCTTTGTCTCTGGACACTGAAATAATCCAGTAAATGTGCTCTCTGCTTAAGTGCAACTTTAATTTGAAAATCGCATCCATAGCAGTTCTCGGAAATCCTATTTGGAATTACTAAGCATGATTGCTCATGCTGGAAATGCTTTAAAAATTCAGTCCAGTCAGATACCAGAAACTATTTCAAGTGACTTTTCTAGCCAATCTTTGTTACACAGCATGGGTTAGACTTAGTCTCTGCACATCAAATATAGTCAACATGCTAATTATTCTGTGAAGCAGGAAACTTGACAAAGCACTATGGAATAAATTCTAAAAGAGCATCATAGTTGATATGCACTAAAAAATGTGAAGTATAATTGGCAAATTATATCTGTTGTGAATTAGTGTCTTGGCTTGAATTAATATGAGAAAAGTATCTAGAGGCTATTTTCTGGATCAAACTTGTTGATGCAATGTCATATTTGATCTATTAAATATCTTTTTCTTAATACTGCACCTATTGCTAGTCAGCACTTGTTAGATGTTTCTTACTTTTGTTGTCTTAAAAATTTCTCTGAAACTCCAAGGGTCAAACTTTGTTCCTCCCTATAATAAAATGTTGCATAAGGGAGAGAGTAAGCCTACATATGTGCTTGTGGTTGCCTGTCAGATTTTGCTTAACTGGAAACTGCATCTGAGTAAGCACTAGCCTTTGGAAAGATGTCAAAATGTTCTGAATACTGACCCCCTGATGCGGGAGTGTGTGTGTGTGTATGGACAAATCAAGATAATTATTTTGCAGTACATAAAACAGGGTTATGACTAAGTCTGCATTTCTTTTAAAATTCTCACAAACCTTTCATCAAATGCTTGGCTATATTCTTTGCTCTTACTTCTCATGAAACCAAGGCATCATGGCCTTAGTCACACCTCACTTCAGTTTGTTCTGGGTAGTGCTGGTGTGCAGTTGGAGAAGATGTCATCCAGCATATCCTGCACCTGTTTGGACTAGTATTGATTTGAAAGATAAACATCTTAAAAGTTGTCAGCCATCTGAGGGAGCTCATCTTTCTCAGACTAGGTCTCTGTTGAACTGGTTGGAGATCCCAGTGGCTGGGTGGCTGGTACTCAGGCACTCAACATTCCCTTTTGCTTGAATGGGAAGCAGAAATCTGTCATGGAGCTTCAAGTTGGTTAGAGGTGTAAAAGTTTAATCTGAGGGTAAATCATGCCAACTATGCAACTTTCTGCATCATGATTTCTGGTTCATAACATCTTTCTGGGGAAGTTTTCTATGAGCTGTGGGTTCTCCAAGAATACTGAATGTAATTACAGACAGTAAATTTATATTAATTTAGGAGTAATAGATCTCATTTTGGTACTCTTCTTTTGAGAGTGTTAAGTTCTGAAGTGAGAGATACTGTTGGAATACTCTTGAAGTGTAGTGGCAACTGGTGATCTTTGCTCTGTTGACACCCATTTTAGCTCTGATTATAGTTAGGGCCAGGAAACAAGATGGATGTTCCCAGTTTAGATCTTAAATAATTAGTAACAAGAATGATTTGAAATGTGCTTTGCTAAAGAATGCCAGTCTGGAGACTTATGTATTTTATGTATTGTTGGAGAATTTTACTACTTTAATGTGAGAAGTAGTTTTCAGTTTTTAATATTGAAATGGCCTATAACAAAAATAATTTTTATGGTGAACCTTGTAAATAACTTTGCTTAAGGGAATGTGTCTCGTTTTCTTCAGGCTGCTGTCTTTCACTGTAAGACTGCATAGCAGTGGATAGTATGCATTTTCTTTATTTTTTGTGGGATTTTATTTTTTACTTATTTTTTATAAACCCACATAACAAAACCAAGATTGATGTAAAACTAGGTAGCCCTTGTGTCCGTGTATGTGTTTGTGAGGTTGTGTGGTTTCCTCTGAAATGGTGATGACTTTAAAGTGTATGCTCTACTTTTCTTACTTGGCAACAGAGTGTCAAGCAGGAGAGCCTGTGAGACTGGGGAATAATTTTTTTCTCAGAAGGGAGAGTAGATCTAGGGCTCCTACTCCTTTGTTCTTTTAATAGCAGCCTGCTTTTGTTTTGCTTCAAGAAAAGGATTCTGTGGTCTGTTTACTGTGGCCAGAATCTCAAGCAGGGAGAGATGGTACAACCATCTGGTCTGCTCCTCCAAAACACAGTTTGTTTGGGTTTGTGATAAAAAAAAATAAATCTGAAAATACACTTACTTTAAGAGGATACCTTTTGCTTTGGACTCTTAATGGAGCTGCAGTGGCTTGAGCAAAGCTAATTGGTTTCCATAACTTAACCTTGTGTCTGTCCCTTACGGTTTCTTTTAGCTTTGGAGTTTGTTGTGATGGTTTTGCACAATGCTAGTTAAAATCTGAAGTGAGGACAGAGATAGTGTCGGGAGATGTAGGCATGATGTAACTTAGCATTTCTTTGGCTGCCTTAGACTGAACTGGTTGCCTGATTTTTGTGTTGCTAGGTATCTGTGGCTGGACTTCTGTCAAATGTGTATATATATACACGCAAAGTGGTTCTGCTAAGCTGAGTTTATTATTTTTATGCAGGTCTATGTAACGTATTAGTTCATTGTTTTAAGGTCACAGATCTTAAACATATGGACCATGCTTAGTATGACAGCACAGTGTTAACAATTTTTTTTTCCTTTGCTAGGTTTAAATTTAATAGTGCTTTCTGAGCTGTGGCTCACAGCATACTTTTTAATAGTTAGAGTGGAGCAGTAGGGTTCTCTTGCAATGACTGTCTCCAGCTGCCACTCACGTTAAGAGAAACCCACACACATGAAGCCCTTGCCTAGTGTAAATCTGTGGTTCCTGTCATATCTGGACTATCACAAAAGAATGGCTTGAAGACATGTAGGCTTCGTGCAATGGGAGGTGGTAGGGACTGAATCTTCAAGTTCCTTCCAGCAGCCATGCAGTGTTCTGTGAGAGCCTTTTGGAAACCTTGAATTGTTGCATTTTATGTTTTTTTTTTTTTTTTTTAAAAATGATAATAAAAAACCTGTGTGAGTTTCATCACAAGATTTATTTGTGCCGTTAACTGCTGTGATGAAGGTGATCCCTGAAGTCTTCAGCACAAGCCTGGTAACAGATGACTTTGTCGGAGCTGTATATTGGATCTGTTACAAGCAGATGATGTATGACTTGGTCAGATCGTGTTTGCCTTGGATTTCTGTTCTCTAGTAGTGGAAATTTCGTTGCACAGTCTTTCATGTGATTATTTAATAAAGACAGATAGACCAGAAGTATGTGCAACACATACACTAATGTGCAAAAAACATTAAAGGCCTAAACTTTTCTAATTTAAAATTGAGATTTTTATTTAAATCTCTTGATGAAGGAGTTTTTAAATGTCAGACAGAAAAGGACTTGCCATGTATTTTATGCTGCTTTTTGTAAAGCCCCACAGTTCATTTTAGGTTGATGGATCCATTTCTTCCGAAAAACAGGACAAGGGCTGGTTCTGGGCTCCTTGCTCTCTGTTTCTCAGTCGTATCTGTTTTGTATTGGACTTGGAATGGGCAATGCTTTGGTTGTTAGTTGCTTATAAAAATATAATGAAACAAGAATGAAATACTAATTTTATATTCATCTTGGAAAATTTTCGTTTTCTTTGTTTGTGTGGCTAGTCCAAGGGAAAACCTGCAGGACAGTGTTTTTGAGCCAGGCAAATTGGGTTTGTTCTTTGAATTTGTGACAGAAATACTTAGATGTTGTAACTCTTTTTGTTCAATACCTGACTTGCTTATGGATTCACCTGATTTTTTTTTCATACTTGCTGAAGCAAAGCTTGGAGAAACAGGTGGAAAATATCATGGGAACTGGAATGAATATAGCTTTTGGTAGAAACCAAAATGTGATTTGATCTAGTAGCCTTTCTTTTCTATTATTTTAATTCTCAGTATTGCATTCAGGGAGCAAAATAAGTCTTCCTGTGGGTTATTCATCACCTGTAATTTTCCATAAGTGTTTCTCAAAGTCTCCTGGAGTAGCTGTATTTGTTTCACATATCAAAGGAAGTGAGATCAAATCCTGTTATGGTGTTCTTTTCCACCAGGTTAACTGAGTTTTCTCATTTTAGAATGAGCTTACAGGGGGATGGGAAAAAAAAAAAAGTGATAACCTATCAGCAGTTTTTTTGATCCTATATATTCAAAATCACAACTTGCAAAGACAAAATAAGAAAAACCTTAGAGAAGACAAGATATGAGAGACATCCCACAAATACTATGTGTGTAGATGTGCTCTATGTAAATGTCACAATTAGAGGGCGCAGGAAAAGAACCTTGCCTGTGCAATGATGTGTAGGTCCTGACTCTAGTCCTCAAGCTGTCCATTATAGAAGAAATTATATTGTTTCTGTAGCCATTGGAGGGAAAGCTGGCCATGCACAACTCCTCTGACCTGTGACTACTTGGAGACTGCTGATTTCCTTTCCCACTTCCCTATATAGTCAGAGATATTAAGTGATTTTTACTTTGAACAAACTTTTTGTGGGATAGTGCCATTGTCAGACCAAACTTGATATGAAAAGTGCTTGCACAGCCTCCATGGGGAAAACGTTTTCCTGGAGTCTGAGGTGCAATGTCTGGCAAAATAAGAGATTCTTGTCAACAAAATGTGTTTTCAGAGTGTTTGGTTAAGTGTATTTGTAACTCATAGGTTCAAATCACATTGTCTAAATGAGCCAGAGTGACCATCACAGGACTTAGGAGAAACTTTGCCATTTTACAACCATTTTGTATGAAGGGATTGAACTTCTCCCTGGGCAACTGAGTATATTGCTTGGTGGTTGAGACAGTGGTACTCTGCATAAGAGTTAGATGGTAGGAAACAGCTTAAGCCTTATGCAAACATCCAGACTTTCATGGGGTCAGGACACAGAAGATAGAAGTGAAATACTGTATTTCATAGGCATGTATAACAAGAATTAAAGTATTCTGACTCTTCAAACTCTAGAGAGATATTCTCATTCCATCTGATTAGCAGTGGCACAAAGACATTCTCTACAACAGCAGGCCAGATTTTGGTGTTTGAAATGTTGCAGTTTTGGCAATGCATTCCCTGTGGAACCTGCTGCTCTGTAAATGGGGTTGCAAGCTCTGCTCCTCTGCATTTGTTCTCTAAGTGTTTTGGATAGGCTTTTTTAGTGGGCACCTTATAGATACTGATTGCAGAATCTCTCAGCAGGAAGTCCTGGGATACAGGGTTTCAAAAAAGGGTGTGTATTGCATCAGCAGACAAGTACGATGATTATTTCACTATTAACCAAACTCTTTGGTTATTGACAGCAGTGTGAAGTTATCACTGACTTGGAATTGCTGTGTCCTCTTGGAAGTCCCGTTCTTGGGAAGCACAGCAGCCGAAATTTGGCTCTGGTCACTCTTATGCTATTCGTGTGGTTTTGAGAGAAGTCAAAGGGCTGGAACAGAACATGTAAAGCAAAAATGTAGACATAATTTTAAAGGAGCTACTGCTGAATACTGAGATGTATGCAGAATGGTGGTGGTGGGGATGAAATTGCAGTTTAACTGGGAGCCTTGCTGACTTTTCTCAGTGATTTGACAGCTGCCTGTTGCCAAAGAACTGGGGCAAGGCCCTCTGCCTCTGGAGGCTGAGGCATATCTGCAAGTGGCTGGGCTGTGTTCTGCATGTGGTAGAGAACAGATTCCATGAACTCTCAGTGCTGGTTGCAAACGACTTACTTACCTCAAAGTTGATGGTAATTCACCTCTGTTTCTAAAAGTGAAAGTCTTTTTCTGGTTAAATTTATGGGAAGAAACTTGAGAAACTGCCTTTTGGTTAAAAAAACCCCCACCGTTTTACAGCTCATCTTTGTGTTTCAGAGATATGTTTTTGTACCTGTTTTTTCTTGTACTTGACAGTCAGTAGCTGCCAGATGCTAATGAAATTGTAAGGGATGGAGATGCTGAAATGGCATCCCTTTGGTACAACTAGTGTATTCCAGGGGCAGCCATAAACACAATCTACTGGAAGCAGGGAGCCATTTCACTCTAACACAGATGGTTTAATGCAGCTGGAAGAGAGGAGGGGAGAGGATAAACCCCACCTGAGGGCTGACAGGGGACTTGTGAGCATGCAGCCTTGCAGCTGGGATATAGGATAGAGCAACTTCAGAGATGTGACCTGTCATGAATAATGTGCCTGGGTGGAATTTACATCTCTGTATTTGTCTGCCCAGGTATATGATGTTCAGTGTCCTCCAGCAAGGTGCCTGGTTGAAAGTATTTTTAATATTTAATTTTAACTTTTTATTTTTAAGTGTGTAGGACAGTGTATCAAGTACTCAAGTAACAGAGCTACCAAATGCAACTAAATTGTCAAGCTAAGAGCTTGAGGGTCCATTTGTTGTCTCCTGACCTTCATTCTCTCAAGTGGTGGGGTTTTTTTTTGGTGGGTTTTTTTTTGTGTGTGTGTGTATGTTTTTTGGGTTTTTTGGGTAGCTGAACTCTGTTGAGGGCAGCAGGTATCATGGTGCTCAGTAATAGCTCAGCAAGTAAGAATGGGGGGCTGTGAGACCTTGGGTGCTGAGCTGGCAGTAAAACTGTCCCTTAGGAAAATGTTGCAGGTTGCTTCTTCCTGACTTGTAGTACCTCTTCTTTACTCTTCTCAGCGCCATTTAGGTTGCTGTAGTGATATATTTAAAGAAATGGGGGAGATAACAATTTTAACTTCCTGACTTTTCTAATCATCCTCTCTGTTCATAAAGACCTGAAGATGAGTGGAATCTTGATTCCTAGTGTTGTTATGGGTCACCCTTCTGCTCCTTGATACTGTTGTTCTTGCCCTAGTGTGGCAATGATGATAGGCTTAGGTTGTAATGCATCTAAAAGTGTGGTGCTCATATCCCTGTAGCTAAATATACCATTGCTCATAGACAGTTTCAATTTTAATTTCTTTTCATCAGATATTCAGTGGTGGCCCAATATTCAATAGCATATGTGGGGAGGTTTTCCCCAGTACACAGGATTTCCATGTTTTTTCCCATCTGAGTGTTAGAAACTTGCTGTTTCTAAAATCAGTTTCTGTACTTTGTCCAGATGTAGGCAGCACTGGATTGTAGGCTGTGCATAAAGATGCTTATTAATTTTTTTTCTTCTTTCTAAATGTATTCCACTGTGAAGTTAGATTATTGAAGAGCTGCCTATAAACTGAGAAATTGTACCTGAACTGTAGAAACAAAATGTGTGAAATTGTAGGCCAAACTTCAGTCACACAGCGTGTGCCCAGGTGGCCAAGGAGGCCGATGGCATCCTGGCCTGTATCAGCAATGGTGTGGCCAGCAGGACCAGGGCAGGGATTGTTGATTGTCCCCCTGTACTCAGCACTGGTGAGGCCACACCTCGAGCTGTGTCCAGTTCTGGGCTCCTCACCCCAAGGACATTGAGGGGCTGGAGTGTGTCCAGAGAAGGGCAACGGAGCTGGGGAAGGGTCTGGAGCTCAGGTCTGATGAGGAGCAGCTGAGGGAGCTGGGGGTGTTTAGCCTGGAGAAAAGGAGCCTCGTGAGAGATCATGTCAGTCTTTAGGACTGACAAGGAGAGAAGATTGTAGTGAGGTGGTGGTGCTCTCTCTTTCCTAGTGAGAATTGACAGGACAAGAAGAAATGGCTTCAAGCTGTGCCAGTGGAGGTCTAGGCAGGATATTAGGGAAAGCTTATTCACAGAAAGGGTTGACAAGTACTGGCACAGACCACCCAGGGAAGCAATTGTATTGCTGCCTCTGGAGGTACTTCAAAGACATGCAAAGATGGTGTCCAGGGACATGGTTCAGTGGTGGACCTGGCAGTGCTGGGTTAATGGTTGGACCCAATGGTCTTCAAGGTGTTTTCCAACCTAAATGATTCTAAACCCTCTGCTAATTTGTATCAGCACTGTAGCTGTCAGAAACACGCTTGTGAGGGCTAACAGATCATTACTGAATTTCGGATCAGAAATTCACTAGTCTTTCTTCTTTTTGTAAGTGCTGAAGTCCCAACAATTCTAAGGGCCCATCCTGTGAGTGATGCTAAAGCTGAAGCAGTTTTGTTTTACTGGAGAACCTTGATAAATTGTTAATCCGCTGCTCCTGAGAACAGGAGTGAAAGAGATCCATTCAGGAAGATATATTGCTTTCAAGGATAAGCCCAAAGAAAATCAATCTACAGCCAGCAGAAAAGGCCACTTCTGTGTTGGTTGGAACTCTGTTTATTGCAGAAGTTTTAGCCATATGGATCTGGAAATTGCTGTAAATGTTCAATTTAAAGTGATTTTTTTTCTTTGTTTTTATATACAGTAGTGTTGTTTGCTTTACTGTTTTTTGATTGTTGTGAGGGTTTTTGTTCTATGGGAAAGTTTGTGTGGGTTGTTTGCATTTTTTTCTTCTTTTATGCTGTTATATAACGTCTGTATTGCTTAGTATTGTGCTTTCACATCCCAAGGAGCCATTATCATTTCATAAAGCAGATTTGTGTGTGACTATTGGTCATTTCAAAATTCAGAAATCTATATCTAATTTTAACATATTTACAGTTTTTGCTGTATTTCTGTCAGAAATTAAATTAAATGGCTTTAGTGTGAATTAAGAAAGGACAAATAACAAACATTCAGTTCTCTGATTGTTCAGTATTAACAGAATAATCTTGAAAGCATCCTCCTACCCCAGCTGAAGACAACTGATGCCTTCTTACAGGATTTGGAATATATGGATTTGGGGCCTGACTCTGCAGAGGCTCTCAGTTTATGTTCTCTGGATGCTTCTTGGGTATAAATACACCTGCTACAGCAGGGACAGATTCATCCTCTCATGAGAGAGATGGTGGTCTTTTCCTGTACCTGGCATTAGTTAGACCAAAGGAGTGAGAATGCCTGACTGTGCTTTATTTACTGATATTTTACCAAAGGGGGGTCCAATGTTGAGATTAAGGTGTTGGGCTAATGGAGAAAAAAAAGAATTACAAGAGTGGTGTTCTTCTGTCATCTCAGGATTGCTGCTACACTTCTGTTATTCATGTTGGTTATTCCAAGCAGTTTAAAGAGTGTGTTTTTTGGAATAGTCTTCTGGTCATTTAGGAACTGCATGAGCCAAGCCCTAAATCACCCCGTTACCCTTTATTCTTCTGAGTAGTAGGTGGAATTATACTTTAGTGCCTAAGCTGATTTGAAGGATGAGAGCTAGCAGAAATCACATTTCTTTTGTACTTAAGATGAGAGTAAATTGCCTGTTTGTGATTTGTATTTGACAGTACTGTGTGATTTTTCAGAACATAAACATGCACTTTCTGTGGTGATCTCAAGAGCCCCTTTATCTTGGTGAAATTTTTTTTTCATAGTTAAGAAATGGTCTGACAATTGTAAGGTAAGAGTCTAAATTGAAACAAAGTGACATGGACTTTATCTGGTCCTAGACTGCCTCATGAAGTTTAATCCATGCTCCTTTTCAAACTGCCTGTGGAAGAGAGAAGTGTAATATTTATTTTATGCTGTATTATTTTGTGACATTTTCTCACAATTTGTGTGTACTTTTCTTTTCCTTGTATTACCCATGACCTTCTCTCTGCATAGATACTGTCTGGAGTGTTCATATGGAGTGTCCATACTTCTGGGAGAATGTAAGCAAAGCTGGTCAAAGCAAAGTCTTTGCCCTTGTGTTTAGGGAATTTCAGGATGTTTGTATTAGCAATCAATGTAAATTAAATAAATCACCAGCAACAATTTTGCATTTTCAGTGGAGAAAATTACTTGGAATGTATTTCATTTTAGCTTTGCTAAACTACATGCATTATAATGCTTAGTCAAACTGTTTGATGTATTTAGGGTATTTTTATAGTCACTGAAGGAAGGCACAGTCCTCAAGAGGCAACTTTACCAACTGAGACACTCTTAAAGGTGACCTGTTTTCCTCCTCCAATGTAGTGTGCACTTAGGCTCAAGAGATGTCAGAATATTCCATCTTTGTATATGGCTTTATGATGCTGTCCAAATGCTGTTCAGATATGAAATTAATTGAAATCTTTTGCATCACGTTCTCTTTTCATGCCTGATGTTACCTTTGGATATATTGCTGTGTCAGTGAGGAACTGTTAATACTCTTGGTTTTGTCTTTTTGAGGTATGTGTAATTGTCAGCTTCTCAGAATAGGTTAAAGTTATGGTACAGAACTATGAAAGTCACAAAATAATTCAACTGCACTTGTAACTGTGCCCCAAAGTCTGCTAAGTGTGTGGACTTCTGTGATTTAAAGATCTGGTTCTCAGCTTCTACATGGATTCCTAAGACAAAAAGTGTGCTTGCACCAGCAAAAGCCAGTTCCAGGTATTTGAGTTTTAGTAGCACTAATAAAATCTTATCTCTGAAGTAGTTGGACTTGTCATTGAGAGATCCCTAAATGAGGGATCCTGACCTTATCACAGATTCCAGGTCAGGAAGGCTAATGTTTTCTATGCTGAACTTTTAAAGTGATGAATGAGCCTTTCCTTGGTCAATAAAGTTTCACTTTGCTGACTGTTTTGATTTTCTTTTCCATTCACTTCCACTTTCCTGCATGAATTCCATTTGCACTGGCTTACTGTATCCTTCTCATCATGTTGAGTTTTTGGTCTTAGTCTAACAGCCTGCTTTGTAAGATGTGTTAAATCTTATGTTGGATGGAGAAAGGTGGATATCTCATCAACTCACTAAGGGAGTCTTAGCAGGGGGAAAAAAATTAATATACTCCTTCCACTCACACAGGTACTAATTGATCTGCCACCTGGGCAGGCTCTGGCTTTCAGGTGGGGTGTAACTGCTTCTAGTTTTGTGTTTAGTATCATCTCCTTCTGTTCCCTGATGGCTGGGATTTGGTCACTTGTCAAACCCAATGATGATCTGTATGGTAACAGACAGGAGAAGGACTTTCAGTGTACTCTTGCTTGTCTGTGGGTTTGTGAGACAGCTTTAGGGAGGTGAAAGCACAGAACAAATTTACTTTTTCCTAATTATGAGTGCTAATCCAGTAAAAGAGGTAGCAGAATTTGAGTGGTATCTGTCAGCTAGTCTGTACTGCATGGAACATAGCTTGAGGGGCATAAATCTGTACTTTGAGCTTTTGTGTGTGCCTTAAAGATTTAAATTAGGCTTAAAAGGCAAAATGGCTATGTGTGAAGCAATGGGCAATGCACACAGCCTTCAGTCTCATGCATTTCTACTATTGCTGAAGCATTTCTGTTACTGCTCAAGCCTAGCTCCTTGGCAATGCAACCTGCTCTCCCCTCTGTGCAGTGACTTCCAGTGAAACAGTGCCAAACTTTGAGTGCTCAGTGAGTGGGCTTAGCATAACTGAACTATTAATTAAAATTCTGGAGTAGAAACCGAATATCCAAGGATAATCAGAGCGAAATGAAAAAAGTGCATATTTCTGACATATTTCTGAAATATAGCCCTTGTGCACGTAGTTTGAGGGTGAGTATCACTAAAATTCATTGCAAATCTCCTTGTAGCCTTTCACATTCAGAGTAATTTCTTTGATTTGGTTTTCTCTAGCTGAATATATTGTGACCAGCACCTGGTATGTCAGAAGAAGTATTCATACTCTATTTTATTTGCTTCTCCATCTGGAGGGAAGATGAAAACTAACAGTTTAATTTTAGAGCTGAAAGATGATTGCATACTGTAGTGGTGAGTGGAGTAGAATATAGGCAGAGCAGAATGTCCAAATATCCACTTTCATAATGTCTGCTCACGAGGGTTTGTGTTTCACTTCAGTCAGCACCCTCCATCTCTTAATGTTTCTTCACCATACCTAAAAAATAAATTATCTGTTAAATCTTTACATGCACAGCCAAGCTGGCAGGATGTTGGTTAGAAGCTGTGCTAGTAAAAGTTAAAATCTTGAGCAGTAGCTCTTTCAAAGTTAGACCTTCTCACATTATGCCTCAGTTGAGAGGTTGATATTCATGAGCTGCTTTGAAGAAGTGGATGCTGAGGAAATAAACAACTAACTTGATGGTATTAATTTGCTCTGCTGTTTGGTCAAAGGTTGCTTATAAAGGGAAAACATGGTCAAAGACAAGGTTCCAGAAACTTGCTTTTCTGTTTGTTCCTATTGAAAGGGGGAAAAATGCTCCAAGAACGAATTTTTTCCTTATTGAAGCTTCTCTAATTTTAAATGAGAACACTATTTTCTCCATTTTACAGAGACAGTGGAAAAGAGAGTTAATTCTCAGCATACAGTGATCTTCTAGCATTTCCTTCATGGTAACTGCTATGTGCTGAGTTTGCTGATGGTCCTTTGAAGTGCCATATACAAAGAAATCCTGTGTTTCATGGAGGGACTTCTTTTAAATTCATAAAAGGCTGGAAGGAAAGTTGCTGCATGTCTCTGCAGTACTTATAGAAAAGTGAGGAGTAAAGGAAAAATTTGAGACTGTGTGTGGAGGGAAAATGGAAAGAGGCAGTCCTGAAATTCAGTACTAATGGAATTAGTGTGAGCAAGACCAGGCCCTGAGTGTTTTAAAAGATGTAGAGCACTTTAAAGAGCTGAAGACCTGCTCTTGTTTTCTGACTGCAGTGAAAGTTGTTTATCATTAGAGGCAAAAATTTGGATTCCTTCTTGCTCTTTCAAGATTTAGTTTCTTTTGGTTAGTATTTACATTAAAAAATCTAATGTGTTTCAAATTAGGGTAATTTGAGGTTTTGGATAGGAGCTCTTTAATAAACATAATCAATAAAAGATGTTCCATGGAGTAAGTTGCATAATATCTGGATTTCTAACTGTGTTTTACTTCCCCATATGCCCCATCCGACCAATACCAGAAGAGTTTACATTTATTTTTAGCTTTACGGGGTTTCTATTTTATTTTTTCTAGTCACTTACATATCACAGTGATATCTTGACTTCTGAATAGTTTCTGGTATTTGGAAACCCTGGGGAGCTCTGAGGGGCAGGAGAGTGTTGAGGGGCTGCAGGGAAGGAAGAGGGGGCAGTTCAGCACCCACATCTGCATGGTGCCTCTGTGCTCTCCAAGAGCAGAATTGAGAGGGTGGTGTGGCAAACATCTGAAAACTGAATTTTGTACTGGCATCAAAGCTTGGTGGCCCAAGTCAGGGAGCTCCTTAGCTGTGAGCAGGGTGCCCTGGGTCTGCAGCATGTCTACCCAGACCCCATGTTTTTTGGCCAAGCCTTTTGACAGCTCTGTGGTAGCTGTGACACACATTTCCCTCACACAGAGGATTTTTCTGCTCACGGGACTGCCGTGATACCATTTAAAATTATCATCTGGGCTGCTTCTTATACTATTCTGTTTTCAGACTTGTTTTAAAATTAAATGAACTTTGTAGAAGGTGAAGGGACAACATTTCTGTAAGTTACTGCACATTATGAGCTATTATGGCCTAAATATATCCATCCCTGTGGAAGTCCCTTTACAGCCTTGTTTGCCTACATGAAGAAGCACTGGGTTGCAGACTACTGACTTTACCCTAAAAAAATTCTATTTGTTTCAGACATTGCTCATAGTGACTTAGGCAACCTGTTTCATGGATTTATCTCATGAGTGATGTACTAAAGCTGCAAATGAAACGTGACATAGGAATCACTTTCCTGAGATGAGACCTAAAGACATTTTAATGCATTGAATCAAGAATAGGCTTAAGACTTAAGGCCGTGTCCCAAATCTGTCAGCAGGACCATAGTTACTGCCCACCCAGGCAGAGCATGTCCCACAGGGCTGCACAGCTCTGTTCTGCACATTTGCTCCTGCTTTGGAGTGTGCCACAATGTGTTTGACAGTAGACTTGATCATATGAGTTCTGAGCCCAGTTTGTACATGTACAGTAGGTGATTTCTGCTCTGTCACTTGTAAAGGAAGCCTGAGGATTCCCTCAGCTGGGGAAGTAAGGGAGAAGGACTTTCACTTGTGGTTGCTATGATGTGTAACGAGTATGTAGAAAGATGGGGAATCTCTAGCAATTGTGTCCCAGACAGTGACTTGAACATCTATTCTGCCAGGTACCATAGCCCACACAGGTCTGGATTGTTCCAAAAGAAATGGGGAAAAATGTCAGGAGCTTCCATCTGAACATCAAGAAACTTTCACCATGCAGGTGACTGAGCACTTACTCAAGTTGCCCAAAGAGGTTGTGGAGTCCATTGGAGATGTTCAAAAGCTGTTTGGACCAGACCTGGCCCTCGGCAGTCTGTTTTAGGTGGTCCTACTTGAGCAGGGAGGTTGTATAGAGATCACCTCCAGGGGTCCCTTCCATACTCAGCTGTTCTGTGATTCTGTTGCTTTGCTTTTCTTACTGAAGAATCTACAAGTACTCTTGGATCAGCCAGAACTGGGGACCTGGGCAAGTAGGGTGTAGGAAGTGCAATTTCTGTACTCCAAAAGATTATGGTGTTGCAATTTCTGTCTGGGACTGATTTTGCAAGAAGGGGCCAGAATTACTTATTCATTATGTTGCAGATTTCCATGTTGAAGTTAAAAATGCTTCAAAATGTCCTTGAGAGAAAGAACTTGGGCTGTCTTCAAACCTTTGAGATTTCTTTCTTTATTGCTCTCTGAGAGCTGACTTAATATGCTATTAAATAGCAGAGGCACTTTTCTGGGTAGATTTTTAAAAAATACCAACATGGGCATGAGGAAACTAGCCATAACAAGGTTCAGGACAGAGACATTTCAGTGCTTATTTGTGTAGAAGAGGGCTGCAAACACCTTATGCATCTGATATGTCTGGCATTGCTGCCAAGTATAAGTGTGAAACCAATATTGTGCAAAGCCTGGCTGGGAACAGGGGCAGAAGGTTGGGTGGGGAATGAGAGATTCACATCTGTTGTGGAAGATGGTGTAGAATGTTCTAGCTGTGCACATATAATTCTCCCTGGAAATAAAATTAACTTAAGTAGTGGTGTATTCAATGTTTATTTTTTAAAAAAGCCATAAAAACTCTGAATGTATACATACACATGCCAGATTTCATTAGTTATATTTGCACTGGATACCAACTGATGTCTCTGTAATCCTTCCCTTTCCATGTCCCTTAAGTTTTGCATAATAAATTCAGAAAATGCTACAGAAGTGGATGCCAGAAAAGGTCTCTGGTGAAATTTTGTGAGCATGCCAGAAAACATTCTATGGATGGTAACTTGGGAGAGTAAGTTAAATTACAATACTAAATGCAGGGTTTAGTTGAGAGCATGAAAAGCATTTAAAATTAGCGGAGGGAGGGGGAGTTGAACTTCCCAGTAACTCCAGACTGCCAGTCCCTTTGGTAATCAGTGGAGTCCTCAATGGGGACTCTGTAAGCATTAATAAAACAAGAAGATCCCAGTGTTCTAGTATCACATCTGGAAAACCCTAGAAGACCTTAGATGTAGCATGTGTAGTGTTGATGATAAAATAATTTCAGACAGATACTGTGAGCTAGAGCCACAGTTCTGGTTATTAATACCAAACTGTACAAATGGCTGCAAAAATAACTAAAATGCTTGTAATTAAATATGTCAAATAATTTGTGCAATACAACTATATTTCCATCTGCAAAACTGAAGTATGGGAGACAAAAAAATCTCATCTACTTTACAACATACTAGGTGGAGCCACTGTATGCTTCCAAAGTGGTCTGGTGGCATATAGGAATCAGGTCCTTGCATGCAACTTCCAGCTTGCAAATGCAGTTTGTTTTTCCTATGGGACACAGCTTGTGTTCTTGCCAGCTTGAGTAGTGCAGTATTCTAGGGTTCTTCTGCCTGTGTTACTTGCTCATCTGAAAAAGTAAATACAAACTCAGAGTGAATTATTGTAGGGCAGTCTCTAACCTTTGCTCAGGTCCTGAGTAGAAGGGCTGACAATGGACAATCTGTTTCATTTTTGTAGTTTATTAATTTCTTGGTGGCTGCTTCTTTTTCTTTTCCTCTTCCTCTTTTCCCATCTGCTGCTTTTAGCTGGATTTTGGGGCCACAAGGGATGGCTGCTCAGCAGCACACCTGCAAAACTGTAGAGAATATGTCTTACCTTGCCATGCATGGGGGTGGACAGTGCAGTTTCTGAGGAGATGGAGGTTTTAAACCCCGGAAGACTCATCTGCTGAGTGGTGTGGCCTAAAGGGTGGAGAGAATGGTCCAGCTGCCTTAGCAGTCTGGGAGGATCTAATGATCCTGGTAGAATAGCTCTGGAGGTTAGAACTGCAATAAACAACCTCATGCTTGGCAGCTTTTCTTTGCAAGGTTGTTTTCTCCCCTGCCAGGTGTCGCTGCCCAAGAGTCCCTGTTGCTCCTCATGGCTTATCTAAGGGCTGTAGGCACCAAGGTCGGGGATGCAGATACTGCTGTGGGAGCTGGCTGCAGAATGCTTCTTATGGCCTTGCTTTGGGAATCTGGCACAAACCACAAAACCACCACCTTTAATCACTGCTGATCTGCACATGATCCTTCAGCCTGCTGACTCTCAATCTCGTCTCCATCTCAGTGCAACTCTTCTGCTGCAGCACCAGAAGTAGAAATAGTGAGAGTTGATGCTAATTCCAGGACCTTATGCTCCTTAGCTTGTGCCTCATCTCCTTCAGAGAAGAATAATCTCTGATGGGAACTGTCTGGGTCTGCCTGGATCAGAAGGAGTAAAGATGTGTATGAGAGATAAATAGAGACTAATAACAAAATGAGACCCAAGCTCTGGAAATGAAACTAAGGAAAATAAGTTAAGGCAGTGGTAGGAGAGTTTTCTCAAAATTGTTTTCTTTCTGATATGTAGCTTTCAGCTATTCAGACAAAGATAAATTTAAACCAGTAAAATGACAATTCCTTGTTTTCCCCTTCTTTGCAGTGTTTTCCTTGAAGCATCTTTCTCAGATGATGTTAACACTATGGTGTTTGTTCAGTTGGTTTTTTAAAAATCTAAATCCAGATGTTGGTTTTTCTGTCAATAAATAACAAAAATCAGATTTTTTTTTTCTAGGTTGTATGAATTATGCATGTATGTCGATATTAAAATGTGTTTACTTAATCAGTGGTTGCTCAAATTTATAGAAGGTACTTCAAGAGGCCATTGGGTTACTCTGCTGATTGTAAATTATTTTTTTATTTAAGAAAGTATGTCTAGATTTTCTTAAATTGGGTTTGATTTCTGAATCTAAGACCTGAATCAGTAATGGAGAAACCTGGAGCTTGATTTAGAGGATTACTCTGTAGATTAATTGTGGGAAGTGCCCTTGGGTGGAAGAGAGAGGGAAGAGCAGTGTCATAGTGGCAGTGATTGTTTCTAGAACTATTAGCTTTGTTCGTTCAGATGCAATACCCATTTCCCTATTGATAATGCTGTGACTGGGTGTACAAGAAATCCTGTATTAGTCTGAAGTCATGATCAGTGTCATTTAATCTTTACAAAAGTTGGAAATCCATACTCCTCCTCACTGGTTAGAGAGCTTTTCATCTGAAACTGTAACTTGAGGTACATTGTATTTTTGTTTGAGGCTGGCTAATGTTACTACTGGAAGTTTTTTCCCTCCTTCTATTTTTTTTTTTTTTTTTTTTTTTTTTTTTTTTTTTTTTTTGTTTTGTTTCTTGTGTGTGTGGCTCACTTGGGGACTATTTGGGAAAAGGTTTGTAATCTTAGCCTTCATCAGACCACACAAGTCAAGAGGCTGATCCCTCTTGGGCTTGTCAGCAGTCAGCTTAATCAGGACAGAACGTGAGCTGTGGTGGGAATGGGTTAGACATGTTTTTAGCCCACACTTGTAGATCAGTGTCGTGGGGGGCCAGCAACACTGAGCTGTTTGGCAGTGAGGGCTCATTATGTGCCTGTCCCCTGTGGTCCCTCAGCAAGGGCTTGAGGCTTCTGTTCACAGTGAATGGATGTGGGGAGGGGAGTGCTTGGCCTCCTTCAACTGTGAATGCTTTCATTGAGACCTTGGTGAGAACTCTTTCCAGCTGAGCCCTCTTGCATTCTTCACCATTTGAATTGTTTGGGACTTTCACAAAGTGCAGAGGATAGGATACAGGTTATGGCAGCCTGGGGTTTCACAGTGTGAGTAATTTTGAACAAACCTAGTAGTTCTGCACTGAAACAATGCCTACTTTTTGAGTTCATGTTGTTCTTTTTTTAATAGGTGACAACAACAGTAGGTAATTAGCTGTACTCCAAAGCTCCCCTAATCTGTCTGTAAAGATATGTGTTCAAATAGAGCATTTACCAGCCTGGAGAAGCACAGTGGTAAATGTCAGGCCATGTTGCTTGGTTCTGGCTGTGAGTGTTCAGAAGCAGCAGCGGTCTCAGGGGGCTGACCATGGCCCACAGGATGTTATTGTACTCTGTACCAACTTCAGTTGGCTGCAGATTCATGAAGGTTTATTCTGTGCCCACATCACCAAATGCCTGGCAGCCAAGTAGCCCATCAGCCTCTGGACCCAAGCTGGTACCATCCCTCAGGGCAACCTTGTAGCCTGCAGCTGTGTCACCTTGAGTCAGTGCTGGTGTACTGGGTGCCTTCTGGATCACTTGGCACAGAAGCAGCCAAATGCAGGTTCTGCAAAAGCCATGTTGAGTGGAGTTGGAGCTCTCTTCTTGTCATGTAAAGCCGCACTCAGCAGCCTGACAGCTTCCATCCTGACCTTGGCTTCTTGTCTTCCCCACACGTCTTCCTGCACTCACCAGCCCCTCAAAGCCAGACTCCAGCACCTCCTCTTGGCACAAAACACCAAAACCTGTGCAATTCCTACCTCAGCAGATGCAGGCAGAGCCTGCTGAATTGGAGCTGAAGCATATGCTGAAGTGTACGCATGAGTTTATAGTTTGGGTAGAAAGTCACACACTGACATAGTGTAATGAAATTTAGCAGGTGTGTTTGCAGCAGACTTAAGAAAAAAAGGCTGTGTGTCAGAACACACTTTCTGCCACGTGTGTTGGCATGGCTAAACAGTGCAACTACCCCAAGGCTGGAGAAAAGAGCTTTGCCTGGAGAAAAGGTGTCCTGTGCACGGCAGTTTGTCCTCATGCTGTGTGTAAGGGAGTCGTGACAGAGTTACTCAGTTTGCACTGGATGTAGTTCAGATTCCTGTTACTTTCATAAGTTTCTTCAGGATTTTTTTTCTCTTTCTTCCCCTTTGCATATCACAAATATTTATACTGTGCTAATAAAATATAAGCTGATCTTGCAACTGGAATGGAAATCTGCGAACAACTTTGCTCATGAAATTATTCCCAGCTGAAAAGGTGAGGTGTACTCCTGCTTCTTGCCCTGTATCCTAGGTGGAATAAATGTTCTTTCATGACTGCTCTAATGCTTTTAGATTTGGCTGCATGGAAGTTAGGGGCACATAACAACCTCAAAAGTAGATTTTAACTTTTCTGGTGCATTTTTGTTTGTTTTCATATGTCTGTAATATTTTATGCAAGCATAAAAGTGGTATCAATATATTTAAGCTATTGTGCATGAAAAATCTGTAGAATATTATGAGATCAGAAGTGATAAAAGAAGTGTACATGCATATACAAATTTCACTTCCAAAGAGAAGTTTTTGATATGTTACACCTCATTTTAGGTGTTCCAGGGATCACAGACAGTAGTTATAAGTGATTTCATGTGCACAGAAGAAATTAAGCAAAATCATAATTAGACAATTTGGTAACCAGATCATTAACAAGCTCTTAATATAACTGTGCTAATGGAACAGCTATAAATATGAAACTGTATCTGGTTACTGTCTGGTGTTACATCAAAGCTGAGGAGCTTTCACAAGCAAACATAACTCACACTGAGATAGTGTAAAACTGTTAGAATAAAATTTCACTGGGTTGCACTGGGATTTTTCTTTTCTCAGTTCACAGTGTTAATAAAAACAAACGAAAGTGCTAATAAAAAAATAACGAATAATATTATGCACACCCAAAGTGGTAAGTATGGTGTCAATTAACCTGAGCTGGGGTGTCACAGGAGCAGGGCAAGAGAAGAGTTGAAGGGAACCTGCTGTGTTTGGGAGCTGTGCACCTGATAAGACTGGTGGGCCTGAGGCTGGACTCCAAAAGGCTGTGCAAACCAGGAAGGGAGCATGGTCATTGTATTGCTGGCAGGAAAGGAACAGGATGGTGGTAGTGCTTTTACCTGTCTGAGATAAAAAGGGAATTTCCAAGAGGCTGAGTCACTGAAGGGTAGTTTGATCTTGGACATGATGAGAATTTCCAGAGCTCTGGTGCAGAAGGAAGCAGAACAACCCTTCTGTGGGTGAATGTCTTGTGGTGAGAAGGAGGTGATAATGATAACAGGCCAAATGTTGCTGAGGGGGAAAGATTTCCCAGATGGCAGTGAGACTGTGAGAGCCTGTATGGCCAGACAGCAGGGGACTTTGGCTGCCTGTGGAGCAAGTGGCTGTCAATACCTGGTATGTGGCCTCTATTTAAAGCAGCAGCCCACTGCAGGTCTGGTATGTGTTGAGGAGGATGTTTCACACAGGTGGTGTAAAACCTCAGTGTTCCTTACAGGATGCTCTTATGCAACCTCTGTCCATTCAAATTACAGCATAAAGGCTTTTGTGAAAGCAGGGTGGCATACAACTTATTAATAGGAAAGTTGTGATCTTCCTTCTAGGTCAGCAATTGTTTACCCTTTCAAGAGGGGTAAACTTGACACAAATTGCTTGTGTCAGAAATTAGGAGGAAAAAATTATTTCAAAGATCATTGCCTTGATTTCTTCTCTCTCCCTCCTTCATCCCCTTCCAGTCTCACCATCAGCTTCAAGTAGGTATTTTGTCTTTTTCTTCTGTAGCCTAAAGGATTGTACAATCGTCTTAGGACAGTTCTCAGCATCTCAAGATCTCTTAACTAACTCTCTGGCTTTCTTAATACCTACTTGCTTGATCGTGGGTGCACTCCCATGAAGGAGCTAACTTCTAAAGAAGGCGTGTAGCAGCTCCGTGAGTATTGAGATGCACGTTTAGTTCAGTTGAGATAAAAAGGTGATGGAAATCCCCAGTCAGCAATACTAGTGTGAGATGTGGCTGCCACTGAGTGGTAGGAGCAGGCTTGTGTGCAGCTTGGAATGCTCTGCATGTACAAGGATTTGAGAACCAGTGCAGTGAGGAGACTCGTTCCTATTTCCAAATAACTTATTCTTAGCAATAGGTAAGAATTGAATCTAACTCAAAGTTGAAATGTAGAGAAGAGGCAAGTACATTTCAGTTTGTCATGTGTTTCTGTGAGTGTGCATGGGAGAGGCTTCATCACCACTGTGAAGTTCTCTTCATGATCTCCTTTTTCAGTGGTTAGGAACAATATTCACTCCCCTGTTTTTAGATGGCATGCAGATAAGCTCCATCTGATTTGAATAAAGAGGGCAGAAATTTACTTCTACTTGCTAAGATTAAGATTTCTTGGGTTGCTTAGTGTTTTCATGTTCAAGGACATGAAAGATCAGTTTAAAGTGTGAATTTCAAATGGCCCTGTTAAATTGAAAGTCTTCAGGATTTACCTCTCCATGATTAGTTCTGTACTAAGGCTTGCAATGCTCTAATTTTAATCAGACCATATCCTTGATGTTCCCAAATCCTCTCCAGTCAAGCTAAGATGGCAGAAATCTGATAGTGGCAGAAAAGAAACTGGAAAAGAGAACCTGAATGAATGTTTCTTGAGGAGAGCATATTCAAGATGAATGAAAGGTAGCTTTGCTGCACCTATTGGAACCTCAGTCTGAAGTGGATGAAATGGTAGAATTCTTTCCAAAGTCAAGTGAATTAAACAGAAGAACATAATAACCCAAAATGAAAAGGAAGTTTTGCAAAGGCAAAGTTCTTTACTCATTGTATAAGCCACTAACAACTGTATCAATCTATTGACTCTTTTCCTTTTTGGTTATTTCTTCCCTTCCAAAACACTGGTCTTGCATGGAAGTTAAGGATAATAATGCTTCTCAGACAGGAGAGAAAAGCATATGAGTAAGCTGCAGAAATGGTTAAAAAAAAGCAGGATACAAAAGTTAGCTGAAGAGGAGCAAAAGTTTTTGATTCTCTAATGCCTGTCAATTGTAGATGTGCTGAAGATTAATAGATTTGTTTACAAAGTTTTACATATTGAATAGTTCTTTTGAGATTGCTAAATCATTAAATAAACTCCACAATAATCTTTCTAGTGATTATTTGCTTAAAATATTCTCATGCTTGAAAAGCAGTTAGAAATGGTTTTAGCTTGCCACAAACCTCTTTTAAATCAAGGGAACAGTAAGCATATAGGTGTCACAAGTACTGTCCTGACCTTCTCATTTGTGATATATAATTACCCCACTTCAGGTATGACAGCTTTTCGAGACGTCACTGGTTACTGTGTCAATAGAGGCCCAGTGCTGGCATTTGTTAAAGAATTCTAATGCTTTCCTTTCAGGAAAAGCAAGCTAAACTTTGAAAATTTGGGGGTGTGTCAGAACAAGATTGCTACTGTAGCCTGGTTACTCAAAGAAGTTCAAGTGATCTGTTGATCAGATGTTTATCAAGGCTTCTAATAATGGGGAGGTTTGAAAGGATAAAAACCCCCTAATGTTTTTCTGGTATTTTAACATGTCTGGTCCATGGAATCATAGGTCATATGTTTTATGCTTATCCCAGATGACCTTGAAAAGGTGGGTAGAAGGATATCAACTACACAGAAAACGTGTTTGTGGATGGCATCAGAGGGAATTTATGGCAAAAAGCTATCATATCTGCCACTATGGTGAGGAGTGAAAGTGACATTTGCTTGATAAGGCTCACAGTTTGTAAGCTCATGAAAGCTCATCTAATCCTGAAAATAGCTGGGTCAAATTTGTAGCTGGACCTCAGTTGAGCAAAGAGACAGCAATAGCCACTGACTTCTGTGAGGTGACTGGAAACGTGAGCAAAAATGCATCTGAAGTACATCTGGGCTCCATGCATGACACTAAATTGCTTATAGCAGTGATCCAGGAAAGTACCAAGGGATCAAGGTGAGCAATCAGTTGAACACAAGCTCATAGTGTGCTCTGGTGGCTAAGAAAGCAAATGCAATCTTTCCATATCCAGTTAGGATAGTAGAATGCAAAGAAGGGAGAACAGAGCTGCTACTTTTCCCAGCATAAGGGTTGAAGTTTCTGCAATTCTGAGTTTGTTTCTATTATTCTTTGTTTTATCAAAAGGGTCCTGACAAATGCTGCCCTTTCAGCAACAGCTGAGTTTGTCTGCCACATAACTGTAGAAGAATCTTCCCTCCAGGAGACCCTGTTATGTTGTGGTCAGAGATTTAGCAGAGCTCTAGACAACTGCATAGCAGAGCTCTTTGGTCAAGACTTGGATTTGCACCACTGAATGTGTATTTAGATTTTACTGCTGCTGTTTCATCTCTTCTTCCCAACCCAATTAAAAATCTGGCTGCTGTCTAGCTATCCAATGCTAACACAAACACCTGTGTGCCAGATGTGTACAGCTGTAAGTCCGTCAGTGCTGATCCATCAGCAGAGCCTTGAGCCAGTCCATGGAGCAATTAGAAAACACTTTTTTTTTTTTTCTCATCTTTTTTCTGTCCCATTTTTAATCCTCCTATTTTTCCAGGGTTTTCTCTCTTCTGCTTCCTGCTGCTGCAAGTTTGTGAGGTGAGCCCTACTCAGACTTTCTGTCTCTTTCAGATAAGAAAACAGACTAAAACCAAAGGAACCCATTTTTCTGGCTGCAGAGTGGCTGGTTAATACTGACAAGTGTTAAATTATAGAAGTCCAAATGTCAGTTGTATGTGCCATCTCAAGAAAAACACCTTGAAATACTAATGTTGTGATGGCTACACCGGACAGGATTAAGACTTCATTTTTTAATTCCTCCTCATTCTGAAAAGAACCGGTCTCCCAGATGTGTTTTGGAGATACTGACTGTAGGACAGGGTGTGCTCTCACTGCCTTTTTGAAATGAAAGGCTCAAGTCAGCAGCAGAATGTTCAAGTTTGACAGACAAGAATGGTAATAATTAAAGAGGTGGGGCATAATAATACTGCTGAGGTTTTTACTGCAGTTGGTGAGACAGTGCTTTTACAAGGGCTTTCTGGAAATAAGCTGATGTAAAAAAGCTTTTTATTACTCCACTGTGCTTTCCTCATGACCATGTCTCTACTGTCCCCAACATGGAGTAGCAGTGAGGGGTGTTCCTGCTAGGGAAAGGAGAGAGTTTCAGAAGGAAGAGAGTGAAATATGCTCTTTTCTAGCAGAGGAGATGGTTTCATTTGCTCAGCTGGGAGTGATAATGGATGGCTTATTTGAAGATGCTGTGTTGGGTGTGAGGGGTGACTTCTGTGGAAGGGAGAGTAAGGAGTATGGTCTTGCCCAGAGAAAGTGTCAATTACTGTGTACAGAGCAATAGAACAAGGGAGGCCACCTTGCTGCTCCCTTGGTCTTGCTCATGCTCAACCTTGGCTTTTATTTACCAGAAGACTGCTTGTGCTAGCAGAGATCCTGCCAATGTAAATAATTCAGATGATTCAGTCTTTACTGACTGAGGTGAACTGTTTTTTATCCAAGGATTTTCAGTTCAGTTTGATGGTGCAGTGCTGCTAATTTAGGGTCAGTGTATATCCTGTCATGCTTATTTGAAGAAAACCTGCCATTGATTTCAGTATATTTTGACTTTTGCTTCAACAGAAGTGGTGCCATTGTTGGTGTCAGCTGTTGGGGCTCTGGAATGTTGCAAACAGAAAATCTCTCAAATGTAGCCTAGATGATGATAGGATATGTTTAGGTTAGGATGCAGAGTCACTTGGAAAATAGCCTAAGTGCCTCTGAAAAATAAATTACAAGTATAATCTCTTTATTGAGCTGGAGAGTACACCCCCAAGAGAGAAAGGAGGATGAGGAGGTTTTTCTTTTTTCCTGTTTTCTTCCCGCCCTCCCCCCGGCCCCCCTTTTTTTTTTTTACTAAATAGAGACCAACTATGGACTAAGAAAGTTGTGTTTAGAGCAGAAATGTTTGCACAGTCATGGAATAACATGGGGTTTTTTATCTGGGTAAAGCTTCCCTCCTACTAAATTTTCTTAATTAGTTCTTCTACACCCTGCCTGTGGATTGGGAGAATCTGGAAAATACACTCCTTTCTAGGAAGAACTTTGATCATTGCTTTCCCCTACCTCTCCCCTTACCTTGTGTGGTGGGTTACGTACCAGCAGTCATTTCTGCAGGGAGCCTTTCAGAAACAAAAGAACTCCATGAGTCTTCGGTGAGCATCTCCAAGCAGAAGCTGACCTCTGTGATTTAGTTAGTATTGACTGCTTTGTCTTTCTGTAAAGAGCAATGAGTAATATTGGTTTGAAGAACACAATTTGTTCAAGAAGGTCTTGAGATCCATGATGTATTCGATTTTTCTCTGAGGTATTGATTCAAGGCTACAATATCTAACTTGCATAGGCTGTCATTGACCAAAAAAAAATACAGTTATGTATGAATTCTTAGTGAGTATGACCTGTATTAGTATCTGCCTGCTGTATGCTTGCAAAGGAGTAGAATGTGTATGACGTATTTGTATATGAATCTGTGATCAACTAGGTTCCATGTAACATGTAAAAGTGCAGATTGTTCATCTTATTTATTGCCTGCCTCTGTGTCCACCAGCTGAGCTTGTTCTGCTTTCATTGTGTCTCCTTATGAGCTTTGTGTAAATATATATGTGAAACAGAGTGCTTTGTGCTGGAAGTGATTGTTTGCTTTCTCTCTTGAGGAAGATGGGCTCTAAACTTATTATCTTTGTCATCTGCTTTCCTAACAGTGGAGTTTGAACGCTGTGAATACTGTACAGCAAGATACAGATTTATGAAGGGGTATGAAAGAGGTAGAAGGTGCTTCTGCACTACCTAATCATACAGTAATCATGCAGTTCCTTCTCCACCATGAAGGACTGCATTTACCCTGTGTTTTAACTACTGCCTGTTCTCTGTATGTTTTCACTGGGTAAAACAAGAATTCCTCAGCTCACTTATGATAGGTCTCAAACACATAAAATTTCCTTCCATCTTTTTTCTTTCCAATGTGAGTTTTTAGTTCAGGAACAAAGATGAGAGATTAGTTACTATCTTGGTGTTTACTTGACCTTGAGAACTCAAAGGTAACTTGAAAAGGCCTCTTGCAGAATAGCTCAGTGTGCACTCTGTTTAGTTTGCTGCTTGCCTCGTGCATTTATGGTCTTCGTTGTGGCTGATCTCCTGAAGCTTTCAGACCTCTTACATGCCTTCATTTGTTTATTATAGGAATAGGAGTTTACAGTAATGCTGTTTATACTAAAGTTGGGTGAACCATTGCAGCAAGAAGAGAAACCACCATGAACCTTTGCCCTGAACTCAAAGCAAACCTTGTGATTTTCGAAGTTCTGTTTCAGTTTTCAGTGTCACTATGCTTTGTTCCGTCAGGACTGGAAATGAGTGCCAGAATTTAAATGCTATTTCCAGTGTCAACCTCAGATTTCACAAGCAAATCTGCTCTCTCCCAGGCAATGTGGAGTTTCTTAGACCTCGCATGTTTCACTAGCAACTATAACCTTTTTCAACTCCTGCTGCTCTGTACAGCTGGCTCAAAGTGTTTATCCAGCGAGGTTTGCCTGTCACTTTTGTATGGGACAAGGTATTGGTTATTGAACTCATAAGCATTCCTGGGGGAATGTGTGCTGACCATTGCTTGCAGATGAAATACTGAAACAGCAAGTGTAGCGTATCTGCTCTTGGAGCAAGGGATTGTTCAGCTTTGGCCTCTTCCCAGTTAAATATGTTGTAAGGCTGTCAGCCACTTCTGTGAAATTAGGCTAGAGCTGCCTAGTGCAGAATAAGGAAGTAAACTCTCTAGGCTCTATCAGTTTTGTTTTGAGAACAGAATGTGACTAATGTCCTGCTAGAAGCTGAGTTTATCCAAATTTATTTGCTGTCCCATAGACTTTGCTGCTTCATGTCCCAGACTTGGATCCAGTATTGAACTATTCATCAAGTAGATTATGATAGATTAGTGGGACCAGTCTTGGGAGTAATCAATACAGGTTTTGCCTGTTCTTTCTGCTCCTGAGGAGGAACAGTCTGCCTTCTTCTCTCCCTCCTGCTCTCTCTCTCTCTCTGTTTATTGTTGTATCACAGAACGATCTGATGTTTGTTTTAACACTGAGATGAAGCTGAATTCACTGCTGTCCAGCACTCTTTAAAGTTGGTGTGCTACTTGAATATTTATATCATGCTGACATTTGCTTACATTAGAGAAGGCTTTATTTCCTTGGAATATTTATCATAGTATCCAGGAATTTCCATGTTCCAACTGCTGCTGGATCTGAATCTTGTGTGTAATTACCTGGGTCTAAGCCCAGTTGCTTTAGGGAAGTTAACTTTCAAAGAACAGCAACCACCTCTGTGGCACTTGCTAGCTGAAGGAAGAGCTGGCAAGGATTTTTCCTGCACTGATATGGAGCAGCCTGAAAAGAAGACTCACACCTCACTTCAGCTGTATAGGCAGCTTTGTCTAGCTCATTATGGGGGAAATAGAGAGTCGTTTCCTGGCACACCTGGCATCATGGAGTGGATGCCTATATCTGATGTGATCTGTTGACCTAGTTATGGTCTGGGATGGAAAATGTGATTTGACATATTTTGCATCCTGTTTTTTCCCCCTGATTTCCACCAGTCCCTTTCCCGAAGGTTAAGGGGGAAGGGTTGGTGCAGAATCCAGTTCCTGCCTTCCTGACACACTTTGATGCTCTGACCCCCTTTGTGCATAGAATAGAAATGACCAGCTTGAGGCTCGATCAGACCTCAGCCTCCTGTTGTTTCCCATCAGCTTATATGACTCTCCTGGGCTTCTGTGGCTGGAACTGCTCTTTTGCTGCTGTGCATAAAGAGGCACTGTGATTTATGAATCAATTAATCACTGCATGCTGAGGAGCTGTTCACGGTAGTTAAACAGTGAAAATAAAATGCTTGAGTCTGTAATAAAGACAGATCATAATGAATATGACCCTCTACCAATGGATTCTTTCGCTCCTTATATTATACCCCCTACCCACTTTGCCAGCACAGCAACACTAGCAAGACGTGAAATTTGTCTGTCTCGATGCATGGGGTTCATCAAATTACTTAATTACTTGATAAGAGTTCTGTCTATTTGTGGGTTTTTTCCCCTCACACACACGTACACTCTGATTTTGCTGCTAAAGCAGTTAAAGCCACAAAGATGAAGAGGAAAAAAGGTTCTAATACTCTTGATTTTAAAACTTTCTGACTATTCATAAAAATCCACCAGTAAGTCTCTAAAAATTAGGGAGGGGCAGGTGCCTGCCTGATCTGTAAAACCACAGAAATGTGGTGTGAAAATTCCACGAAATATTTCCATCAAATATCAGTCACCTTTTGCTCTGTGCAACACACAAATCATTGCTGTGAGTTTCTAAAACTGTGTGATACTGTAAGAACCAGGCAAGTTTGGTGACAAGCCTCCTTTAAAATTGCTGTTTGGCTTTACAATTTGCACTTCAGTGATGGTAGTCAGATCAGGGTGCATGTTGCCCTGCGGGCAGCTGATGTTCAGATATCTACCCATGAGGTAAGGCTATGAGACAAGAGGCTTTAAACACGATTATGTGGTTTTGCATCAAAACTATGCTTTCAGAGGAGAAAATAATTCTCTGTAGATTATTGACTCTATGCATGTTATATTTTTTAAAGAAAATTGTTACTTTGTTTTATGTTATCAGCAGATACCCAAAATAGCGCTAGAACTTTCATTAACAAGAAGGTGGTTTGTTTTCATTTTTTTTTTTTTTTTTTTTTTTTTTTTTTTTTTAAAAATGTTTTTTTGCTA
>VWZU01009309.1:463996-541774 GCA_013397095.1 Sterrhoptilus dennistouni | reverse complement strand
TTTATTTTTTTTTTTTTCTTTTTTTTTTGGCTGAAAAGTGTATTCTTGGCAAATTACTTGAACAGCTATCCATCTGTTTTGAATGCTGAAAAGGATTTTTGAGAGAGTGGTGGTATTTTAAATTTTTTTCTTTTTTTGCTGCTGTCTTTGAAGTGTTAAATTTTCATTGCAGAGCATTTCCTGGGTTTTCTGAATAGCAAAAGCTGATGTTGATGAGTAGATGGATTTGTGAACCCTCCTACAAGTCCACTGGCTATAGTGGAGTTGCTCTTAATCTCACCTGTGTGACTAAGACCAAGTTTCATTCAAGCCAGAAATTAGGTGCAGTGGTGTGAAGCAGGTTAATTCCTTTTCTCTGCCATGCATTGAAGCTTGCAATGGAATTATAATATTTGCCACTTATCAGTAAAAGAAATTTTCCTTTCCAACACAATCTGCTTTCTCAGTTTTGTTCAGCTCTGCTGTTGGCATATGTTGACTATATCTAATGGCCTTTGTTTGCATTCAAAGCTTATCTCCTAAATTTGCTTTTGAAATGCAGTAATAATGTTCCACTGTGGTGATTGTGGTTAAACATTTCTTTCCTGTCCCCCCTTACCCTTCTCTGTTTGATTTTTAGGATCTAGGTTTCTCTTCGGTGATTCATGAGAAGCTCCAAGTTCCCAATACCATTCGTAAGGCGTGGAATGAGAAGGACAACAGATGTGATGTTTGTGCCACACACCTGAACCAGCTGAAGCAGGAGGCCATTCAGATGGTGCTGACCTTGGAGCAAGCTGCCAACTCAGAACATTATGATGCCTCACCAGGCTCTCCCCCACCTCTCTCCAATGTCCCCACGTTGGTGAGTCCCCGGCACATGGGCAGCCTGCAGCCCCGGGACTGGGCATACATGCCTGCTCCTTATGCTCCATCTAATTATACAGGCTTTGTTGCCAACAAACACAGTGGAAAACCCAACAGCCTAGGAATTGGAAATGGGGTGGAGAAAAAAAATGGCTCTCCTGGACACCAAGCCAAGGTCAGCTTTCAAATGGCCACTAGCCCCAGCAATGGCAATGTTCTCAACTCTGTGGCTATCCAGGCCCACCAGTACCTTGATGGCACCTGGTCTTTGTCAAGAACAAATGGAGTCACTCTCTATCCCTACCAAGTAAGTATTTTCAAATAACAGAACATACTTGTTTCCTTCCCACTGAAGCTGCCATGCTAACACTGTTTGCTCCTGTGGGGTAGAGGTTGAGCTGCCTGTGTAAGTGAGCACTAGAACAAGGAGTGCTGTAAATGGCTGTCTCCCTGGTAGGGGACTGAGTTGGGGGAGACACAGACCAAAAGCAGTATTAATGAGGATACCTTCTATTAATGCAGCTGTTACTGAGAGCACAACCGAGCTCTTGTTTTTAAAGGCAGATAACTGATCATACGTATTGTCAATTATTTGCTCACACAGTCCTCGCTCACGTTCACTCAGAATACTCTGTTGGAGCAACAGCTGGGAGCCAGCCACACTTGCCAACTCCCAAGTGGAAAGTGGCACTAGTGCACCAGTGATTTCTGGAATGCTGGTATTCAGGAACTATCCAGATGATCTTTTATTCCATCCTCTGTGTGTTTGATCATTTGAGTACATATAGCAGGCACTAACTTCTTTGAACCTTTTAAGTTGCCTACATTCTTCATGCCAGTGGGTTCAATGGGTCCAGAAATCTCCAGATGCTAGCAGTTCTGGGAGATTTTAATGTATTTTTAAGCATGTTCTTTTTTCTCCTTTTTGGTCTGTTGTCACACCTGTAACTAACTGTAGAACCCGTCCATACCAGAAGGAACAGAAAAGCTTTTTTGTGCTTTTTTTTTTGTGTGACAGGAGATGGGCTTTCTGACACACTTAACTGTAGCTGGTGGGATTTTCAGAGTACACAAGCACTTGCAGATTGTGACATAAGCCTGTTCTTCACAAATGTCCCCGTTGGCTTCCTTAGGCACGTAAATAACTTTGGAAGTTGGTGTTTCTACTAAATTATGAACATATAGCGTGAGAGATCCCTAAATTAATATTTAACTTTTATTAGTATGAACAACTGATATTGCAGCCAGAAAAAAAGCGATGGTATTCATAAGCATTAAGATATTGTCATGCACCAAAGCAAACTAGGTAAAACCAGAAAAGAAGTACAGCTATTTTATCTGGAAAATATGTGACTTTATGCTTCTGTGGATTTATGCTCTACTGAACCTGAATCATATTTGGGTAGGTCAGTATGTGATCATAGTTTTGATCTAAGAAAAAATATGTGATCTATGTTTCAGCTAAGAAAAAAAAAAACCCAAAGAATGCACCTTAACAAATCTGAATAACTGATATTTGTATTGGGAAAATGAGTTCCATTTTATTTCATTCACAATTTTTTAGGTTCATGTTCTGTGAAAATGTGGGTTTTGTTTACTTTTTATAATGTTTGCATTTCCTTGATGATTATTTTGTCTTAAAAATATTAACTTTCACTAAGAAGAATCTAATATTCAGAGTTGTCTAGACTGATTCTATAGCTTGACTCCAGTTAAATTCAGGACTCTTCCCTACCCATGACTTCCAACAACCGTGAAATAGAAAAGATTGCCTGCTCTCAAGACACTGCTCAGCCAACAAAAACCCCAAAGCCAACACAAAACCCAACTAACAGCAAAATAAACAAAAAAATTATGAACAACAACAACAACAAAAATCCCAAACAAGCCCAGCAATGCTGCTCTGTGTTAGAATATGTTGATCATAAGTTTCATCTTTTTCTTTAAGATTCTACTCTCAAATGTTAAAATTCTCACTGTACTCAAGTTGCCACGTTTAATTATCCAGATGAGAAATAATAATGATCGCTTTTGTCTTCAAACACACTAAAGGGATTTTAGTGTTTGTTTACATAGTATCTGTATTAGAGAGAGAATTAGTCAAGTAAGAAGAAAAACTTTGAAAAGTAATTTGTTTGTAATTTCAAATATTGGCAAGATGGTAAGATTTTCTTTTTTCTGATTTTGTGTGCAGAAACCAATCTTACTTGCTACACATTTTCAGAACATTTTAGATCTCTGTTCGTATAAATACATTTTTGTTATGCACTTAGAGTTGCAAAACTCTGCTGGGGAAGAACATGAGGAAGATGAATCTGTTATCTCATGTTAATCAGAACCTTTCTTGACTTGGAGATGAATTTAAAAAAAAGTGGTGCTAGCCTACTTACTTGTGAATGTCTATATATTAATGAAGTTTTCTTGCATTCCCTTAAGAATAATGATTAGAAAAACTTCATTGTGCGTTAGCTAAGAGGAGTAGAAAATAATTTCTTAGACAAAAAGCCTTGCACTTCACACAGAGAAGAGCAGTACCCTTCCACATCATAATCTTGTTAAATAGATGTCCAGGGAGAAGTCAGTCTCATGGCTGTAGACTTTATGGCACCTGTGGTAGACACCTCCCATTGTAAATCAACTTTTGTTAGACAGTCTAGATAGCTTGAAAGAAATGGTTGAGTACCCTGAAAAGTGACTGTGATGTCTTCCTTGAAGTATCATCAGAAAAAGAAAACATTAGTTCGAAAGTGACATTCTGTGGCTCAGGATTGACTCACTGCAATTTTAAGCACCAAAAATTATTCTTATAGTTGTAAGTTGTAGGATGTTACTCCTTTTTTAGCATCATCCCTTTCAGACTGCCTAGAATTACAGCCATGTTGTAATTCTATAAAAACAACCTATAAAAAAAATAAAATAAATAAAAAAATTAAAATAAATTAAAAAAACCCTCTAAAAATAAATGAATATAAAAGGGAGTGTTGTGATATTATAAAGCTTAACTGCTGCAGTAGCTTAGGACAAGTCTTAAATGAAATGCCACTATTCAATTAATTTTGCAGAAAGAGCACTTTCCAATCAGGAGTAAATAAAACAAATTGGAATTTTTACATTACCAGGTTTAGTAATGTATTATATGTTTAAAATCTGAAAAAAATGGAACTATACCAGATTTAACTGGCAATGCATGTCAGATGTAAAAAGCTTCTAGTAATTTCATGGATGCATTATTGGAACTAGTGAATGGAGTTTCCTAAGAACATCAGAGGAATAGCTGCTAAGAATTTTTAGACAAAACTGATCCTACCTGGAGATTAGGAGATGGTGCAGATGGCCTCATCTGTCCCCACTGTCACTGTTTTATATTATTCCATATTTAGCCACTCCTTGAAACAGAAACAAAATTCTGGTTCTAAAGGTCTGTGATATCCCCTAGGCCTGACTCAGAGGGGGCTGAATTAAATTTTGGTGGTAGTCCTTTTGAAAAACAGAGAATCAGAGGCAGGGAAATGGAATTGATTGATCTTAAACCAAGAGCGTGGCCCATTATAACCCTTCTATAGAAATAGGAATGCTGAAATGGTCAGGGTGAAACTGACCTCTTTCTGTTTAAAACATGTAGGAAAATACCAGCCAAAATTTGGTAGAATTTCATTCAGTCTGAAAATAGTGCTCTTTCCATGCTTGCCAGCAGGCAGCATTTGTATGTCCCATGGATCAGACTGGTTTGACACTTGTAAAGACTTCTGTGGATCTCCCTATCATTCAAAGGAATTTCAGTCTTTCCCTGCTCAGAGAACTCTTTTAAATTGTTGAGGTTTTACCTGAGAAGGGCTGTAATTATTTGTGCAGCTGCTGGTGTGAATTACAGGACACCACAATGTAAAGTACACTTTTGTTAGTTACCAGTGATTGCTGAACACTTCCAAAGGGAAAAACCCTCTGGGCCTGGGGTACTAATGTAGGAGTGAAAAGTTCAAATTCCTTGATGAAATTATTGCTTCTTGTCATTTTTATAGAGAATGCAATATTAAGTTTAATGCATAACACTTTTATTACTTTATTATTGTAAGCTGATAAAGTAGCTAAAACAAAACCACCAAATTAAAGAATAGGATTTGAGTCCTTAGGAGTTCAGACTGATTCAGGGTTTGCTTTCAAAAGGAAAAAAGTTGACAATAGTGACTAAATTAAACTGGTTGCACTTTTTCTAGAGTCAATGCCCTCCAGTTTTTACTAAAATATTAAATTACCTGTTTGGCTCTTGTGTTGGTGTGCCTTTAAACCAACAGCATGGCATTACCTTCATCACTGTGGGAGCCCCAGAGGATAAAACAGTAGATATTTCCTTGGTCTTCTGGTTACCCTCCTGGATCTGCATGAGAATCTTTCATGTCTTGAAGTATATAATTTCAAAAGGCAAACAAAAGGAAATTTAGCACAGTGTGTTTGGTAGATTTGAGTGACAGGAAGGTCAGAATGAGCCCAAGAACTAGGGAAGGTCAACAGTTCCAGGAACAATTTAAGGCATAAAAAGGAATGATGGGTAACAGAAAATGTGGAGGCTGATGTGGGTGAGCACCTCCTGCTCCTGACCTTGAGGCTGTGGTGTTTGATTTTTGTAAGCAGCAAAACAGTGCATGTAAGGATTTGAGTAGGGGCATTGTGAACAGAACATACTCACGGAAAACGTGTTCCTTTCTCCCCTGGACTTAAAAAGACTCTTTTGACCAAAAGTTTGGAAAATTAGATCTTAAACTACTGAGAGCCTCTTGGCCCCAGGCAAAATGATCTCAAGCCTATTCAGAATTATAAAAGGCTTTGTTTGTGTACAATTGATGAAAGCCTGCAATATGTGCTTTCTGTTTCCTCTTTATGTATAACGTGTGTTTAGAAGAATGGTTCTCTGAGAACGTACCAGCTTGTTCTGGAACTTTGCTGTGATGAGTGACTTACTTGGAGTTTACTTAGGTCATGGCTGTCATATAACACATCAGTTCATTCAAGCCCAGGCTTTTTAAAAAAACTGGTAATGATTAGAGTTGGGTGCAAGATGGAGAGCCAATGCCTGTGTGGGAGGTATTGTCATCTAGGATTTTGTTGCCAAGCTTTTTTCCAAGTCTTTGCTGTATAATTTATTTATCTTCTGTTTGCTGCTGCTTCTATTGCTTCTTAGTATTCAGCAGGATAAAGATAAAATGTTAGTGATTACTACATTGGTGCCAGGGTAATTTAAGTAGCTTCTAAAGCATATAAAGCAAGGTACAGAAATCAAGTTACTTGCTCCATCTGCAGACTAACAGGTGTCTTCTGTAATTGCTCCGTGCTTCCTAGAGCCAGACCTATTTTACAGAGGCATCTTAGCAACAACAAAAAGAGATTTGTGTACTATCTTTCTAGTATTGTGTTCTTGTGCAACCACACACAATTCCCTGAGATACCAAATGCTGGAGGTATTTTGCCTTTGTGCAGTCAGGCTTTGGTCCAGAAATTTTTGGATGGTTATGTTTCAAAAGCAGTTCAGTCACTGTATGTATGAGATCCACATTTGAGTATGGTGGCTCCTGAATGTAGTAAAAACCTTTTTGTTCCTATTACTATGAGCTCATGAATGATAATGCTGAGCAGATGTGTGCAAATTCTTGCACTGACTTTTTTTTTTTTTTTCATTCTGTGACCTGGACTCTTAACAAAGTGGCTCCATAATCAGACTATACACTGAAAGTGCAAGAATTTTATTTACAAAGATTGTTTGACTGGGCCGAGAAACAGATTGTCAAACAAATTCATTGGCACTGAAATTATATCCTTGCTTGATTATCTCTGTTGCCCTCTTCCCCCATGCATTAGTTGTTATCTCTGAAGTAGCTTTCCTCTGACTAAAAGCCTTTTTAAACCAAGTCACTAATAATTAGATATGACCCCACTAAAGTCAGCGTATGTCATCAGTTGACATTTTGCCATGATTGTTTGATCATCCAATTGGTATATTACAGGAGTTGGCTATTTGTATTTCATTCCTCCTGTCTACCCCTTCAACTAACAGCTCAGCTGTATACTGCTTTTCTAATATGATCAAGGGGGGAAACTGGAGTCTATGTGAACTGTAGGAGAGGTTTATTTTTTTGCATTACTCTGGCATGATTTGATCTCTTACGGCATTTTTATGCATGGCTTAATGACCTAAGAATCATTACTTTTCCCCTTCATGATACTTGGGTAACCAAGGGAAGAAAGAGGTAGAGGGTATCCCATGGACTGAAAAGAGCTAAATAGGCTTATCCTGTGAATATGAAAACCCCGTGACTCAATTGTGATGTGAGGAAGAAATCTGGACTATTATAGGAGTGAGTTAATCCTGCAAATTAGCAAAAGCCAGAAGATCACAATTAGTGAGGATTTGGAGTCTTGGTTTCCTTCCCTGCTTGTAGCTTAAGGATTTTGTCCACATGTGAGACTAGTTTCATTTCTTAAATAATAGCTGTGCTAATTGCTTGCATTAATTGAAAAAAATACAAACTGAGAGGAGGTGTTTTAACAGTGAGAAAACTGATGTAGAGATGGGATAGAGAAGAGGGAAGACAAACTGATATATTGAGGCAAAAGTGTCCTTTTATTTCCTATTATGTAATCAAGGTGGCACAGAACTAGAGACAAAAAATGCTAGCTCCTGCTTTATTTCATAGTTCAAAAACATAGAGAGCTAGTACAGCCAATTTGGAAGTAAGAGGAAATGCACTTTTTATAAATGTACAGCTTTTTGGAACTTACTAGAAAAAAGTATTGGGGCCAAAAGCTTAGGAAATTCATAAAAAAATTATGTCTGTATGTGGGCAATAAAAAGGTCCCTTCTTTAGGATATTAGGATAAAAATATATATAAATTTATATTTATATAATAATATAAATTGCCACATAGAATAAGGTATTTGATATCTTCTTATCTGTGGACAAGGCTTTGTTAAGTACATCCAATGTATAGGTAAGGACTAGAATTTCTGAAACTGCCACTGAATCTTGCTGGCACAGGTGTTACTGGGTTCCCTGGGAGCAGGATACTCTACTTAGATGAGCTCTGTGTCCCTCTGTTCTAAAAGTGGACGAGAGGTGCTGTGTTTTGGAGGGAGGCCTGTGATAAACAGATCAGTAAAAAGTGCTTTTCCAACAATTTCTACATTTTCAGAGTTCCATGTAGGTGTGTTGTACATTTCAGAATTATTTTCACTTTTTTTTTTTTTTTAATTCCTTACTGTTGTATGTGAAGATTCTGAAAGTTCTCTTGGGTTGAATCATTCACCTGAGCAACACGTTGGTCTTTACTTTTGCATAAAGATTCAGTTTTGTGGGTGGCTGCTTTATTTTACTAATTGTTCAACATCTGTTGCAAAGAGAGAGGAAAAAGAAATGTACTAAACCAAGCGCAACTCATTCTAACTGGGATCAGAAGGAGGGGATGACAAAGGAATTGGAAAGCAATTTTTTAGGAGCTTCCCTTTAAATTCCTAAGGGATATCACTCAAAAAAGAGACAAATCAATGTACTGTCTCATTGACTAAAACATTTGCTTCTCACATTGTTTTACATAAATGGGACATAGAATTAAGATTAGATTTAGAAAGACCATATTTTTGTGCCTTTTGTAGAATTCTGTTCTTTGACTTCTTAGAAAATTATTTGAGACTTTAAATATGAAGAAGTATGTTACTATACAAAAAACTCCAAACAGCCCCTTACAAAACCTTTTGCTTTGATACTATGTTGTGCTTATGGGAAGTAAGGAATGCACAGCTACGTGTAACTCTGAAATGTGTTTCTGCAGAGCTATCATGTAAAACCATTGTTTTCTTTTCTCTAAAATGCTTCTGAAATGGCATCAGTGGGGGATCATCAACTTCTCTGTTGGGCCAGCTCTCTTTAATTCAGTAGATTTGTGTTAAAGTGGTTGGTTCTCCACTTATATTCCAGGGCATTGAGGACTTGAGAGATGGGTGTTGTCAGATAGAGTACATTTGGGACCAGACCCTCTTCTGTCTCACTCCAGGGTAATGGCTTTGCAGATGACATGGCTACATTGGTGTAATACAGATAAGAGTGAGAGCAACGTCAGCCCTGTAAGATCTGATCAGCCAGAGTGTGAGAACAGCTGTGGTGATGGGAGCAAATATGGTATCATGCACTCAGGGAGGCCTCCACTTCCTTTTTGGGTTGGTGAACGGGGAAGCTTTTTTCTCCATACTCTTCTAGTGTCACCCTGCTCTGAAGAGTCTGTTGGAACTGCTCTTGACAAATGAAATCAGAAACCTGATTGTCCAGCTTCTTTTGAACTTTGAATGTGTCAAGAAAATGGAAGAATTGCATCTGTACAAGGGTGAGAAAAAGCCCCCTCAGCTAATGAAAACATCTTTTAAATCTGCAAACTGAAGAAGAAATGAAATAGCACTTCACCTTTCACTTCCACATAACCTCTCGAGCAGAATTCAGAAGTGCTCCAAAGGCTAAAGGAATGGTGATGAGCTTCTGTCTTCCAAGAGGTTGTTTGGTGCTTGTTGTGGCTAATGTTGCTAGCAAACCTCAGCAGAAGGATCTGTAGCTTCTGTAGTATGAGAGCACTGAAGTATGAGACCATCTGTAGCATGAGAGCGCTGAAGTTACCATCACATCTGTCACTCAGGTATCTGAGGACTTGGATTCTATACACCAGGAAAGTCTCAGATCTGACTGATAGATGTGTCTAGTGACTAAGGTGCAACCAGTGCAAGGTCACAGTTGTGTGCATTGCTGTGTGAGTGAAATGTTTCCACTGTGAGAGCTCTTTGAATCAAATACATGCTTCTGTCAAGCTTTACTTTAAATTGGTACTTTTTTAACTTGAGAAAGTGGCATGTATATGTGTATATTAAATACCTGCCGAAATTTATGTAAAGATTTTTGGCTAGTGGGAAGGGTAGAAAAAGAATTAAAACTTGGAGCTCTGCTTGATGAAATCACTTCTGCTTCCCTGACTTTGCTGTGGCTGCATGCTCAGTGTCACTGGATGATTATAAAACACCTGTAATGTGAATTCAGCAATTTTTTTACATCAAGGCTATTAATAAAAGCAGGGTTTAGGCCTAGTTTTGTAAACCCCCCACACTTTTTTGAAACATGTACTCTTTCCTGTAAAAGATAGATGACAGATAGGGTTTATAATTGCTTTCCTTCCTGACAGGTTTCAGGCTGCTGGAGCTAGGCAGTGTATCTGTATTTAAACACAAATCATAAGCACAGCCATCTCTTTGTTTTATTCTTGTATATTTTCTCAGCTATTGCAGTGCAACATAGAAAATGGAAAATTAATTCAAGTGCTATTAAAGAAATTATACAGAGTGCATCACAAGAAAATGCATAGTAATGAGATACTGTCAATGCTTAATTGATCAGTCTGTCTGATCCCTGAAGACTTTGTGTAAAGTTTGTTGCCAGTGAAAAGGATGTGACATGATTTGTAATTGTACAATACTGATACATCATGGCAGTGATCAGAGACAGGACTGACAGGGAAAATGCACTCAGAAAGCTTTGTCTACATTTGGACCAGTTTTTATGAAAGTCGTTTTGAAGAGTCTTGCAATGCTAGGTAGGTTTCACTGAGGCTTAGTTTGCAAGCTTGCCAAAATTTCTAAGTTTTTTTTGCTTTGAAATAATGTAAACCAAAAATAATATCGTTTGTCCCGTCCACTAAATAATATAACAAGATACTATTCAAGTGACTTATGAGAACAATGCAGCAAAAGGTTCCTGGCCACCACGCTTCTTTGGCAAGTTACAAGAGCATCAGAGGATTTCCTAAAGCTTATCTATTTTATTTTACTTTTAGATGTAAGTGCTGAATGAGGGATCATGTTGTTTTCATGCAGCTAAGTGCTTTGGAGGGAAAAATCTAGTTCTCACGTTACTGGCTTTCCATTGTTTTTCGTCCTTAGTCAGTCGTCACAAGGGTCTTTGCCTTTATAATCCTAAATGCTGGGACATGCCATTTGCAGCCAGGATTTAGTAGCTGTGCTTATGATCTCTTGACTGATGTCTTGCACGTCAGAACCTTTGTAAAGATCCTTTTAAACATTGCCACAGCCCAACTTATCAAGATTTATTCCTATTTATGTAAAAGTAGATGAAATGTAGACACCTGATCTGCTTTGGTTCAAGATTTCTGGAAAGGGGCTCAAGATAGGGATGTTATGTATGTGCAGATTATGAGATAGTTAAAATCTCAGTGATGTGGACTTCTCTGCTTCCTTTTCCATTCACTGCTCAATCACCTTAATCATATATTATGAATATTTGTTACTTCTCCCTGCCATCTCAATGCTTTGTCTCTGGAACAGGGACAGTTGGCACTGGTGCAATGGGCCATTACTTCTGTGGCCTCTAGGCATTTTATGATTCAGTGAATATGAATAATAAAGCACCTTATTCCTCCTCTGTTCTCTGGGGAAGGTGATTTCAAGTGTGGCAGTGGAGGATTATTATGGCTTTGTTTCATTTTGAGCGTGAGAGAGTGGGAGAGCACCTCTAAGTTAAAAGTGCCTAACAGAAATACTGGAAAACAACTTTTTACTCCTCAATATCTCATTCTATCTGCTGGAAAATTTAAAATGATTCATGATAAAAAAATTGCTTTGGTAATGCTATTGCTGCTAGTATTCTTTTGCCCAGTTTGAATACATTGAGTAGAAATGACTCTTCATAATTTCTTGAAGACTCTTTAGATGCTATCACAGAAATCCAAAGGACCTATCAGTAGCCACGACTCTACCACAGCAGACTAGCAAGAGTTTGGACCTAGGCCATTGGAGAATTTGCTCCCAAGACTTTTAAATGTTGCATAGACATGGACTGGGGAAAAATGAAATTTTACTAGGAAACACATGATGCAAACCCAGTTGAATTGGTAGCTAGAATATTTTGCAGACTTTAAGGTCCATATCTCTAAAATGCTAAAAAAATACTTGAAGGGAGGAAACAAATTTTATTGTACTATGTCTTAAGAAGTAGATGTGTAGGAAAGTTGAAGAACATGCCTTAGGTAGCTGCTATGCAGTCTGAAGAGATGAGAGAATAACCTTTTCTCCTGTTACACTCAGGACAAAAAGGGACATCTTGTCATTTTGTGTGTTGAGGTTAGATGTTTTCTGTGCCTGCCTGAAAGAATCAATATTAGAGTGGATTATGAAACAGAAATCATAAGGGCTCAGAACAATTTGAAAAAACATTGGTAACAGAAGGAACTGACTAAAAATATCTTGCTGGTTGATTGTTTTTTTATCTTCAAATGCAGCTTGAGCTGAAATTTTTATCAACTGCACAGAGTTCATACACTCTGCCTTTTACAACAAGCTGCTACTGTGCTTTCTGAGAAGAAAAGAAACTTGCAAATAAGGACTTTGCTTTACTGGGATTCACTTGAAAGCATGCCCTTGGGAAAGAAAAGGACTTCAGAAGTTCTAAATTGACCTCTGAAGTTTTTATGTTTTAGCATTGTTGAAACATTTTTTTTTTCAAAAAGCTCCTGAGTCCAGGATATATTTTTCTTGTTTACTGTGCCTTGATTTCTGACTATATAAAAGTAGTTCCAGGAAATATTAAAATCCTGTCATTCTCCTACAGTGCTCTGTTTTTTTTCCTAGGGAACTTACAGTAATGTTTTTCTGCTTGACAATGGAAAAAATTAGTTCAAAACAGTAATTTTTTTTTTGGAGTTTTATAATCATCTATTCATGGTGGATAAGATTGAACCCTGTGTGAATGAACCCCACTGTCCATAGAGGAGACTGCAGTAAGCATCAGCAAGCCTTAGTTCTAGAAGGCTTGGTTCTTTGTTATCCTGCGTGTGTAGTACCTCTCTATTTTGGATCTGGTTCATGCCCATCTTGTATTCCCTTTGTCCTAGAGTAAATGTCTATGCAGGATGACTTATGAATTGCCTACAGTAAACCTTGTGAAGAGACAGGAGGACCTGTTACTTATATAGTTATACAGATTACAGAACTATACTTGCACTGACCTGTGGTCAGTGATCCGTCTTTTGACATGCTACCGTGGAGCAGCAAATCAGTCCATGATGCTCTATTCAAAAAGTAATTTAAATAGAATAAAGAGTTCCTTTCAAAAACTAATTTAAAAGTAACTTCTGAAAATTTTACATTGCAGACCCACTAAATAAGTTGAAGGGGAAACATCCAAAACAGTTCATGTGCAAAGAAAAATTCTCTGTGCAGTAAGCCAAAATTAAAACTGAAGATTACAATGAGACATTTATTACTGTTCAGAATAGTTTACTAGAGTTCAGGCATAATTTCAGATGGTGTGCTAGTTTGTTGTTGTTATATTTGAATTGCATTAAACACATTTAATTAAATCTGTTGTAAATCTGTTTTATCCCCAAGGGGCCAGTTAGTATAATCCTTCTGTTTGCTTATAAAAATATCAACCAATTGTTCCTGCACTAATTTTAATCACTGCTTATTTTTAAACAATAGTGAAGTGCATTTTTTCTGTTTAGTTTCTTGTGCAAAGTCCTTGGGGCAATGAATTTTTGTTGTTACTTGTGTTCTGTGTAGAAGAAACTTCATATTCATTGTCAGTGTTTAAAAAAAAAAAAAGAAAATTAGAGACAAACAGTGCCATTTGATATTCATTTAGGCTGACTTTAAAGAGAAGAAGATGAATGTAGTTGTAAGACTTGATAGTATACTTTCAGACAGTAATAAAAATGAGCAAATTCTACTAGTAAAAATTAGGAAATAATAAGTCTACAAGGATGCCAAAAAATTAAAAAATTACAAGAGTCTTAGACAATTTACAAAACTTGAATCTACTTGAGATTAATGTAGTTCAGAGACAGGCAATCATTTGTAACAAAAGCTGGAAGAGCATGCTGTGGTTGTGTACTGTGAACAAGTTTTGCTGTGAAAGTATACACACAGTGCAGCCATAAGTAAAGAGCTAAGAATTGGTAGTATTTACTGTGTGTGCTGCATTCCAGAGTTAAATGCATTAGGTAGCAAGATGCATAAGACCTTGCATATGACTGTCTTGTATTTGTCTTTTACAGCACTTCTAGGCAGGAAATCATACACGATCATTAAAGCTGTATGGTGTCTACCCTTGGTTTAATCTGAATTCTGTTTTAGTGGAAAATAATTCCTGAAGAACCAGGTTATTTGTCCACTCAAAATTGCCATGATAGGTTATGCTGATGGAATTTGAAAGAATATCATCCCTTGAGGAATGGTTGCCATTTGTTAATGCTGCATAGTGCTGAATGGATATCTCTCTCCTGCCTTTTCAGAAACAGCTGTAGAGCACACCCAGAGTAAAGCCTGTGCCCCTTCCTCTCTAATTAGTTTTTCAGAATGGTGCAATTTTGAGAATATGTATGTCTGTAGTCTGTATCTTCTAAATTGATCACTGATTTTTTTAAATTCCATCTGAGAATAGTAAAGGAGTTATGTCTCAGCATTTTCTAAGAAAGAGTCATTTAAAATCAGTGATGAGAGCCAAATATTGTTCTTCATCTGACCTTATTTAGCTGGTCAGTGGAGATGGGGATCGGTATTAATTACTCAGTCTGCAAGTGAATGTGTGCAAAATTAAAGCTGAGAATGGACAGTTAGCATGTTTAAGGTTCTTAGTGTACAAAAGGCCCTAAGGGGACATGTGGGAATGTCATCTTTGTACGGTAGAGCTGTCATAGGGAAGACAGATGATGATGGTTCCTGCAAACCAAAATGCAAATTACATAAACTGGGGAAAGATCATTGTGTGCACTTGAATTAAATGCTAGGTAAGCTTTAGTGGATAATATAGTGTTGAGTTGGAGTCTGGAAAATGGTGCTTGGCTTGGATCCCTTAAAGACTTGCAAATCTAAGCTGAAACAAACAATTTGAATGGAAAACATGATAGAAATTACAGCAAATGAGAGGAGACAAAACATGATTTACTTGGAAAATAGAAGTAGTCTAGGAGCATGTGTAAAAAGCTGATGCTGTTCGGTGCTGTGTATGAGACATCTGTCCCATTCCAAGTAGAGTGCCATACCAAGTGTGTGTCCTGATGGTCACAAATTGATCCATTTGTGCCACTGAAAAGGGAACCAGAACAGAGACAGGCCTACTTACTAACAATTTACAGTATGCCCCAACTAAACTTAATCTGATGTCCAGTTGAGGATGTGCTTCTCCTTTTTTTTTTTTTTTTTTTTTTTTTTTTTTTTTTTTTTTTTTTTTTTTCCCTTTCATTAGCTGAGAGGGCAATAAATCTAGAGCAAACAGAAGACAGCACAGCATAACTGAGCACCTTGTCAACCTATGGAATTCACCCCAGGAAGTGGCCTCCAAGTCAAATGCTTCAGTTGGGTGATTTTTATGACTGCTAATAACAGCTGTAGCTATGCAAACTAAGGTAATAGGGCAACCAAATCTATGGCTCGAGGCATTCACCATCAGAGTAGGAAGCAACTGTTTCTGTCCAGTTACTGGTCTCATTTGAAGGCTCTTCTGGAACCTTTTGAATTCTTTTCATGTATTCCTGGTAAGTTATAATTGTTACTGTAATAAAATACTTTTAGAATGTTAGCAGGAAGTTTTTATTATTAACATGAAAGAAATATGTGTTCATGTATTGTGACAGAGATTAGAAAGACCAACCTTGTTAAATTTATAGAGGTCACTCCTGCTGATGTGTGACTTCTGCAGAACAATCAGGGCTTTTTTCTTCAGCAAAAAAAAAAAAAAAAAAAAAAAGCTAAAGACTCCTTTGGAAATGAGACACTTCCATGGCTGCTCCCCTGAGCACTGACAACTCAATATCAGCTGTTTTGCCATCTTCACGTTGGTACAATGAAGGAAGGAGCATCTTCAAGGGACTATTTATAGTAGGGGCAGAAAAGTGCAATTTGGATCGTTTTGGTATCTGCCAGCACTAATACAATTAAACCTGTGTCAGCGGTTTATAAAAAAGCTGATACTCATGATTTCTTTCCGATGGGGAAGTCACTGGAATGGTACTAATTTCCAAATAGAAACTTTCTAGATCCCTGGGGGCCAAACCCATGCACCTTTCCATGAGCAGGTTGGTAAGAGACTTGTCAGATGTGTACTGATCTTAGCTCTCAGAAAGGTCTGACCTTGAGGTGATTATGTGCATGGACTTAATTTGCATTGTGCCACGTTCTTATGCAGCAATCATTGCAGAAATCTCTACGCCTATCACATGTTTTTTTCCATACTGGAAATGAAGTAGTTCTCTCTCCTTGTATTTTCATGGTAGAATTGAGTCATATGTCTTATGCTTAAATAAAGACTAATGATTCCACCTATGTGTGGATAAACTAACTGTGGTTTTTATTCCTTATTCTCTTACTAGCTACAGAAAGAGGTTTCTTTCTGGGTCAATAATGCCATTTAAGTTAAGCCCACATACTGTCACACTCTGGTAGCTTCTAGAGCTGTTCTTGTCAACTGACAAGTGAAAGGTCAGTGTCTCACAGATTGTTGTTTGTGATAAGGAAACAGCTACAGTAAGATTTGAACTTCTTATGATGTCTTGACATTGCTGGCAGTTGGTAACTGATCAGAGAAATGAAAGCTTGTTTTCATAACAAATGCATTACTCCTGCACACGGTGAAATAGAGCTGTGCCTCAGCTTCAAAAATGCAGTCACTTCATTTAACTACTGCCCCACGTGTACAGACAGGAGTCAGACATACTCCTCTTTTGATTGCTGCACTAGTTATTTTAGCACAATTAGCCTGGCTGCTGAGGACTCAAAAGGTAGCTGATGCAACAAGGGACTACAGTGAGAGTGCTGAATCTGGATGTATGAAAACAACTTTTAACTGAGTCACACAAAAGAAAGGCCTTTTCTCTTGTAAAATGTTACTAATCTGATAGAGAATAAGTCATAGTGGAAAAAGATCCAATTAATTTCCAGCTGTACAGCTTTATAATGATTGGAGCAAGATACACAGGTAACTAAGACAATTGACAACTTCATAAAAGTAGATTTTAAAGAAAACTTCTGAAAGGTATAGGCAGCCTCAGCTTTCGAACAGATTGCTGTGTTATTCCTGTCTTCTTGACAAGAAAGGAAGCAGTTTTATTGTGTTGTTGCACGGTGTCTTTTTGCGTTGCTAAAATGCTTAGAGACACAAAATTGAGAACAGAACCTCTCTTTGCTAGCTGATGTTCCTATTTTTCATTTCCAGAGTCAGTATGGGGGCATGCCAAGTGGGAAACCTTACATTGCTGTTCTGTCAGCAGAGGCTTGGCTGGTGGAACTTTGTGAATGAGAGGCGTATGTGGGGCTGGCTGATGGTGCTTTCTTTACTCAAAAGGGATGGCTCACAGCCCTGCAGGAGTCTGCCTGTGGCAGGTCTGCTTCACTCAAGGCCCTCTGGAGCAAAGAGGACCTCCATATTTACACCCCAGGATGGCTATCCAGCCTGTAGCTTCCTTGAAGAGGAATAGAAAAGGCTGGCATAATCCTGAATGGACACGAGAAAACTTTGAGGGTGTTGAAGAAGTTCTGATAGCTGTTGTAGTTTTGTAACAAGGTAGAGGCCTTACCTTTCAGAAAATAGTTTGATAATTAAGAAGTAGCTAAAATGCTGTGTCACTCTGACTGAAGGAGTACTGCAGACTAGGATCTACTTTTTTACAGGGACTGAGTTCACTTGAGGTAGATATTTGCTGTCCTGAACCCTTCAGATAATGAAATCTCCGCTGCTCTAATATAATTTTCCTCTGTTTATTTTTCTGTTTAATAAATATATCAAAATAAATTGAGGGAGCAAGAAGGTGGCTTGATCAGTACTGTTTCAGACTCTGTAATTATCTCTTTTGATGTATATACAGTACTGTGATGTAAATACAGGATGGGTCAATGAAAGGAGAGAAGTGGATGTTGTCTGCTTTGACTTCAGCAAGGCTTTTGACATTATCTCCTGTAACATTCTTGTAGGTAAGCCAGGAAATGTGTGCTAGATGAATGGACAGTGAGGTGGACCAAGAACTGGCTAAATGGCAGAGCTCAGAGTGTTGTGATCAGTGGAGTAGAATCCAGCTGGAGGCCTGGAGTCACTGGCATTCCCCAGGGATCAATCCTGGGTCCATTTTTATTCAGCTTGTTTCTCAGTGGCACAGGAGGCCCCCTCAGCCAGTCGCTGCTGACACTGAACTGGGGAGTGGCCGATACCCCCGAAGGCTCTGCTGCCACTCAGTGGGACCTTGATAGGCTGGAGAATTGGGCAGAGAAACACAATGGGTACAGCAAGGGCAAGGGCAGGGTCCTGCACCTGGGGAGGAATAACCCCCAGTGCCAGCACAGACTGGGGACTGACCTACTGGGGAGCAGCTCTGAGGAGAAGGACGGGGGCTCCTGGTGGGTGACAAGCTGTCCATGAGCCAGCAGTGCCCTTATGGCCAGGAGGGCCACTGGTGTCCTGGGGTGCATTGGGAACAGTGTGGCCAGCAGGTTGAGNAGTCTGGAGCATCTCTGATGAGGAGAGATTGCAGAAGCTGGGCCTGTTCAGTCTGGAGAAGAGAAGTCTGAGTGGGGATGTCATTAATGCATATAAATATCTCAAAGGAGGGTGCCCAGAGGGTGATGCCGGATTCTTTTCAGTGGTACCCAGTGAGAGGATGAGGAGCAATGGCCATAAACTAAACCACAAGTTCCACCTCAATATAAGGAAGAGCTACTTCATGTTGAGGGTGGCAGAGCACAGGAATAGGCTTCCCAGGGAGATTGTGGAGTCTGCCTCTGAAGATCCTTTACTCTCTTTGTAGCCCTTCTTCGCACTCTCTAAGAGCTTTATAACTTTCTTATATTTTGGCACCCAAAACTGCACACAGGCCTTGAATTGGGGCTGCCCCAGTGCAGAGCAGAGCAGGACAATCTGCTCCCTTGCTTGGCTGGTGATGCTGTGCCTGATGCCTCCCAGGACATGGTTGCCCCTCCTGGCTGCAAGGGCACTGCTGACTGATATTCAACCTGACACTGGTCAGGACACCCAGCTCCCTTTCCACGGCACTGCTTTCCAGCATCTCCTTCTGCAGTCTGCCTGTTCATCTGAGGTTACCATGTCCCAGTTGCAGAATCTGGCACTTGCCCTTTTTGAACTACATATGATTGGTGATTGCCCAGACCTGCAGTTTGTCAAGGGGTATCAGCTCCTCCCAGTTCTGTATTATCAGCAAACATACTTAGTATTCCTTTGAGCCCTGTGTCCAAGTTGTTTATGAACCAAGTTATTGGGGAATCCCCCTAGTGACACGTCCCCAGTCAGCTGTCACCCCATTCTCTGTAACTCTTTGCACTCAACCCATGAGCCAGTTGCTCACTCATCTCATGAAGTATTTATCCACCTGTGTGCTGGACATTTTGTCCAAAAGGATACTGTGAGAGACAGTATTCAAAACTTTACTGAAATCCAAAAAGGTTACATCAACTGGCTTATCAACTACATCAACTAGGTGTGTTTCCTTGTCATGAAAGGAAATCTGGTGTGACAAACAGGACATTCCCCTCACAGAACCATGCTGTTTGTGGCCAATGACTGTGTTGTCGTTCAGGTGTTTTGCAATTACTCCCAGCATAATCTTCCTCATGATTTTCCCAGTCTCACTTAAGTGAGACTGACGGGCTTGTAGTCACCAGGGTCTTTCCTCTTGCCCTTCTTGAAAATTTAGACAGTGTTTGCAAGCTTTCATTCAATCAGGAGTTCTCTGGATTTCCAAGACTGTTCAGCAATCATTGGGAGATGTCTCATGATGACAACAACCATCGACTTGAATAGTACTCTTGGATAAATCCCACCAGGCCTCCTAGAGGGATCCAACTGGAAAAAAAAATCTCTGTTTTGTAAGGCAGAACTCTTAAGTGTAAGAATTTGAGGAAAATGTCTTATGGAGAAGGAATCCACTATTATTTAGATGTCTGATCAGCCTCTAAGTAGATGATCTGAAGACATTCAGTGTTCGTGGCAAAATGTTTCATTTAATGAACTCTTGAATGTGACATGGAACTAAACATAACATAGCAGGTTTGATGAGAAGATGTGCCCCTGCCTGTGAAAATTTGGTTTCATCTGTGCTGAAGAGTGCACTGGACCAGTAATAGTGATAATGTTGATAATCATTGTCATCATTATTATCTGCTTTATAGAGGGACATGGGAGGTGGCTACAACAGTCAAAGGTCATCTTTCTTTTGGACAGCAGGAAGCTGGAGGTTGCAATTAAACTCTACATGCTGTCATGGTAACTAATTTATGTTTAAATAAAAGTAGTTTATGCTAAATCTTGACTCTGATTAAATACAAAGCATAACCAGCATTCTTGCCATGCCAGTGATTCCCCCTCTGAAAAACCTCACTCTTTCTAAGGTGCCCTGTTTTGTGTTTACACACAATCTGTGCTGTTACAATAGCTCCTTCTGCTAGATCAGTGTTTCAGATTTTGTGTGCAAGTCTGTGTAAAGCAGGAGCAAAGCACACCCAAAGGTATTTCCTGGAGTTTCAGATTTCACAATGAACAGCATTGCCTTCACTGAGCAGCTTCAGTGTGTCTATGAAAGAGTTTCAATGCAGCAGACATTGTGTGTGTCCTCTGTCAGCCTCTTTCTCATAGAACACATCCTTTTGACAAGGAAAGGACTATCAGGATCTGCTCTCTTGCTCTTGTTCAAACAGAGTCTGTATCAGTAGTTGCAGTGGTCTTTGTCTGTAGAGCAGCTCAGTATTTTACTGGGAGAGGAGAAGGTCATAATTGAATGGCAGAATGCTGTAGGATTATGTCAGTGCCCTTAGCTACAGGAACTTGCTTACTGATTCCAAATTATTTTTTTTTCTAAAGGTGAACTTTGTCCTGAATAATTCTTTAAATGTGTTTTCTGTTGTAGTGAGTGATTTGTGAGAGATGCAGGGTATGTCCTTGGTACTCTGTGGTGTATTAAAAGATGAATGACTTTGGAAATCACCACCACTTTCAAGTTCCTCTGATTGAATGGTGTAATTGTTACTTTTTGCTCTGTGAAGGATGTGTTAATAATTTGATAGTTGTGTGGGCAGCACAACATTTCTCTTTTTCCTTACCCCTCTGCCCTTAAAATCCAACTTCAGTTTAATGGTAGTTCAATAAACGCTCTACCAGATTTACCTCAAAACATTTGAAGCTGTTTTTAACAAGGATATTTGAAACTGACCCATTATTATTTATCTTTCCTATTTTCACACGCTAACGTCTCCCCACAACATGGTAAAATTATGAGAATGAAATCTAATAGATGTCAAATTATCCACATTTGTCTTTTTTTTTGGCTAAGTACAATGAATCCCGGCTGTTATCTTGTCCTTTGAATGCTACCAATCATAAATTTATGCTGCAATTTTTTGTTACTGCACAGAACTTAATGCAGAAGTTCCATGTTAGGCAAAAAGGATGAAGTCGTTATTACCAGAAGGGCTCAGAGAAAATTTCTAACTTGTGGGAAGAGAACCTACTACTTACTGAAAAATTCCCTTGGTGAAGAGTGCCTTTTTCAGGTAGGAGGTAGAATTCCAATATTTTCTTAATTAACCTCCCTTCTGAAGAGACTCCGGAAGTGTCAGCTCCTGCTCCATTTGTTTTCTGATGCTGCTTCCTATAGGCAAGTTACTGTAATTCCACTGACAGTTTTAATGGCTGGGAAGCTGGTGGGAAGCCACTGCATGGCCGCATCAGACAGTGAACTCTTATGCACTAAAGGAAGTGGACAAATACTTTCAGTTTTCGGAATTAGTTTGTAAATTAGAGTCTTGCCTCAATATTTAAGAATTAGTAGTTCTTGGGGAAGACTTGGTTTTCTGTGCATGTATCAGAAGAAAGACCCTGTGCAGGATGTGAGTTACACCTCCCACTGCTTGTTTCATCACTCCCATACACCAGAAACCAGCCTCCTTGAGCCAAATGGGAAGAATAAGTTTATCTTATTATGACTGAGAAGAAACTGATGAGCCAAAATGATTTCGTTGGAAAGTAAGAGATTAATATTGCAGAACAGCCAGAATACCTGATTACATGTAATGGAAAACTTGGTATTAAGTTGTTAAGCTTGTATTATAAACAAGTTTATATTAATTTATGATGTTTTTGGTATGCAGAGCTTTGAGAGATGTATCCTTTAGTGTTTCCCTCAACTCATCCTTAAAAGGGGAGTCTTTAAGAAGAATCTTTTTCTTGGTTAATGTGGACATTTATTGTCTAAAATAACCCAGGAAGTAGCTCAGTCAGTATTTATTGGGCAGAAAATTCAGTGCCGCTCTGAATAAAGAGTGGATTGCCAAAGAAGTAATTCATGAGTGTATGTGTATTTATGAAAGAGAGCTTTCTACCTTCAGTTTCTTCTTGCTGGTGAGCTTTTCTTCCAAGGTTAGGAATTCTGGACACTGAAAATTGCTTTATAGTGAACTTGAACACAGATTTATATTTTGAATTTAGCTTCAGATATGGATATATTTCATACATTTCTGTGCATCTGCTTCATTCTTCAGTTACTGAAGTTAGCTAGATTGTGGGAATGTCCCTGAATGCTTCAATACCTCCACAGCAATGGATATTTCACGTCTTTCATAATGGTAACTTTCATTTGTAAGGTAATTTCAGTTGGGAGTCCTCAGTTAGGAGTTTTAGAAACATTAATGAGCTTGGCTATAAAATGCCTCTATGTAAATATGATTAACCTCCTACTGCATGATTGCAAATCTTATGCACAAAGAGACTGTAATTGGAATGGGAAGAGAATCTAGCCCTGCTGACACCTGTAGTTTAACTGCAGAGCTATCTTTTTCCTATGAAGTACAGAATTTAAATCATGATTTATTTCCAGCTCTTGCTGTACGGTGTCAGAAAGCAGTGAAAAAGGAGGTTAATGGTTGCCTTACATTTATGAGACAGAAGAAAAAATGGAGCCTTGGGAGGGACATCTGTCTTGTTCCACATGCACTTAAAAGGTTTTTATTGAGGCATGAAAGGTTGCGTTGTTTCATGCTTTGTCTTTTTTTTGCTTATCCAGGCAGTGATGTACTGCCAACAATTCTGTAAAGGAATTTCTCAAAATATATCCTATTAACTGATCTTAAACCTCATGTATATGCTAGTAGGCACTCACAGAAAAGGATGAGAATTTAGGAATCAAGTATTTTCCCCCTTAAGTACAGAAACAGCATCTACTAAGAGAGATGGTGACAGTAAGGAGACAGATTTCTGTAAACTGTGCTTGCCTGGCACACATTGCCAGGCTTGCCAGTGTGGAAAAAGAGAATGGGAAAAAAAAAATCATCTGAGTTTGTTAATGCTTGAAGTGCAATTTTCAGCTATGTCTTTTGAACCAGGATGGGGAAAAAGAAGTTCTCCGAGAGCCTTGGAAATGTCTGTTCTATGAGTATTTTTCCTTAAATGCATGATATATCCTGGGTGATTTACTCAAGTTTGTATATGTGTGAACTTCAGAAAGCAAGGCCAGAAGAGAAAGAGCTAATTTGGTACTGTGACTGGAGCACAGAGTAAATGAGATGGTAAGATTGCCTCCAAATCCTGCTCTTCAGTTTGCCTTATTAGTTTGAATGATTTCTGCTCTTAATCTGCAAGACAAAAGAAAGAAATTCAGAATAACTGACTTGAAGTCAATAGTCTTTGGATATGTGAATATTCTAGGCTTCTTTCTACCCCCTGCTTTATGTATATGTATTGGATTCTGGGGACAAATGACGATTTATCAGTCAAATATTGTGGGCACATATCTTGGTGTCTGGTGAGGTACTCAGCCTGCAGATTGACCCACATGTACAAATTCGTGCAGTATAAACAATACTCTGGAAATTACTGGATACATAAAATGTTTACAGCCTGGCACAGAATTTGGCATGGCACCACCTTTCCCTTTCATTTCCACTGGCTGCATGACCAAGTGGATGTAAGGAAAAGATCGCAACAGAGTGACTTGAACTCATTCAGACAAAACCTGTTAGAGGTTATGAGTGTTGCAGCATCACAAGATACTTCTGTGGGTCTTTTCCTGTACAAAGTAGTGTTGCAGGCTTCCCAGATTAGGAATTAGAGAATATCTGAAATTCAGGTTTGTATTTCAGCTTTCATTTCTTCTGGAAACATTTCACTGTTGAAAAAAATCCCACAATTGCAGAAAGTAAAAAGCGCTAAAAGTGGAAATAATTTCTACGTTAGGAGATTCTGAACTGTGCCTAGGCCAGTTCTTATTTTATCTTGATTTTTCTGTGTCTTAGGGATGTTACCATTTTGGTATCCCTGTAATACGCTCTTGACTAAGAGTCGTACCTGCTGAGGAAAAGAGCACAATGATAGACATTATGTACATTTGGAATTTAGTTCTGACTGAGTTCCTGCTAAGAAACAGATTTTTTGCCTAGCATTGGTAAGGAAACCAGGCAGTGTTGCTGGACCCTCAGGATCAAGAGGGTCCTTAACAAGCCCAACATGCTGTTTTATGAGTGTCCATCCAGGGTGTCTCCAGGAGGGCATGCTGCTCAGGGATGCTGCTTTTTTGCAGATGATATGTCAATGTAAGCAGTATCTCCCTGATTTCTGCAACAAAGGAAGTGGTGTGATTGAGCAAGAAGGAGAGCTGCTGCCTGTCCAGCAGGCAATGGTGGTCAGTACCATAGAGATGTTTCAGAACTTGCAGTTTGAGCAGCTGACCATCCCTGTTGTGCTTGGACTGTTGTGTAGGACATGTGATAAAAATGCATATATATTGTATTACTTATATTACTGAAACCCCTACAATTATATAGAACAAACCCATTCTGCATCTGCCCATAGTATATGTGGTAACTAAAGTAAGTATTATTTTTCCTCACTTTCTGTTCTATTTATGGTACTCCAGAAATACAGAATTTGTGAATATGTTTGATTATTTCCACCATCTTCTTAATTTCCTTTGTAGTTTACAATAAGAAAATTTGACCTAAATAACAGGCTTTATAAAATCTTCATGCCCATTTATTAAAAAGCATTAACATTCTATTAGCGAATATCTACTTCTCTCTGAGTGCATAGAGGGGCAGTGATTTATAGCTTTCTAAAGGAATCTCATGTCTCTTTGGTAAGTGATTATTTTGGAGTATTTGTGTTTAAGAACTACTAATCCAACAGAAACCAAGCATCTAGACAATTTCTGGGAAGCTTGAGAGTGATACTTTCAGGCAATGTGCACAATCAGTTTGAGGCATTTTATTGCTCTGTGAAGTTCTTGTTGAACTTGTGGATGTGGATGACAATTGTTGGAAAGTCTCTACAATTGCAGAAACCAGGTCACCAATGTGACATGGCTTTTATGTTGTCCTAAGCATCAAGACTCACAAATACTTACCTGTTTTGCAACTGTCTGAAATACCTCTCAAGCCTCACCGTCTCACAACTTCGAGGATCTGCTGACACCAATAGAAGTGTATTGCACTGGCTGTGGAAATTCATATTTGGAGCTGAAAATCTTTATTTGGCAGAAGAGGGGGAGGTTATGATTGCAGCTAAGTCAACTCACCAACTTCTTAACTGTTGTCCATTTGCCATGGGAGCAGTGCTTCCTAGTGACATTGTCAGCAATGGTAATTCATTAATGATGATCCATCCTGATGGCATATATTTGCATTGGATGAACTAAGATGAGGCTAGGTTTAAATGTGTACTCTCCTCTGAAGGGAGAGCTGTCTGTTTAGCAGTTCCCAATGTGGAGGGTGAGGAATTTGGTTTCAGGATAATTGAAGGGGACAGAGCAGAATCTTGTGTTAGTTCATTGCACAGATAAATAGCTGAATTATCAAGTATTATGTAATATTTAAGGAAATATTGTTTAGTGAATTCAAGTGGGTGCCCCAGGTGGACATACATAGGGTGGCAGGACACTGAAGTACTGTCTGCTGGCATGTTGGAAATATAAGGAGGTGTCCTGGCAGACAGCCTAAATTCCTGCATTCTACCAGTAGTATGAGATGATCTAAGCCCAGATTTTCAGCTATAGCCTTCTGAGAGCACTGCTCATTCAGTGTAGTGAATCCTATAAATTGGAGTGGCTCAGCATGGGATTAACATGATGGGGGCACTTTCAGCAATTCTTCTGGTTCCTCGTAAAAATAGAGAGGCTAGTTTAGCATTCCTGTTCATGAAGTATTGCAGTTGATTTGTCTAAAAGTATGTAAAATAAGGATAAACACTTAGATTATCTTCTTAGCCATGGCAGAATGGATAGCAATTTTCTATGAGAGAAACAGAGGTTGTATAATATTTGGCCAAAAAAATGTTGCCATTTCATGTCTTCTTTCTCTTACAAATAAAAATCAGTTCTTCAACTTTGCTTTCATTAAGTGAAACGTTTAACAGGTAAAATAAAGCAAGCCTAAGTGGAAAAAGAGCTTCAGGATGGTTTCAAATACTTTTTTGATGTGCATCACAAAGATGTTTTGTTGTTTTTGTGGTGATGAGTAGAGGTATGAAATTGAACAGTGAGAGACTACCTCTTGGAAACCTTTTGCAGGGGGAAGGAAACTATTCCATGGATGATTGCTAGCAATAACATGAGAGAGTTCTTTTTAGATATGTTGCAATCCTGTGACATGCATTGGTGAACAGAAGCTATTTGTCATGTAAATGAGGGAAAGAGGAAAGGGAATTTTTTTAGGAATTGCATGAAGTATTGGAGATGACATTACAGCATTGTAAATTCACGCAGAAGAAGTAAAGAAACTGAATTCTAAGTATTGAGGACTTGCTTCAGTAGAGCTTACCCAGCTTTCTCTGAAGTCAAAGATCTTTCAGTTGATTTGAGGAGAACTGGATCAAGTCTGATGGAACTCTGATTCTTTTCAGAAATGAAAGGCTGAGATGAGACTTCCTTACAGGAAAAAGATTTAGATGGACCATCAGAAGAATGAAATCACATGATGTTTAAAACCTTTTATGAAAGGCAATGAAAGTAAATAGTAATGATCCCAATTTTGCAGAGAGATGATTAATTGTCTAAGATCCCAAGGGACTCCCTTCTATGCTGTGTGTTGAGTTTCCTGGAGAAAGGTCAACAAGAATGCTTAATACACTAGAGAAGTGTTATTTTACAAAGACAAAAAAATGTTGCTCTCTTAATTCCTTCCCAACCCCTCCAAGTAAAATATACGTATTTTGCACAAATCTGATCTTTCTTTCATCCTGAGGTAAGACCAAGCAAGGATTATGGTTTACTCTTTCTTTTCTGTATGGATGGAAAACTGTATACACTGTAGACATTTTTAGTGATGGGATAAATTTATCCCATTAGTTTTAATGCAGACAAGGTTAGAGCTGAGCTTAAGTACTGTAGATAAGTATGAAAGCAGCAATAAGCTTGTTCACAGAGCAGTGAAGAGGGAGTGAATGAGATGCCTCTCTCTTACTCCATCTGCAGTCTGGAGGCATTGCTGGATTAGGAGTGGTCAGCCAGTGAGCTTTAGCTGATGATGCTTCTGTTTTTTTTCTGTCTTCAGATATCTCAGCTTATGACAGAGACTAGTCGAGAGGGCCTGACTGAAGCAGCATTGAACCGCTACAATGCAGATAAACCCTCCCTGTACAGCTTCCCTGCTTCCCAGAGCACATATGTTGCCAGTGAAGTATCCACAGGCACCTCGGTGGCAGCATCATTTTTTGCCAGGTAAGAGAGATTTCCCAGATTTTCCTTTGATGGACACATAATTTCTTTTAAAGGAGACAACTCCATAGTGAAGAAGTGGAGTTGACAGGCTACAGTACATGTCAAAACATGGGTGTAGATCCAGATCTTTCACAAACTTCCAGGAATTACCATGAAAATGTTGTTTAATCCACCTACATGTATTTATCTGTGAAATGGGATGATACTTCACCCCTCTTCTGTAAAATATCTCTTTAATGCTTGATTAGGGTTAAAATGTGATTGCGCTCCCAGAATAGCACTTGACTTTGTGACATATTTAGAGGGGTGTATCCCTCAATGAGAAGGGCCCATCCAAAGTAATTTCCGGAGACAGGCAATTATCTATAGAGCTGACTGGAGGTGGCTAGTTCAGTTTGGTGGCAATCTTCAGACTTCTTTATTAAATTTTAGTTCCATCTAGGGAAATTATCAAGGTTTCACTTTCAGACTGAAAAGCTGAGGTTTCTGATTTCAGCTTCAGTCCCTGTCATTCCACTAAATTAACCTGAAGATCTAAATTCAGCCTTGGAGCATGCTTTATGTTGAATATTCAGACACTGTTAAAAAAAATTGATGAGATAAAGTTTAATTTTAAAAATCTTATGGCTATCTTGATTAATTTGTTAGTAAAATGTGTTGTTAAATGGGCATATTAGCTAATAAGTGAAATATCAATTATCATCAACAAAAATGTTTTTTTTGTGCAGCAATGTGCTCTTTGCAAAACAAAATCTCTTTAGCCCAGTTGAATCCATATGTAACAAAAGACATTGAAAGAATCCTTGTCTTTTAATGCTTTTTATTAATTAGAAGATTGACTTGGGAAGAGTAATGAAATAACCGGAGAATAAGCCATTATTATAGCACTGCCAATCCAATCCAGTGAGAGATCTTGATTTCAAAACATGGAGTGAACTTTGAGTGAGCGCCTCAAGCACTTTCCGATCAGCTTCCTTCCCTTGAGAGAGCCAAACTATTAGTAATTCCACATGCTTCTATTTTATTTTAAAGGTGAATGGAAAACTTATAAAGTTGTTGGACTCCGTAAATCTGTAAAAAGGATTTTCCTCTCTTATTTTTCCTCACCAACATGAGGGCTGCACATGTTCGATCAGTGTCATACAGCAAGTGAGTCGTGTAAAAGGATTAAGCATAGCATTTTAGAAGATCCAGTTGTTTGAGGCAACTGCCATTTTTTCTTTACAGATGAGATGCTGCAATAGCAAATGTGAATGATGACAGTGGTCTTGGTTTGCTGCCGTTTCCTGTTTAACTGCAGGCAATTTAAATTAAAATTGCTGAATGTACACACATGGTAATATCTAGCTGGAGTGCAGATTGGGATTAGCACATATTTTAGCATGAATTGATTTATGAAGATGACTTAACTAATTTGTTCTTCATTGTTTCATTGTTTATGCTGGGAGAATTCATTTGCTCTTAATATACTCTGCTGAAATGTAGGAAACTAATTAAATTTACTCAAAATCCCTAGTGTAAATCATAGCATTTTAAGTACAACTCTATTGGCTTCTAGCTGGTGTTGTGAATTCTTGGGTGTGCTTGGTCCAGCAGAGATCTCATGTTTAGACTGTTTATCTTTAAACTGTACTTTGCAAGACAAAAGCAGCTGGTTTAGTTTGGGGTATTGCACAATTAGATTAATATCACTTATGTAAGTTAGTTTTGTCCTGGATTTCAAGTTACATCATCTGCTGGCAATTTAAGCAGCAAATTCAAGTCAGTTGTTCACTGCTTGACCTTCTAACAAGAAAATCACCAAGTTGTTTTCCAAATCTGAATATCTGATTTTTGTTTTGCATCTTCTGTGTCTTATTTGCATTTCTGCCAAGTTGTGGTAAGAAGCATAGGGACCTACTTGTACGTGTATTATAAAATGCAAAGTAGAAGGCAGTGGTTGTCTAACTCATTAAGATGGTGCACTGTTTACAATGTGAAACAGTCCTTCGTACCAGGCCTATGAATTCTAAGCTTTTGCTTTTTATGGTTGTCAGTGGCACATGGAGTAGTGACTACCAACTATATATGCGTTTTTTGAATGTGTGTCACATACCGTGTTTTCACAGTGCGTAAGTAAGAAATTATTACAAAGGCGGAGAAATTTGCCAGTGTGAAGCTGAAGTTCAGAGTTGAAGAGCAGAACCTATTCTTTTGAAATTTGAATAATGACCCACAGTATTTCACTCTAACTTTTCTAACAAGCAAAGCAAACCTCAGATGAGGCTCAGATATAAGTCATCCATCATCACGAAAAAAACCAATTAGCTAAAATACTATAGTACAGAGGAAATGTCAAGGCATCCATGGAACTTTTGGTTGTAATTACTTCAGAAATATCAGGCATGGAATACTGGGAGCTCATAATTTTTCTGCTCTCAGGCACTACTAGTTGAGCAGTGACAGTCACTTCACTGGCCTACAGCTGGCTTTGAGCCATGGAGAAGTATCCTAAGGCCACAGTGACTCTCAGTGTTTTTAAAAAACAGGAGACTTATCAGATGTCTCAATAATTGATTATTACATTTCATGATCTATAACTGTCAGATTTCCAAACCAGCTAAAAGGGCTGCAACTTCTGTGAATTGTCATTTGTTGGGATATTGCTGCAAGGGAACTTATGACACATCAGGATTCCTAGGGGACAGTGTGTGAATGCGTTAAAAGAACAGACACTGAAAACTGTCCAAAATGCTCAGCTGGTAGGCTTATGAATATTAGATGATACAGGTATGAATAATGAATTTCTAATGGTGATTCTGACACAGAAACTGAATTCAATCAATCGTGCTTTTAGTGACAAGCACCAAATTTGCCTTTTTGTTTAGGGCTATCACTCATTCTTGTCTCAGATATGCTTCAATCATGCTAATTTAGCATCATCTTGCTTCTTACCAGTACACATCCATGATGAGAATAATTCATTTAGTGAATGTGAAATAATGTTAAGATTCTTTACTCATAATGAATCATTTACAGAGTGTTTTAGAAATTTTTTTGCATGATTTAACTTCTGCCTCCAGTTTGGGTCTTTGTCCTAAGAAGCAGAGCATCTTTGGGCCATTGCAGCCTAAGGCGTGCCAGCCTCTTGCCTTGTGTCCTCCCAGCACAATGTAGTGGGAGTGTGCCACCCCAGTTAAGGGATTAGTAGATTCCTTGCTGATACTGCCAGAGAAGTGAGGGAAGGGTCTTCTGTCACTTGCTTTCCTGGTGTCTCTGTGAAGCTTTATCAGGCCAAGGGGCATGGTAATTTTATTCCTATCTGTGCTGGTTTCTACATGGAGAAAACCTCTGGGACTCTGACTTCAGCTTTGGTCTGGCTACTCTGAAAATAAACTTGTCCTTCTGAATAAAAAAGCTCTCTCTTTTGACTGGGCTGTAGAGTTTCAGTAGTCTCTCTGAGGGTGATAGCACAATGCAGGAACTAGAAGTCAGAACTGGACCAGAGCCTTTCTGTTGTCCTTGACAATACATTGAAGTTTTTGGCAACTTGGTGTTGTTCCTTTTTTGCCCTGTCACAGTAAACTTACTTTATTGGAGAGGAAGAACTTTGCATCAGAATAAAGGAGAGTCATAGAAGCTCATTTCACTTGAGATGTAAAAAAGGTAAAAAAATTTTGAGGAGGAGATATTTTTGAATGTTAGTCTTTAAAGTTGTTTCCTGTTGCTAGTCAGGAAGTGTAACAGTGTATTTGGAACAAAAGCCTGCCTCAGTCTGAAATCAGATATGGTCATATTTGGATTATTTGAGCCTAATGGGAATATAGATAATCTTGAAAAATCTGTTCTAGGGATCATTTTCCATGTCTTTATGCAACTAAACACTAAGGAGGGCCACACAGTGCTACTGTTGTAGATGTTGCAAGGCACGTTTTTCAAACAGAATCACCAATTTTTTTAAAAGCTCTTACAATATGACAAAATAAGAATAGAAGAACTTAGTTGCGTGTATAATATATACAGAGCTACTCAGTGTGGGATAACCTCTACTTACAGTTACTGTAATTCTTGGAAAAACTTCTGGTGATCCTCTCCCCACTCATTCCCCATCCCTGTGTGGTATGGCAGCAGGGGAGGAGGAGGTGAGGCAGTGCACTACAGCCAAAGGGGTACAGTGAATGCTGTGTTCAAAATGCTGCTGAATATTCCACAGATTTCCCTTCCATTCCAGAGAATCCTTTTTGAAATTTTTTTAGAATTCTCTTGCATCTTGCATGGACTGCAAAGCTGATATGAAGACAGTATTTGTGGGGCCCTGTTGTTAGAGCTGCTGTGCTGTTTTCATTTCTTAGCACTCCGGAAACCCTGGAATCTCATGCCTCCCTGTTTTATGCATACATGTGGAAAACTTCATTTAATCACACAGCTTTTGATGTTTGCTGTTTTTCCTTATAGTTAGTCTATACAATCTTTGTGTATATGTCTGTTTTAAAGCTCAAAGGAATCTGGAATCACCAGGGCTTTTCCCTTGAAGACTACTGTGTATTGTAGGCACCCCATTTTAATGTCCTGGCCTGAGTTTTTTGGAAACCTGGGGCAAGTTTACAAAAATGATTTTTTTCCTGGGATTGCAACAGAGAATTTGTCAGAACACACACAGGAAAAACAGGTAAGAAACAGAGGCATCAGCAGTAGAGAAGGAAATGGGTTGGAGAGGATATTCTTGTTCAACGGAGTGCAGCTTTGGCATGGAAATGTCCACAGGAGAAACACTGGATGTGTGTGGGTTGTCTGGCTGTAACTGGTGTAGCTGAAGTGTTCCACTGGCAGATGTGAGATCCAGGTCAGGAATCTGCTGTCCATACTCCTGTGACAAGTGCAGGTGACATATCAGGCTATGCAGGCACACCCAGGGCATTGGAGCTGCAGAGGCCTCAGAGACCTCTCAGGAAAGAGCCTGTGAACATTGTCAGATAGTGAAAGCTGCTTGTCTGTGCCTTTCTAAAGAATATTTTAGACTGAACAGTAGATGACTCAGATGATAATGTTTCTTCTTGCTGAAGAGTGGTGGACTCAGTTGCTCTTTCAAGCCATGCAGTGGTTCCCTGGTTTGGTCACTGCTTGGGAAGTTCTTGATATTAAATAGTTCAACATATTCAACATATTCAAATACTCAACATCCTTCAGAGAAAATTATTTTCTGAGACTTAGGTGAAAACATGTTTTTGGTTTCTTGCTGTCTAAACTATGCAGAATTTAACAAGATTTTCTTTCATTAGCTGAACAAACTAAATTTAACAGTTAAATTGTGGTCAGATTCTTGGACATTTGAAGAACTATATATTAATAACACTAATCAGAATTTCTGACTTTTTTCCCTCATCCTTATCATATACTGCCTAAGAAATACATAAAAAGAATGTTAAGATAAAAGATCCACAGACTATCTTTCAGAAGGAATGCTGGCAGCAGGTTTGGAAACATCTGTAAATCATTTTCACAAATATTTCTACCTTCAAAGCCTGTCTTAGGTTGGCCGGTGGGGGAAATTTTAATCACAATGATCTCAGTCTTCCTGAAAGACCATGAAACGTTTAAAATTGGCACCTAGGTTTGTGTGCACAACTTCAGTGGCTGATTTTTCATACTTGCTCAACATTCCCCAGTAATGCAAGAGATCTATGTTCATAGTCACTGCTTTTCTGTGCTTCCTGTTGCAGTGAGAGCTGCAACTAACACGCTGTTTCTGCTTTCTGTTATTCGTGTTATTTCATGTATATAAATTAAATGCCAGTCAGAAGGGAATTGTGACTCTCCTGAAGCAAAAGAAAGCTGGCAGTTGAGGCGTAAGGAATACTCTTTTTCTATAGTTCAGTGTAAACAAAACAAAAATCTTGGTGAGAAAGACTATGTGAGTTACATGCAAGAATAGTCAGTGTGTAGTAGTGGAGGCAATGATCTGATAGGCAATGAAAAAATCAGTACTTCAGGGCCACATCTGGAAGAGGGAAAGCAAAGGTATTTTTCAATGACCTCTAATTTTGCATGGTAGGTCTATCTTGGGTTCCAAACATTTTCCAGTGATTTTTTTTCCAAAACTGACACACTCCCCACGACGCTTTTGTTTGAATCAGTTCATGTTGTTAGATAAGAAAAGAGAAAAGAGAAGAAATTAATCTAGAAAAAGAAAAAGAAAAGAAAAAAGAAAAGAAGAGAAAAGAAGAGAAAAGAAGATAAAAGAAAAGAGCTTAACAGCAAGATTCCAGTGTAGGTCCATTTCTAACAAGAATAGTGTAGGGTACATATCTGAAACAATGGTGTCTGAATCTTTGGATGTTGCATGCTGCCATTATTTAAACAAAAGCTTAAGAAAATATATACACTTTTTAGACCTGGGTTGGAAATATAGTTGGGATATGTTTAAGTTGGCACTAGGCTGTGAACAAAAGTAATTTGAATCTTTATGCCAGTTACAGACACTGTATGTTGTTTGCAGATTATTAGCTTGCATTCACATCTTAAAATACAGATAATGGACCTTGATTTTTAAATAGGGTTTGGGGAGTGACCCATGGAGCTATAAAAAGAAATAAGCTAAAACTACCCTAGATTACAGTAGAATACTGTACTTGCAGGGGTGTGCCATCTGCTTAGCCTCAAAGCATGTAACTGATGAAAAGGATGTAAATCCTCCTCATGTTCCTAGTATCAAAGTAATCCACTTAAGGTAAACAACTCTGTACATTTAAAGTTAACAAATGTCGTTTTATGGTCTAAGCATGTTTTAAAACTATAACTATTTTCAAGAATCTAAATAAAAAGATTACTATCCAGGAACAAATTATTTGCCATTGAACAGCGAAATTAAATTTCCAGCCCGTGAAAGGAATGTTACTTTGATGTTATGTCTTTATTGAAATATGCTACACCTGCTTGTATGTGCTCCACAAGGCGAGAGTTTTCTGACCTGTACTTGCCCCACATATGGTTTGTTTTGTATTGATGGTAATGGTAATCACTAAATAATGTTGTTATTAAAATAGTCATCAAGATTTGCAGTTCCTTGTGTAACTAACACAGTTCTGAGAAAATTTGCCCCTTTCCTCCCTTTTTCTTTGTAAAGTTTTTAAGATAGAATGTTCCTCTGTGATGCAATGATTATCTGATTCTGTAAAGCAAAGGACACATTCTGTGGATTTTTTTTATGCTTAAGAGATTATCTTTAAATGGATATCTTCTCTCCTAAGTATAATTCATTATATTATTTTTTCCCGGTATATATTGCCTAAAACCCAGAATCACAGATTTTTCTGATTCCTGTAGGGATCAGTGGTGTTTAGTTATAAACTTCTGTTTCTGTAAACATGTCTTTTTGCACCATTTTAATTTTTGCTTTCTTAGGTACACAAGTTTGACCTTGTGTCTGGAATTCATTTTCCCTATTAATTTTTATATAATCAGTTGTGTTCAGTTTTTAAATTCAAAATTGCATCTGTGAATACAATGCATTTATATACACTTTCCCCTCCTTCTTTTTGTCTGCTTATTTTCTCAAGTACAAATCCATGAAAATGCATGATAACCAAAGATCCGTTCACCTAGAAAGCAAACACCCTTCACTCTCTGAGATCCCTGAGTCAATAGCTGATTATATTACAATGGAAAGGGCCAGTAATGCAAACACCTACTTAATCTACTTCATGCCATGTAAATGCTTTGTAGGAGCCCTAAGTGTTACGTAGCCTCCATCAAGGCAGGAGGAGGTAACCAAGACACTTCCTGTCTTCAGTAATTAGCAATGGTCTTTGTCCCATGTTCTGAGATGTTCCCTTAGCTTGAAGTTTGCCATGTCCATCCGTACCCCACTGATGGCTGCTGTTACAGATAAAAGGCTTTAGATGCCGTGTACCAATAAATGCTTTGCATGCAGGGAAGAGTATGGGATGCTGATGATCTGGCTCTGAGGCCCTGATTATTTTAGTGGTTTGTTAAAGAAGGAAGCAATTTTTCATGGATTTGTGTTCCTAATTCTTCTAGGTAATTTCAAGCATACACTACAAAGTACCTAGGTGTATGGAAGTTTATGCTAAAACAGGGGTAACTTCTTTTCTACTTCTTGTCACATCTTGTGATTTTCTGCTGATTTCAACAGATTGAAAGGGGAGTCTAATTAAGCATAGGTTTTGTCTTCTGATTTCTAACAGGGCTTTCTGAGTGTCAGAATATTGGCTACTTGAACATCCTCTCCCTGCATTGATTTAGAAAATTGTAAAAGTAGCTAAGGCTATTTCCTTCCTTCAACATTGCCTTTCCCTGAAACCTGACATAGACATTGAGAAAAATTGCTGGCAGCATATGCAGTAATCTCTCAGCACCTGTTACCAAAGATTCCTGGTGCTCAATCTTGCTTTTTACTCTTAGGGAAGTGGAAATTAAAATAGTCAGCATTAATCTTTTGGCTTTTACTATAGTTGTGACTGCCAGCTATAGTATAGGAAACCTCACGTTGATTTACTGTTTTGTGTATTTCTTGCTTCCCTTAAACCTTGACATGAGAGTTCTGATTTACAGTGTCTCTATCGTGATTTGTGGGGAGAAAAAGATGAATTGATGTAGTTGCACTGTCTAAAGAAGAAAATTATATGCACCACCAGTTGTTTTTTTCTCTCAGTTTTTAAAAACATCAAAATAACCTTTGCTCAAAGAGATCATAAATCCATAGTAACAAGACTTTTTCCTAAACACCTGGAAGTTCAGAGTGGCAAACTTTTATTCTGATTACTGCTTTCCTTTTACAAGCACTGTTGTAGTGCTGTCCCATCAGCCTTGAAATTCAGCTGTGCTTTACCTTGGCTGTAGCATTCTCCATCACGTGCTCAGTCAGTGTTTTCTTAACCTTGAGAGCGATCTGTTCAACTGCTGAATGACTGGCTTTTCCTTACAAATACCAAGGAATACAGGCCATTCTAGTTTTCCTTGCTCATAGGAAAAAAAACCCAACAAGAAAATGTGCTGAAATGTTGAAGTATTTGTTTATTGCCACATAATCTAATATTAGGTAGACAACTGCTGGTTGGGCTTGTATATATTCATCCCTGTGATGTGCTTATAAAATATAAGACCACAGTGCACCTGTATACTTGACTAGGGGGCTCATAGCAAATAGAGATTTAGAAGCTCACCTCTTTGCTCAGCTGTAAATTGAACATGATGCCCATCTCACAACTGCTGTCCATTAGCATGTTTCAGTCAAATTCTTGGTGTCTTCTGAGTTACTTCAGTTTAAATATATACAAATGCATTGCATGCAGGACAGGGACTCCAGAGCTTTCTGCCACACATCTTGATTTGACAATACTGGTTGCCTTTCAGGAGACAGAACTGTTAAAGAATAAAACAAGGAATGAATGTGCACATTCATAAGTAATTACAGGAACATTGCAACTAACAGCCACAATTTCTTGTGGACGCATTTTTTGAGATTTTGTGCGTTTGGGATGTAGCTTTAGGTATTTTTGTATGATTGGGGAATTCTAGGGGGTTTTTCCTTCAAGTGTATTTTCTTTTGTTCAATAAAGAATTTTCAATGATATCTTCAATCAAAATGTTGACAGAGTCTGCCTCTTCAGCTGTCTATTTTCAGGAAATCAATAGAGAATTTATTTACTATCTCTGTTCTTCTGGTCAAAATTGGGAAATGGATTCAAATCTCTTAGGGTATAGGTTGTATATTAGTACATTTTTTTTGAATAAGCAGGCTAAAGAACTACTGCTGCTAACTGGTGATGTGATCTTTGGTTTTGAGAGTCATGAGAGGAAGGGACCAAGATAATTATCTCTTTGAATCTAACAAAGAATGCTGAGTAAGTGAAAACTGTGGAAATCTAGGCAAAGACAGAAAATACAACATTAGCAGAAATCATAGTTGTTTCTTTTCTCTTTGTATGTACTTTCCTACAGCAGCATCAACCTTGTATAGATACAACTACTTTCATCCAACTACTTATTTCTAAAATCTGCAAGATAGAACTTCAGAGATTCCCAAGATGTTCAGAGAGTCCCAAGGGCCTCATGGCCTCTAGTTCAGGTCGTTTAATTAAGTTTAGGCTTTATGTTTGAAACTTGCTTATTCTGATTTATTTTGGTTCTCTCAATAGGGTTTGTGCTCCAAAGCTAGCATTTCTATCAGCCTGAACTACTACCTGTCATGAGTGAGATGCAAACCATCAGGAGAAAAAAAAAAATTCTTGTGTATGCAGGCAGATCAGAAGTGCACTTGCATAATGACAGCCAAAAAAAGTACTCCTATGATTCCACAAGTTGAAGAGGAGCGTTTTTCATTAGAGAAGTCATGAAATAATTCATCAAGCAATGCATGGGGATGGGACCAGAATGAGGGAAAACAAAACTCTGAAAAGGAAATAGAAGTATTTCACTAAATCATGAAATTCTGGGGACCAGGGAAGTAATATGCCACTATTTAAGGCATACTATCTTTATTACCTATTCAAGAGTTTAGTAAAAGTGTCCAAGTCCCCACAAAATATACTGGACATGATACTGATACAGGGCAAAGAGGAAAATTTCTATGATGGGATACTACAACAACGACAAAATATTGCCAGTGAGTTCAGGATTATGGAAAATGTGTTGGTAATACTGGCTCGAAATGTTACTCCTGAGGTGATTGCACGGTCAGTTAGTAAAGTACAACTGATAAAATACCATCTATATATATCTCACTGAGCTGTTTGATTTAACACCCTGAATTCTTGATTAATACATTATAGCAATATGAAACAAACTGGGAATGCATTAAATAGATGGAATTAGTCAAAATTCTGTATCATGTTAAGTGACTCTGCTCCTGTTGAGACTTAGTAGAGATATAGAATTCAATAGAGCATGAAATGGAAAAACATTGTTAAACCTTTCAAGTGGTGTTGGGAAGATGGCTGTAACAGTGACCAAATGTAATATCATAAAACCAACAGTAAAGAATGTAGACCATGGTTATGGCAGTGAGACCAGTGGACTGAGAAGTGACTATTGGAAAAGATCTGTGTCATGATTTTAGTTGCATATGAGCTCACAGTGGGATACTGTGGCCAGGAGGGCTAATGCAACTCTTGTATCTGTAAAAAGAACATATGAAGAGAGGCTGTGAAGAACTAGCTCTGCATGAGAAGTAGGTATGGCCACAGATAGAATGGTCTGTTTAATTCTGCTGTCCACAGTCAAGAAAGATGTTGGAAAAATGGAGCAGGCTTTGGGAAGAGGCCCTCAGATGATTAACAGTTTAGAAACCATGCCTTCGAACAGCTTGACTTTAGTTTATCAAAGAGATTTACAGAGAGATGTGTTGACAGTGTGCAGGGAACCTCTGCAGGGAACAGAAACGTGATACTGGAGGGCTTCAGTCTAGCAGACAAAAGCATGTCAGGATGTAATGGCAGGAAGTTGGATCTAGACAAATTCTGAATGGTAATGAAATGTGCATGTTTAGGAAGTACATTTAGGAAAGGGCAATGACCTGCTGAGATGAACAAGGGTAGCAAACAAATAGTTGTCTTTTAGAGTCTGTTTTTAAAATTAGAATTGGTATTTGAAGAAAAAAAAAAAAGCTGGAGGTAACCACATTTTGTGTGGGCTTTAAGAGGTTTAATGCAGGGAAGATCCATTGCTTTTGCTATGTAGGAAGCTGCATTAGAGAGTCATAATTGTTGCACTTAACAATCTGGGAAGACATACTCACTTGTTTGTGAAGGTGGAGCAATAAGCAAAAAATTAATCCATTTGCTCTTTCAGACAGCAACACTAACAAACATAAGAAAAAATTGCCATGAAGAAAGGAGTAAATTATTATTTTTCTTAATCTGTACAGAAATGATTTAAAAGTAAGTATTTTAATTGTAAGGGGTTTTTAAAATGAACTTCAGAGGGTTTTGCTTGCTTGTTTCTGTTAAACTGCCATTAAGCCATGATTTTCATTTTTGCCCTTTTATGCAACAAGATGTGGAAATCTTTGTTTTTCATAGCTTCTCTGGGCACACATCTGCTGTAGTGATGCATTGTTTTTCTGTTCCTTTGAAATTCTATCTGTTTCTTGTCAGTTACAGAAAGTACCTCAGTGTATATATCATTAGGGAAAAAAATAAAGAAAAAGCCTTCCTAAAATTATAAAGGCTTTGCTTCTTCCTTTGCCTCTTGGATTGAGTATGTCAGTCAACAAAGGTGATGGTTGTTTCACTCCTGACACAAGTATATGCGTAAAAATCCTGAGAGTGAGAAAAGAGCATCCTAATATTTTGACATATAAATGAAGAATGGAATTTAGCAGCAAAAGCTGAAATAAAAACATATTGTGTCTGGAGGCAAATGCTTTGGGGCAAATTTCTATGCTTGAAAATTATTGAATTGAAAAAAAAAAAAGGCAAACCAAAAAACCCTACCAAAAAAAATCACAGCTGTTCCACTTGATGGCTCATAAAATCTGAATAAAGTCCTTCAAGGGCTTTTTTATAGGAAGATAGTATTTTTTTGTATGCATAGTTATGGTAGCATCTGGTTCCCATCTTTGGGAATTCAGAGACTCCACAGGCACCAAGATGCTGTCTGCTGCAGAGAAGCTCTACAACACAGATAAATGCTGCAGACAAGTGTGTACTATGTAAAGTAATGTAATTGTCTGCAAGCTGGAAAGATGTTGGGGAGGAGGCAAAACCTGAATCAGTAAATTTTGATTAACATAAGACATAGGAGCAGCCCTTGCATAAAATTTCCTTTGTTCACCTATGAAGAGTGGACTGATAAGCTGGCAACACCTGAGTCAATAAGATTAATCAGTCAAAGAAGGTAAGCTAGGCATACCTTAGGCAATAAGGGTTAAGAGTTTTCACAGAGGCTGTGTCCTTCACAGAGGATTCAGACAAGGAGATCAGTAAACTAATTGTCCACAAATATGATCAGGAAATACAAATTTTATGAATAATCTTACTGAATTTAGTGTCAATGAGAAAGGTAGTCAGAATTTGTCTCAGGTATTTCTGGCTCATCACATTTGTCCTTCTAAAGCTGTCTTCTTTCTGAAAACGGGACCTGTGTGTAAGTAGTAATCGCACTATTACATTATGTGAAATTTTAAGAGTAAGTAATTAAATAAATAAGAGTTTGTTATACATTATTGACATCTAGTATCACAGAATGCAAAATCTTCAGGATGTCTTGAACATGGGCACAAGATACAGCACTGAGTTTTTTCTTTATATTGTGCTCAGCACATTGCTTTCACTTAATGAGTAGTAGGAATGAGAAAATAGAGAGAACATGTAAAAATTTTGCTTCTCTTATGGCTGGTGATGGACTCAACCTCAAGAAAAGTCAAAACCAATATGCCTTTGAGTAGAACTCTGTGCCAGGGCACAGCTTATATACACACACACACGGAATACAGAGATGGAAAAAGTGATAATATATATATGTTGTGCTTCAGGTAACCACACTATATTATATGAATGTACTGGAGTTGTACACTGACCAAGAGTTTTGTGCCCTTCTTCAGGAAACTGAAGAACCAGGTTCTTGGCATCCCTGAACCTGAAAAGAGTAAAAAACGACAGCTCACGCAACCCAAAAGAATGTCTTTAAATAATATGCAGGGGTGAAATAGGTGCTCTCTCTTGTATTTACAATAATGTCAGGTGAGAATGCTTCACTGTGGAGGGAGGACTGCAGGATGCACAGAGTGAATGAGCCCTTCCTTAGCTGTTGGAGAGCAGGGTTTGGCAGGTGCTGTAGCTTCAATTCTCTTCCTCCAGCAGCCACATCTGAAAGAAAAGAGCGGTGCAGGCTCTTATGGGTGACTTTGTGACTACACCCAGAAAGAAATTTGCAGCTGTGACACCCTTTCCCACACAGTTGCCTAGTTTTGAGCTACAAAAGAGCTGCGGTCTAGGAAAAGACATGGTTTCAGAAATGTCTGTCTTCAGTGCTCCCTGTAGGTCAGTTTATGTGTTTGCAGCACCGGAAGCTGGGGTGGCATTAAGCCAAGTGCCTTAATCTTCCTATATTCTGTGTATAGAAATCAGGTACCTAACTGAGGTTATAACGCTCCCATTAACAGAGTTGCTAAGAAATTGCCATACATAAGGATGGCATGGACCTAGGCTGAAATTTACACCTGGATATGAAGAGTATGTACAAACTGAAAGTTTGATGTTTAGCTTACGCTAAAAATGACTAGTACCTCGTGTATACAAAACAATGTATTCCTAAAAGAAAGAATTCAAGATTGCTGAAGAGGTCAGTTTTCCAAGAGCAGTGAGATGGGATTAATTCAGAACCCGTTTTAAAATAATTCAGTACCATTTTCAAAAACTATTCAAGTGCTTATGAGCTTAAGTTACAGTGACTACCACTGGAATCCAGATACCTGCAGACATAAGTGACTTCTGAAATGGTACCTGTGAAGCAATTACAGCTTTTTCAATACTTTCAGGAGATAGCTCTTATAGATGTTTTCTGAGTCAGATTTACCTCTGGTTTTGCCATAAAGCACTATTCTTGAATTTTGGAAATGATGTTTATATTTAATTCCAAACAAATCACTACACTTAAACCCCAACACATTATACATTATGTTAGCTCCAAGGGACAATATCCTAAATGAAAACAGATCCTTTTCTTTTTCTTAATACCAGCTCTTTGTTTAGCCGTACGGCAATTGCACATACATATTCCAGATGTTCATGGAAACAAAATTCCTCTTTAATTTACAGCAGAATCTGGTTTTATCTCTTGCTGGTTTTGTATTTGTCAAACAAATGTTTAAAGCCTTATACTAAAATATCTATAGCAGTATTTTGTATGCTTCTTAAAAGCTAAGGTTTGTAAAATCACAGAATAATTCCGATTGGAAGAAATACGTGGAGGTCATCTTGCTTTCCCTGTTCAGAGCAGGTCCAGTTACATCAGGTTACTCAGGGCTGTGTTTCATGGAGCTTTCTATCTCTGAATGGACTTTCTAAAATTCTTAGGCTAGGTTCCAGTGGCTGGCTGTGCTTGTGGTGGAAAAAGGTGCTCTTTATATAATTTGGCTTTCCCTTGTTGCAATTTGTGTCTTTTGCCTCCTGTTCTGTCCTTTGCACCTCCAAGAGGGAGTCTGGCCTTATCTTCTCTAAACCCTCTCCTCAGTCGTAGTCAACACCAAGAGCTCCCCTTCACCTACTCAAGACTGAGTAAATCGTGTTGTTGCGACATCTCTTCCCATGTTGCATACTCCAGCCTCTGGCCATCCTGGGTGTTCATCTTAGTAGACAGAGAGAGCATTGTCTTGTTGGAGAGAATATCATGTAGGTGTGCCTTCAGCAAGGTACAGTTCTAGATATATCAAGTGCTTATGTGGGAGCTCTGGCTGCTGTGCAGTTTAGCTTGTGCTGGGACTGGATTTAAAAATCATGCTCCAGATCTGAATTTTGAAATTCAGGTTTTAACCTCTGAACCTGGCTTTATTTTCCATTGCTTTTACCTGAGCAATACATAGGTAGGAGAGACTGAACTTATTAAATATTTGTGTGAAAAAGAAGATAAAGAAAAAGATGTGTGATTTCAGATGTAGTAATTTCTATAGCTAGTGTTTTATTTGCTCTCTTAGTAGTGAATATAGGCAATACTTTGGAACACCCATGGCAGATCACTCATATTTGCTTTGCAAAGTCCTTGGCTGGAAGTCAAACAGCCGCAACAGCTGAGCCTCTGTTTCACATGCTCAGGAGGTATTAAATATTGATGTTTCTTGGAAAAAGCCATCATTGCAGATTGAGCCGATTTGGGCACCACATGACTGTGAAGGCCGCAAAAGGATTTTTTCCCTTGGAGAGCTTTTCTGTGCAGGCTGCTGCTGTGGGCTATGGGGGATGAAGGCTCAGCTAATGCCAGGTCTTTTCAGGTGCTGCCAGGAGTGGGTGACAGGACCCTGGGCACTGGGCTCCTCCCTGGACACAACCTGGGGCCAGGCAGGCGTGTGGGCTCAACTCAGCTGGACCCAGGGCAGGGCTGTGGGGAGTTGGAGCCCAGATCTGCCATGGATATGAGGCTGGAAAGGGCTGCAAAACACCAGTGAAAAGCTGTGAAAAGGCTTCTCCCGTGTGAGCTGGTTCATGTGGGCCTCGGCACTGGCGGAGTTAAGTTTAGCAAAATCCTAGGATTAGGATTAGAAGGTGTAAACCTAGAGCTGCATCTGTTATGGGGCTGCAAAATCATGGAGGAGTCTGTGCAAAGATTTCTCCCTCAGTGATTTGTAGAGAAATTTGGCTGAGGATCATGCTAATACAGGGGATGAGAGGGAATTCTGCATTGCCTGCAAAACTCACCGTACTGTAAGCATCCACCAGAGTCTCCAAGCTATCTTGTGTTCATAGCTCGTGGGAAGCACACCAGTAAATAGACCTGTCTGAACTGAAATTTTTTGCTGGACTGCTCAGTTTGTTCAGCACTCCTTATTTCTACACTAGAATGAGTATATTTTTGAACTTTTTTGACTCCCACAGTGGAGGGTCATCAGAGCTGAATACAGGAATGACACTCATCTCCCTGAACCTTATTTCATTGACAACTAACTAGCACTGCTTTGTTTTTCTTATTGCTTCAGCTACTGATGCCTTGGAAGGCTGACCTGAAACAGAGCTAGAGAATAAAGTGGACAGAACTAAAGCGAGAATTTATTGAAAAGCCTTCAGGATCCACCTTGAGCAGGACAGGAACCTGACCAAGGCTGGACCTAGTTAGGTGCTGCTAGGCAGCACAGAATCTGCAAATATGAAAGCTAAAGCTTAAGGCTTCATTTCTACTGAAAGGAGGAATAGAGAAGAGTTAGGAAATTCAGCCCAGGCACAATTAATTTTGCATATAAGCCACAGAAGAACAGCAGCAAGTCCTAATTATATTTTTTAAGTTGAGCTCTAACTGTTAATGTGTCTGTTTGCAAACAGAAAATTCCCTTCACACCCATATAGCTGAAGATACAAAGATGGTACTGGAGCATGCAAATACATATTTGTCTATAAAATGTCTTCAGACTTTTCCTCCTTAGCATGGGCATCAGAACAAGAGTTTAGCTTGCATGGTCAGTCTCTCTTGACTAGTTGATTTTAGTCAACATTGGCCATGGCAAGCACAGGAAAGAAAATAAGTTTAAAGTGGCACAGTGCTCACAGAATGTCCCTGTTCATTCTCAGTTCTCTTCGTCCTCACTTCCTTCAGGACAGATTGTTTTTGTGCTCAACCTTGCCTTGATTCAGGACACTTCCATCTCCCTCAGATGTTGTGAAGCTTTATACTCTTGTTTTCTATCTTCTCCTCACCCACTTCTGCAAGCAGCTCTCTGCCTTGCCAAGTGGGTCTGAGTTGCTGTGTCAGGACTGGACAGGGAGCTTAAAGGTAGATGGTGTTTGGTTTTGACCTGCAGCTTCTATAGTTGAGTTCTCTACTGTGTTTTTCAAACTTCTCTACTATTTTGAAAGCACACTGTTGCTCATGATCCAGTTATGCACTCTGCAAAACAGCAGTATATCAAAATTAATAAATATTAATTAATAAAGAATTAAAAGAAGGCAATGTAATTAATACCAATCAGCATGAACCTGTGGAAAACAGCACTTGTCAAAATGACTTGTAATCTCATCAAAAAGAAATATCAAGTGGAGTTGATTAAATATAATTGCATTGATGTGAAATTTGGTAGCTGATGACTTAAGTCACTGGGTGTGTAAAGAGAGGCAAAGGCTAGGGAATAAAGCAAGGCTCAGAGTTGAAATAAGGTCTTTACTATGAAGACAGTTAACCATTACAGACTGAAGACTGGTAAAAGCTTATTAATGGTGATTTCTATAAATGTGCAATGCAGATCTGTGACCTGTTATATAAGAGCAACTATGGTGACCAATTGCACAAAAAAAAAAAAAAGAAAAAAAAAGAAAAAAGAAGAAAAAAATCACACAGCTACATACTTGGTTGCTGTCACTTTTTATTTACATGTCTACTACTAATGTACCATTTAAATATGTGGAAAGACAGATTGGTCAGAGTATGATGTTCAAGCTTCATTTCTTTGAGAATAGGTACAAGAAGTGTTTTGTCTTAGTTTAAACTTGAGTGAAATTGAGCTGGAACAATCATGGAGGTTCCTTTAGGACACAGTTCCTTTCTTTCTATCCCCTTATTCTAGGTCAGATTTTAGGGTTTATAATTTCTTTCTGACTAGCTTCCCACATCATGTTTTAGTATCCCTCAATCATCTCAGTTGCACCAAGGGGAACACTAGTTGTTGAAATAATCCCTTTCTTCCATCTTCTTATCCAGTCCTTGCCTACCTAGTGTGGTGCAAAAGGGTCAGTTCTGATGATTTTTTTTTTTTTAAACTTAAAGCCCTTTCTCAACAGAAGTAGTGTCCTGAAAAGAATCTTGTGTTTGCCTTAGTGTGAAGCCAGTTAGAAGACCTGCAGAGAGCAAACAGGATAATTGGTCTGCACAAATTGCAGACTATCTTAGTGTGGCAAGAGGAATCTGAAACACAAGCTGTAATGTTTAAATATACCTATAAGTGATAAGCTTGCTGTGTTGTTTTGTTCTGTGTGATTGCCTTCTACTAAAGGATTCTGAGGAAAATGAATAAGCCAGGTATGCTCTTGGCTGTGCTTTCAGTCTTTTGGCAAGCTCGGCACCTCAGTGCCACACCACTCAGGATGGTGGGTGTTAGTATTTTTTTCCCCCCACTGTGATAATATGTATGCCTTCTACTCATCTGTAATATGAGCAACCTCATTCAAAAGTTCAGAGACAAAAAAAATATATTTGCCTGTCAAATGCTGTCAGTTTTTGAAGCTAGAAATAATGCAGTCTTTTTTCTTTCTGTTTTTAATAAATCTGACAGACCGAAGCCTCTCAGAAGTATTAAGCCTATCTTTAGCAAGGCTCTTCTGCTCCTCTCACATTTCCATATATTGTCCCCTGCTTTGTCTCCCTCTGGCTCATACCTGCATTTTCCAGTCATCAGAGATTGTTTGTGACAGTACATGGATAAATATTGGAGAATGATCCAGTTCCCACTGAGGCCAGTATAAGTGTTTTATATGATGGAAGCTGGGTCAGGTTCTTTGAAACCTGTGTGATAACTGTTGGATGATATTTATCATTTTTAAAGTAACATTTACAGATATTGCACTGCTTTGGAAAAGATAACCTTAGCTCAGGTCTTCATCTTCCTTCTGGAATAAGTTTATTTGTGGAGAAAGAAGGCTTTAGCTCTACAGAAACTTTTTAAAAGAACACTCTGTGAGGCAAAGTTGATCATTAACTCCATGCCAGACAAGGTAGTTTAGATAATAAAATAAGAAGAACTCATACTCATTAACTCTCTATTCCTATTAAAATGAAATTTATTTTTTTCTCTCTCTTTTTCTTTTTGGCATTTGGGTTATAAATGGTACACAATGTCATGGGCCACTGGACAGTCATCTAAATGCAGCCTGCTCTGAATAAATGATGCTGAACAGCATTAGGCAAGTCTTGTTCCTTTACAGAGGTAATTTTTAATTTAAATTTTGTTTGAACTAAAAACCAGGAAAGGAACTAATTAAAATTATTAAGAACTATCTCAATTGGCATAATCTGTCAATAAGAAAGAGAAAAAAAATCTATCTGCCACAGAATGTTCTGGTACCATTTGTACTGAAAGCCTTTGTGTTATGATCTTCATTGACAACTGAAGGGGGAAGGAGTTACCTAATCAGTGATATCAAATCAATACTTTAATGCACAAAGGCATTCTGAATAGCATTAGGGGAGCTCCCTTCTCTGTTAAATTAATCTTAGCTTAGTGTTTTCTTAATGCACGGTTTTCATTACATACATTTAATGCTGTTGACACACTTCTCTTTGCTGTTCTTGACACACTTCTCTTTGCTAGGACTCCTAAGTGTCCCTGAACCAGTGGCCATGGTAACTCTTGCTCGCTGTACGTTCAGTTGCCTCCAATACTGCCTTTCTTGGGCTGGTTGCTAATAAACATCATTTGCTGGTTCATTTGTACAAGGTCATTCTTAATTTCCTTCTGGTTTCAATGCCAGCTCAGCATTGAAGAATCTCAGCATTAACATCCCTTGGGTGGTTTTTATTTTTTTGTCTAGGAGGAAAAAAAATTGAATATATACATATTTAAATATAAATAGTACTTTGTTTAGCATTTAGCTGATGTGTCATCTTGCCAGTTTGTTATTTATTTATTCATCCTGTAATTGGTGAAATATGAAATTTTACCAATTTGTAGCTCTGCATTACATGTCTGAGTCCTTCCTGTATACATTCTAGTTCTGCAGACAAGATCTTAAAAATACCGTGGATTTATTGCTGTCTCTCTGCCTGAGGGCTGGTGTATGGTGAACGGAGTGTTATTTGCATATGATTATATAGTTCTGCCCTCGTTGTTAATACATTAATTGTGTGTCATTTTTCTGCTGACTGACAGAACCCTATCTGGCTTCTGCTCTTTCTGAGGGCTGATTAGGCAGCCCTGCCTGTATCAGCCTGGCTTTCACAGAGCCTCCTCTGCAGTGGTGAGGAGACTGACTGAGCAGCAAGAAACCATGGCCAGAATTGCTGAAGAGTTGAACACTGTTGGCTTTTTAGAAATGTGCTATCTTGGAATTAAGACTGAAAATATTAAGTCCCATTTAAAGGCCCATTAGCATTATGGAACCCATAAAGCCACGTGAGAGAGAGGGTTTTTGGCCCAAATATTCCAGTTTTCTTCCCTCAGGAAGGATAGAGCTGTGTGCACACCTGTTGCACAAAAGCAGGGGGCACAAGGCTGCTCACCTATGCCAGAGCTCCCTTTGGCACTGAAAAAGTGAGTCAAAAATGACAGTTTTCTTTCAGCTTGAGCAGTGTAGGTTATCAGTGGGTGAATAATAATCTTGTGAATTTGAAAGCAGAGGTAATTTGCACATGATAAGTGAAGGACAGTTAAAAATCTGCCTCTTCTACCAGCATTTCAGAGTAAAAACTGCTGAAGTATTCAGGGTTTACCAGTCTGGATGATATGCAAAGAAATTAAATGGGGCGTGTAACACCTTGCTAACTTGTCCATTTGTTGTATAGGATATTTGTTTGAAGGTTATTTACTGGGCTTCCTTCTCCAGTCACTTCAGTGCCAACTCAAAAATTACTTACGCAGCCATTTAAAGGGAGTAAGAAACCACTTTTGGAAATTCAGTTCCTAAACAATATTGCAAGTAGTTGAATGAGGCTTGCTGAATCATCTAGTTATGCCAGGATCATGGAACTAATAAATAATTCTGTCACAAATGACACATCAGCTGGAGAAAGCAGCACTGAGAAACTGGTTACGGGTTAAATATTTCGTATCCCTAAACCTGAAGTTATATGAGGTGATCAGGCTCAGTTGTCACTATTTTGTGAGAAGTAGATATGGTGTTTCTGGAGCAAAGAGAAAGGCAAACAAAGGGTAATGTTAACACTTGTTTTTATTGGATCTGAAGGGAAAGCTGCAATTATACCTTAAATCTCCAAAATTTTCAATGTACTTAATAGCAGAAACTGATTAATGCCTCTTTGCATGTCCCAAGGTGGCATGTGTGCTGTGTGCATTCGTTGCAATGTTTAGTCAAGGATGTTGTACTTAACAGCTAAACAGACTGTGTACAAGAGAGTGAAACTTGACTGGTTTGTGAAGTTACTGCAGAAAAAGGCCTAATACCCTTGACAAAGAGAGGGACATGTTTCAATGTATGCATAATGTCTGTTAAAAAAACCCCAACGAAACAACCTATGAAAAACATGTCATATTTGTAAGGATGGACAGTGTCTGGAATGGAACGTCTGAAGTATAATTTGAGTTTTAAAGAATAGGCATGAAATGGAAAAAAAAAATCTAATGTGCTGCTACTTTGTGCTGTTTTCTGTCCATAGATGGTGATGGAATACTTCCACAACGTGCCAGTGTTGGCACACCACCCCATTCCAACCACCATCAAAATAATCAAAAGAAGCATTTGACTCCTTGTCAAGTGACAGTTTGGAAAAAATCTCTCTATCCACAGAGTGTCTAAAGATTGGTTTTAAATGCCTACAGAAAACCCACAAATATATGAAGGGCCAAGCCATAAATTATGAAAACTGTGGGTTTTTTCAGAGTAATGAGTCTTTTAAAGACAGACAGCAGTTGCGGAACAGTGAGTTGTAAGTACAAGCTACTGTGTTTGTTTCTCTTTGTAAGGGCTGCTGTCTTAGCACGGAGCCATGTTAGCAGGAAACTGTTGACTGGGTTTAGTTAGGTCTGGTGGTGAGCAGAAGTTGATCAACACCAAAGCCAGTGCTAGAGAAGAGGAGGGAGTGCAAAGCTGGAGTCAGGGGAAGGAAAAAAGAATCTTCAAAATCTACAGTAGGAGGTGCTGAGGGCAGTTTTCTGTCAAGAAATGCCCAGTGTCAGGTCGATTTCTATGGATTAGTTTTGCTAGGGGGGCTCCTTGGATTGAGGCTCAGCTACTGCTACCAGTCATAGCCACACTTTCATTGTACGAGGCATTGGAGAAACATCTTTTCTCCAGGAGCATAGGTTCACTATGATCCAGAAGTAGCCATTAAGGATAAGGATATTATTCATTCACTCAAAGATAAATAGTAAGAAAGGAGATAAAACATTGAAAGGTTTCTTCCTGAGATCTTCTTTCCTTGCAAATCTTTCAAAGTTAGCTGCTTATCCTCCTACTCATAAGACACAGTCCAAGCTGCTGCTCTTGTTCACATGATGATATTAGGATCTTGTTTAGGCACCTACTGCCATTTGTTTCTAGCTCTATCTGTAGATCAAAGTCTTTCATTCATTGACTTCCACTGCATCCTACATTCTGGATTTTCTGAAGAAAGGAACCTGCATCTGAGGAGACTGGCATTTCTTCAGTAGGTAGCTCTTTTGTTTTACTGGAGAGCCTGATGTTCTTCCTGATAGTATGTTATTTTGGTGTTTTTCTTCCCCTGCATCTTGCACCTTACTGTTTCCCCTGATTTAGTTCTATAAGGTCAGATTAGTTGCTGTCTTGATCTACCTCTAGTATAAAGCTGATACACGTAAAAAGAACAGGGATCTGTCACCCTTGTTCGTTGCAGGACAGCTGTGGAGAGATATGTTTCCTGTATTAGTGCACTCTGTACAAAAGAGAAAGTGACTTTAAAGACTGAACAGAGGGCTCTTGATAGCTTGAATAGTTTGAACTCATGTATTGCCCTAATTTTTGGTGCTTTTACCAACAAATTTTAATGTCATTTTTAAAAATAAATTAAATATGCTGTACTACATATTTATTATCTCTCTCAATGACAGCTGTCAGGTCCTTAAGGCAATTTAACAGTGACAACAAATCATTCCATCAGCCTGCTGCAAGGTGGTGCCATTAGATCTTTGTTGCTGGCATTGTACATGAGTTAGAGCACTTGAATTTCTGTGTGAGCTCATGTCTTTGGTTTCCATTGAACAGATAGGGATGCGTATGCACTGCCTTTGTATCATATCTTGTAACTCTTAAGTTCCGCATTGGAGTATCTGTGTTCATGGTGCTCCCACTCTTGACATGGCATAAGCATGTATCAAAGGTAGAGGAATAAAAATCACTTGCTTTTATTGTATTTTTTTTTGGTGACTCAGACTCTGCATGAATCAGGCACTACGTACTTCACACACTTCAGTCTACTGAAGCATGGACGTTAAATCAACCACTTGTTGCAGTTTCTAGTTGGACTTTAAAATGTTGAATGTGTACCTCAGTGATTTCTGGACCTGAATCTTTCAATATGAAAACTGTTTCTTTAGGGTAGGGAGGGGACCACCAAGTAAAAAAGCAATGGATTCACAAATACTTGTTTCTGTCTTGGTAAACTTGTTTTAAGGTCGCCCAGAACCAGGTGAAAAACAGCAGGTAGAAAATGCAAATCTTTGAAATTATGTCAAGCCATTCTACCATTTTATGTTTGTTTAAGGTATGTGAAAAGCTACCTTGGTGTTATAGACTATTTTAATTAGATTGAGTATAATATGTGCTCCCAGCATTCGCAGAAATGCCAGCATGAACTCTCTAGACAGTGATTTAGCTAGGTCAAGAGAGATTCAACTGTATGCTATTCTCTCTGTTAGAGCAAATTATACTACTGAATAAAGGGGAAATATGCAGACATTGTAGAACCATGACTGTAACCTTTGAAAATTAGAGAAAGAAGTAAATATGGAGGCTAAATTGCAAAGTAAATCGTAAAACAAAATAATTTGATGAGCTGACTCAAACTTTTGCATTGTTCACCTGTTCCCAGTCTGGACTGCAGACTGTCCTGGTGGTACACAACCACACAAGAAACTGGATATGTACCAAAGCCCAGGATATCTGCTGGGCTTATTGGCTTGAACTCACAGTGACACCACAGGAGGCAGGAGGCATACAGGGGTAAAAGGATGCTGATGAATCAGCAACATGATTCTTGTGGAATGAGGAAACATCTGTGAAGCTTTTCTGGGAAAAATAACCCCTAAAAATTGGCTGATAAAACCAATACCATCTTGGGTATTTTCTGAACTTATGAACTTTCACACCATTTTGTTTTTTCTTTGGTGTGTGTCATGGTCTGCTGCTGTCCCAGTAGGGGTATTTAACAAGTCCTAGAAAAAGAGAACTGTGTTTGTGGAAGCTGCTGTGCACATTTGGTAGGATGTTAGGATGGAGAGGCAGAACAATCAGCTTGTAAAGATACAGCATTAGGCAAAACCAAAGTGAAGATAAATATATTTTTTTCTTTTGAAACAATGTGAATCTTTTTACTGGCAAGCTCAGCTGTGAGTGCTTTCCTCTTACTTCCAAGATGTCTGCTTTTGACCATGAAGGCTTCAGAACAATCTCTGTAATACACTGTAAGACACAGTGTCTGCAAAGTCATTGCTAAGAAATTGGTAATCCTCTCTGAATTGCAGTCCTACTGTGTTTGTGGTTATCACAGCACCCTTGCTCTACATTTTTTCCTTTGTAATATATGCTCCATTGGATTTTGAAAAAATGTTGCAAAAGCTTTGAAGATGGATAACACAATTCCTTTTCCACAACACCACAAGCCTGCATTGTGGATGGAAGAGGCAGTGAAGTATTCCAGCAGGAAACACATATAGTGGATAAATGGACAGATCTGTTCAAGTGTATTTCTAAGAGTTGTCCAGAAGAAGGAGCTTGATAACTTAAAGATAACTGTAGTACTGAGACTGTGTCAATACCCTACAGGGCCCTCTAGTTCTGGTTGTTTGTAGTGGTTGTTTCACTCAGAAGCCTCATAATAGGACAGGTGATTCTGAATAAGACTATGAGAAAGTGCCTGTACTGCCACACAGGTTTTATGGTACTCAGCCTTGAGTGTTCAGCACAGAGCCTCTGTGGGCTAAGCCAAAAAATCACAGAGAGGTTGCTGAAGGTTGGGTTGGCAGTTTCAAACACCAGAACCAAAACTGTCAGATGCAATTTTTTTTTTCTATTACAAGGCTGTATAGTAACTTTAGTCACAATTTATTTAAAACATAACTTAAAGACTGCAGTTTGGTTTGTAAAGTCAGAAACTAAAATGAGAATGCTTGATCATTTTGTCAAATTACATGAACACATCAATTATTAATATACGTGGAACAGAGATGTAGACATAGAAAAATATACCTGTGCACTAACTAAATTATTCCCTTCTGAGTTCTTTTTGGTGGGAAATTATACAAGATGTAATGAAGTCTTGCAGTGGAAATCAAAGAAATGTCACTCTGTACGATTGAGTGTAATGGCACCAAGGGAGCCTGAAAGTGTTGTCTCAATTTATCATTTCCAAGACAAGCACCTTGCATTTGAAATGAAGCAGGAAAGCCTTCAGAAACGTTCTTTCAACTGCTTCATTTCAGCATTTGTAATTTTAATAGGGTACTTGAATTCCTTTAAAATATCCTTTGGTTGCATTGAGTCACTGCTGGTCAAACATACTTTTCCAACTAAAAAAGGAAACTAAAAGTCATCTTTCCTGTTCTCTTCAACCCTCCACCAAATAAAAACCAAAGACCAAAGATTTTCATTCTTCCTTAAGAGTTTTTTTTTTTGATTGAGACCCATAGAGTAAGGCTCAGCATGAATGCCTCTGTATTCTTGCCTACTTAGTATTTTCTTATGCTAGTAAACCACATATCTCATTGTGCCTGCTTTTCATTGGTACTTTTCCATCCATAACATTTTAAATTCTTCATTCATTTAGTTTGTACTTCATAATTTCGTATCAGCTACTAAGGTGCAGAGAGTAAGCTTTCAATTGCAATCACAAGATTGGCTTTTCCCCTTGCTTCCCTCCTGCCTTCACCTATGCTACTCTTTATAAAAACCAGCTAAAATATGAAGCTTAAATGAGTTATTTTTCTGCAAACTTGCCGGTGCTCTTGTGCACATTCTCATCTTAGATTGCTTCTGGGGAGACCTGGGGTATTTTTTTAATTCATTAAAAAAATCTGAAAATTTCGATGGAGGGCTGCCTTCTATTCCTAACTTTTTTGAAGTAGCTCATGGGATTTCTTAGGGTAATGCCACTCGGCTATAGAATCCAGTTACTTACATAAATATTTTTTGAACTCTCCTATGACCCATATGATGTTTAGAATAATTTTTATACAGTTTGTTTAATTTATTTCAAACTTTATTGGTTTTATCCTTATTATATTTAATGGGAATTTCCCATGAGAAGAGGAATAAAACCCCAATGAAGTATGACTTGAAAAAAACCCTCTTAGTTGTGCACATTCTTTCTAGAAGAGACGTAGAACTGTGTCCTTAATTGGTAGCATAATAAATCGATGTATGTGCCTGCATTCTTTTGGGCTTATACTGTATTTGGGGAAAAAATGTGAAATTACAAATGTTTTTCAAAATACAAAAAGCTTACTAAAAGATTCAGTAAAAACTTTTCTTTAAAAAACATTCATTATTGTAACATTGAGCTGTCTGCACCATTTTTCTCTGCTTTCTCTACATTCTGAGCTTCACATTTGCATGGTACTAAATATGCCATAGTATAAATAATTGTACTTTGTAAGATAAAATTTCATCTCAGCGTAAGTGAAAAACAAAAAAACAATAAAGACCATAGCACTGTATTATTGTTATGACTTACTTTTTTCTATACATTTCAACATAAATATAAATGTTGAGAGTGCCTTTTCTAAAAGTGGTGAATTTTGTTGTCTGTTGCACTTTCTTCTGAAATTCTGAAAACACAGCAACAATGTCCTATGCAGCCTGAAGCTATTACTGACTTTTAAAATTTAATCAATGCTTTGTATTGTGTATGGGAGCACAAAAGAAAGGTTTGTCATATGGTCTCTCCATCCCTTGATACAAATACATTGTCTCCTGTACTGGTGGTTTATGCTGCACCTCTGCTGTACATTCAAGTAATATATGACCAAACTGTGGCTCTGGAGGTGCAAATGCACTATTTTTTTTTGTTAAAATATTTTTCATATATTTGTCCATTCCAGACAGTGGTAGCTGCAATGCAATAGTGCTTTTCATTGTTCTAGGGTATGATAATATTTTAGATAGCACCAATATAAAAATATACTTTGTTTGGCTTTGCTTTCCTTTTAAGAGACCCAGTCTAGGGTTGTTGTAAGTTCCTTTATGTCTTGGCCACTGTGCAAAGCCAGCAATTAGACTGTGCATGTGAGCTGAAAAAGGGTTTGAACTGTAAGAGTGGCTTTCCCATATCAGATTTAGAATTTTGCAAGGCAAACCACAGTATCAATTCCTATGATTCAAGATTCCTTAAAAATTGTCAGGGCATTCAACGGTTTTGATACCTTATAGGAACATAACTAGTAGAGGAAAAGACATAAACTTCTCCTGTCTATCTGTGTTTTCTGATTATGTTAAGACTCCAACCTTTGTGCTTCTCAATATAATTATGCTACACATAGGTGGTGTTTTCATGTTATTTACAGTCCCTTCAAGTAATAATGTTGGATTTCATGGCTGATTCATCTGGAAGGGAAATGAGGGAATTTGCAGGACTCTTAACATCATAAAACCATACCAAATCTACAAGATAGGTAGGACTGGTATAGGAGAACATTTAGATTTAAGAACATAGAAGATGGTAATGCAGTAAAAATGCAAGGGGCAGTTTTGAATACATCCTGAATTGAATACATTCGAATTGTATGGAACAGCCAGGCACAGAAAGATCAGCAGTTCAATTTACACAATTTCTCTAATGGAAAAGGTGGCTTTAGAACAAAGATAAATGCAATGACTGTAAGACTACAAGTATCTTAATGTGGGTCAAATGGGAGACTGAAATGAAAATATGGCTGTATCTCTTCTGGTTGACATTCTTTTGTCTTGGTCCTTCTCTTTTCACAGGGTTTTGTTTCTGCCCCATGCATGGTAACCCTCACTATTGCGGTACCACTGAGGATGTGTGCCATATTGCACTGCTTGCATTTTCAATCTCATTATTCTTGCATGATTGCAGAAGCCAGAAATTGAATTGGAAACCTCAAGGGCCTCTAAAGTGAAAAGTCAGGCAGAGATGCTAAGGTTAACACTATTAGCTCTGTCTGCTTAATTCAAAGTTAAGTAGCAGATTATCTTTTACTCTAGCAGTGTCGGAACCTTCATTAGAAATGAAACTATTGATGATGAACGTGTGGCAAACAGTCTGTGAACCTTAACTAAGGCCTGTTTATCTGGGGCAACCACTGGAGAGAGTAAGAGAGAATTGCTTTGGCTGGTGTTATGCTGAGTGAATGAATTTGAGTTGGTACTTCTGCAGAGCTGTTGAAATGAGTCTGTGAGAAGGTGGGTGTAAAGGGAAGGAAGTGGTTTTAGAGAAATTACACTTTTCAGTTGCTGGCATGTCCTTTTTCCTTAAAACAAAGAATTTAAAGACTGGACGAAAACAACAGGAGTCCAATGCAGAATCAGTGTCCAGATGCAAACACTGGGATCAAGGTCAATCATGTTCAGTGACTGTGAATTTCACTGATTTCTGTGATTTTCCTCAGTACAGGGATGCTATGTCTCTTCGGAGCCTGTGTTTTTAAAAACAGCTCCCCAGACCCTCAGTACCAGATTTATAGCTGGCAGCCAGCAGGCTTCATCTTAGCTCTTCAGATAGGTTATTGCCTTAAAAGCAAACAAACAAGAAAACAGTCCCCAAACCAACCAACCAAAACCCAACAAGATCCAAACCACCCTGAACATTAATGGTGAGAATGAAGGAATAGAAGCTCTTGGGGCTTGGGCCCTTCCCAAGTCTCGGTGAACACACCATCCCACTGTGTGTGCAGAGGCTTGCAGACAGGCTGGCTCTGTTAGCTCAGATAGCCATAGCATTTGCTTTTCCACCCTCAACTGCCGATTTACTCCAGTGCATTTTCATCAGATAACTTATTTAAATGATGCTAACAGACTGGGGAGCAGTCACTAAGAAAGCTCTGGTGCTTTAGATGGGCAAAGGGAGATTTTAGGATATTTAAGGAAGGCAGATTTTAGTTAAAATCATTAACCATTCAATTCATAAGAGGTGTACTGCTAGACAATTTTCATCATGTTTTTTTGGTGTCTCTTCTCTCTGTGGTAGATCTCTGGTATGTATTAGCAACAGCAGGAGATCCCCATTTTCCCTTAGCACAGGCTGTGCTAGTGAAGCAATTCTGAACAATGGGAAATACTTTTTCAAAATTGTGAGTGGCAAGAGTTGTGTGTGTGATTTGGATTTCAATTCTGCTCCTGATGCTAACACTGCTACTAGCTTAACAGGAGCATTTGAATATAGAAGTATACAGAGAAGAAAAGGGGTTTCTTCTTCCGAATAGAGCAGTGGAGTTGGATGAAAGTCCTGTGGAAGTGTTCTGTGATTAGATGTGTAATTGTTTTAGACTCTGAGAAGTAATGGCCTTACTTAATGTCATTGCTGCTCGTTCTTAAAAAATCAGTCTTTCACACACATAAAGTGAATTATCCTTGGAGCTTCAGAGATCTAAACTTACTATTTTTCCCCCACTAATTGATATGAGCAAGAAAGCTTACTAGATTCGTGAATTCCTTCTCTGTATGCTTGTGTTCCCAGAGAAGGATTTGCCTACAAATGTGGCAAGAATATTAATTGAAGCCTTTTAACTTGCAGAGAGATTTGCTTGTTCCCTTGACTTGTACCAGTGTGAAGAAGTCTGAGGAGAAGACAATGCATGAAGCAGTCAAAAATCTGCACACAAAAGCTTTATCATGTCCTGCTGCTACCTAGATTGCAGTGATGCCAATTATTTTTTGCAGGTACCTGTGGCTTGATGGAGTGTCTCTCCTCATGTAACTGAACATGTTTCTATCCCAACATCCACCTGTAGATTTCACCCATCATTTCACAATGCTGACCTGTGTCTTGTCCATGTAATGGATGTGAATCAGGCCATATGACAGGGAGAGGCAACAGAGCCCTTGGGGGGAAGAGAGTGGACAGGAGCTGGCTGATGATGCTGGAACAATTCTTCCTACAGCCCAATCCCTGCCCATGGCTGGAGGCCCTGCAAGAAAACAAGAGTGGTAGGAAATCATCTACAGATGGATGGAGTATCTTGACAGCTTGGTCCTTGCCTGCAGTCTGTAGGAATGGTACTTGCTGATACCCCAGGGATTGTTTCTTGCTTAGGCTTTTCAAAGTTTCTGGATTGGTGGCAGTGGTGTGGTGTTGATAGTGCTGATGATGGCAGTAAGTTAAAGACTATTTTTTGCGGAACACCTAATACTGCCAAAGGTAAGTTCAACAGAAGTAATGTGTGAATGCATCTGGTCTACTACCTGTTAACTTACTGAATGCTTTGTGCATGTTGTCAGTGCTTCTGGTGTTACTGCCAGCAGCTTCATTATTGCCAACTGACTTTCTTTTAGAGCCCTCAGAAAAATACCTCGGTATCTTGTGACTTATGTCATCCTCAGACTCCGTCACAGCAGAGACGGGCTTCTGCCCAGCTCTGGGATACTGCTGAATTAGAAAAGCTAAGCTGTTGCATTCTGAAGCATCTGTGAGCTCATGAAGGTGCAAAAAGATGCTGTAGCCCAAAGTGACAGAGTGGGTAATTGCTTCATGCTTTATAAGCATGGTGATTGGATGCCTAGAATGTTAGCTTTGCTGGCATACTCCTTCTATTTGTTTGTTTAATTATTAATTTTTTTGTTGCTGTATAATGTGCACACAGCTGGGACTACTAGCCATTTTCCAAAAATCTTAGCTATGAAAGAAAACCCTTTAATTAAACTAGAAATTATATTCTTCCCTTTCCATTGGCAAACTTTTTGGTTTTTTTCCATTTAATTAAAAAAGATCCCATGTGTAGAAAGGGTAACGCTCTTCGTACAAATGTGTTCAATCTTTTGTTGTCAGCCATATATAGAAGACTCAACGTTTTTGGGGACATAGAAAATTTCTTTTTAAAGTTTTGGTGTTTTTATCAATAAAACATCTTAAACAAATAATTGAGCATGTTTAACTGCATGTATAGTGCATTTTATGGTTCAAGCCCAGTAAAATTCAGTTTACAGTCATCTTTCATATTGCAGCAGACACTTCTTGTGCTTGTTGGTAATGCCACCTTTGATTTGGTTTACATGCATATTAATTAGCTACCTGGTAACATATGTGTCCCATTAACGTTCTAAGTAGATGCACAGAGTTTAAAAATGAGGCTTAGTGCTGTCAGCCTTCAAAGACTGGAAGGGACTTCTGCAGTAGATGAATTTTTTTTTCTCTAATGTATTTAAACAATACATGGTATCTCAACAGAAGGTGTGGGCTCATAGGGATACTTGCTGAGTCCATTTCTGTGGCTTGTGTTATGCTAGAGGTCAGAAAGAGTGGTAGGATGATACTTTTGATTTTAATACAAAAAGCTAGATTATTCAGAAGATTACTGAACTCTTCCCTTCTATTTTGCAGAATTTCACAAATTATTATTGCATCCCACTGTTTTCATACAAGCTTGAAAAAGACAGATTCAAGCACAGACTGTGCTTTGAAAGGAGTGTTTGTATGCTTTTTATACATTTGGCAGTTGCCATGGTTAGTTAGTGTCAGCACAACACAGTTTATAATCTAATGAGCTATTTTTGAGAAAATTCATTAGCTACAGTGCATGAGTTGGTGCATATGAGCTTGTGCACATACACGTGCACAAACATATCCCGGCACACAGCCATTCACTCTGGTTACATGCTCCTGACCCAAACATCCAGTTAAGTGGTTCATCCTTCAGTGAACCAACCTCTTACTTTATCCATAAGTGTTCTCAAGGAATAACATTGTTTGCTGTTTTTGGAAACTGTTTTACTGTAAGAGAGAGGTATTAGGCAGCTCCTGAGTGCTTCTACCAGCATTTGACATAATCCTGTGTTATAGTTGTTTCCCCATTACAAGATAAGAGGGAAACTGAAACACCCTGAAAAGCCCAGATAGTGCAGTACTGAGGGGAGATAGCTGAGTGACCATTACGCACAGCCAAGTCATCCACAACTTGGACAACTTTGGGCTAGAGCTACTAATCAAATGCTGACTTCTGTGGAGCTGAGAAGAGGCCAGGGTTATTTGCTCTGCCAGAGCATCCATCTGTGCTGCTCTTCATTTTAGGTAAGACTGTTTCCAAGAACCAACAGACATAGGAAGCATGGCTCATGTGGAGGCATGTCAACTTGAGTCTGACTTGTTAGCTCCACGTGTCCTTCTGTGACTGCTTCCAGCAGCAGCTGATACCTGGACTGTGGTTCAGGAGCACTTGTGGTGGATGACAATGAGTTCAATGGAGCTCCAGGGCTTGTAGCTTAGGCAGGCCTGGGGTCAGGGCACAAAGTGTCTCTGTATCAGTGCTACTGTTGATTTGTGATGGTTTAGTTGTCCTGAAATACTGGAAGAATGACTGAATTTATGGAGTTGTGACTAAGCACTAGAAGGTATGGACTTAGAAAGCTGGTTTTGCTGCTTGAGGGTAAAGGAATTAGTCTATTAACTGTGTAGCAGAGTCAGCCAGGTGGAGGGAAAACCAGGATGGGATTTCCACCACAGTGCGGAATGGAGTTGGCTGGTTGGAAGGAAAACCTGGATGGGATTTTTGACTGGAGTCCGGAATGGGGTCGGCCAGTTGGAGGGAAAACCCGGACCGGATTTCTGCCAGATTCCAGAATGGAGTTGGCTGGTTGGACAGAAAAACTAGACTGTGTGTTGCCCAGAGTCAGGAATGGAGTTGGCTGGTTGGAGGGAAAACCCTGACCGGATATTGCCCGGAGTCCAGAATGATGTCGGCCTGTTGGAGGGAAAACCTGGACCCGATTTCTGCCAGAGTCAAGAATGGAGTCAGCCAGTTGGAGGGAAATGCCACTGGAAGGAGAGATGTGATCTTGTGCTTTAAAGCTCGTGTAGTACATAAAAGATTTCTCAATGGACTTTTTTGTAGCATGCCTTTATTTCCAGAACAAGTGTGAACAGGATTTGTTTGAAAAGCAGTGCTCGTAGATGTCTTTGAAAATTTAAACATTTTGTTGCTGTCTAAAATTTACATTACATTTTATATTTTGTTAAGTTTTTTAAAAGAAGTAGTAACACTTCCCGCCTATTCCTTAAAAAAAAGAAAGCAAAACACCTCAAAACCCCCAGCTTTCCTCAAGCCTATAAAAAGAAAGATTCGCGACATCAAATTGATGCTGGAAACTAGTTGGAATTTCTCCTCATCTGAATAGTGATTTTTTTTTCCCCCTAAATCTTTTATGTGGGCTAAATTCTCTACCTGGTCCAGGCATTATTGATGGTAGAAAGCTGTGTGTGCCTTCCATGAAGGAAAAATTTCTGGTAGTAGTTCCCAAAGACTTGTATTTCTTTAAAGTAAAATTTTGTGTTAGACCTTTTCCACAAGAATTGATTTCAACCAACCATGTCACCAATGTTTTAAAGACATTAAAAAAAGAGGTTCTCCCAGGAAGAATTTCCTTGGCATTCCCTGACTGCAAGGAAACTGTATTGAGTATTGGAGGCATTGTACCAAATAGTGCACAGTTTCAGTGAAGGGGTAAAGAGCCCTATTTTTAGTCTCTCTCAAACACTTGAAGAGAGTTTGGAGATGTTACATCCTTGATGCTTTAGTTATTCCTGGCACACACAGGTTGTTCTGGAGAACGTGCCCTTGGTGAGTGCTGAGGATCCTAGCAGTATTATTTCAAGAGTACAATTGATCTGAAATGAAATTTCAGGGCATTTCTCCATATGGATGTTATGGATCGTTCCACTGTTTTGGTTAATTGGGGTCTAGCAGTGTAATTGGAATTCTGGAAACATAAATTAGTGTCATCCTTAGAAAGAACCAGAGCTAAGTGATGCATTTTATTGGTTATTCCTTTAGGATCTAATGTAATTTTAGATATTTGTAAGATTAAAACAGAGGCCTAATATGATAGATTCTGTAAGTGGCTAGATTGGGTGCTTGAGAGCAATTAATATTGAGGAAAGTCTTTGTTATTATTTTGGTCTGAAGGAGGAAATGTCCTCTCAGACTTATGCTTAAAGATACTCCAGAATACTACTGGAGTAGTGGTTTTGCTACTTCACCAATTATTTAAACAAAAATCAAACAATATTTTAAAATTTGAAAAGTTAAGAGTAATACAAGGACTTAAATAAATGTTGTGGGTTTCTTTCTTTCTTTTCTTATCATGGCTTGTAATCTGTGAGCTCTCAGTGTCCACTGGAATAGATCCCCATGTAGTTAATCTAAGTAACAGAAGTTGTCAATCCTGCTTCAGATTTCAACTTAACAAAACTGATAATTATTTTATGAAAACTATATAAAAGAGAAGTGAGCAAGCAGATAATGATGTGCATCCCTCCAATCAGTTTCCTTAGTTCCCTTTCAACAGTACCTGTGTTTGTGCTGTACATCAAGCACAATACAAGAAGAGAGGAGACCTGGGAGCAGAGTGTGCAAAGGTGACTGAGAGAGCCAAGGGCAGGGAAGCAAGTTCTGAATTTTCTTTGTGTGGTTTCTATCAAGCAGAGTTCTGCTTAGTGCCCTGCCATGCTCCTGACAGCTCCAAGGACTCTGCTCATTCTCATCATAAATTGGTTTCTGCAGTTACAAATCCAAGAGGAAAAGTAAAGCTACTAATTGAATGTAAAGGCTTTCTGACTTGGCTCACAGCTTACCCCAGGGCTGCTTTGTGTCTACTTGCAGGCCATAAGCAGGAATGAGTTTTCTGTTTACAAACAGTGCATTTGGCTGTGCTGAGACTGCCCATTTAGGGGAAAAAAAAAAAAAGGCAGCTGAAAATGTAGTGCCATGATGTATTTGAAACATTCAGTGGTATGTAATCCATCAAGGCAATTGAAGTTTTACCACATTAGGTAAATATAGGTTATTTAGGTTATGCTGCAGTCTAAAGTCACTTTGCTTGCTAGGTAGGCATATTGTCAATGGAAAAGATACAGAGCTGTTTTTAATCTTAAAAGAAACAATTGTTTGCTTCTTCTGAGATTTACTGTCTTGAATCTCTGAATAGTGCAGGTAGTATTTTTAAAGTTTAAGCAGTTCTTGTTGTTTTTTGTTTTGTTTTGTTTCGTTTATGAATTGCAAAAGATTGTCAGGCTGTTACTCAAATGCGGGATAAGTACACTGCAGTCAGCTGTGGTCAGAAAACTTGAATCTTTCAGTACACAGAAGATTGAAACTTTTTGAGGCAGGTTTTCAGAATACAAAATAAGTAAATAGGTTCTATCTGTTGAAACTGTTAATCATGTAAAGAAGTGACCAGAATATGAAGATATAACTGAGGGAAATTTGTGCTTAAGAATAACATAATTGCAGATTTTACTTGACTTTGAGTGGTTTTACACTTTTACTATCTACAAAGAATGATTTTGATGATGCGGATAAATGCACATGGATTTTTTTACAAACTGTTGGCAAATCAGTTCATTCATTGTGAGTGGATTTTCCTCCTGAAAGGCTTTTCCATGTGCAAAAGGAGTTTCTGCAGAGGGGCTGCTCTGGTTTCCTGTTTTGGGAAAACTGCAGAGAAAGGGTTTTTTGGCTGTGGATGCAATATGCATTGTAACTTCAGCAGATAAATTGTTCTGGATCAGGCAGGTAATGGCAGCTGCAGTGGGCAGCAGGGTGCTCAGTGATGAATTGCATTTTGACACTCTTTCAGCTTTCTTCATGATTTCGCTTTCACTCAGTTGCTTCTATTTGCCTCTATTGTGATTTATCATTCACATCACTACACTTCTTACTCATATTCTCTTGGCATGTTCCCTTTGTCTCCTTGCCTTTTGCACGTTCCCAGTGATGAAGCTCTGTGTCACTGCCATCCCAGATGCTATGATGTCCCCCTCATCCTACATTTCCTCTCAATACTCTGTGATCCCCACTGGCAGTCCAAACCTCAGTGGGACTGGACCAGACTGTAGAAAAAAGCATGTCCTCTATAGCTAGTTCAGCTGTTCTGATATTTTGGAGTTATGGGGTTCACTTGAAAGTTCCTTGGTTAGTTGTCAGTGGCCTGGGAGTGGAAATACTATCTAGGATAAAAATCAGTGATTGCGTATGTTCCTATTCCTGGTGGGTGGCTTATGAGTAAATATTTGGTTGTCTAATGAAAACTAAATATTTTGCTTCTTGAGATGTGGGCATACATTTGATTAAGGCGCCAATATGAAAAAAAAAATTTTTGAGTCAGAAAATGAAAACAGGTTTTTGCAAAATGTGTTTTGGAAAAATGATTATAAAGTGCAGCAGATACTTCGAGCTACCTCTAAATCTGAAGATGTAGAGAAAACCTGCAGGTGCAACTAAGAACAGAAGTTACAGCCTTGTGATTTTCTGCAAGTCTCTGGAGGAGGCCATATCAATAGTAACTAATTTGTAGGTGGTGTGGTTTAACCCCAGACACCAGGCAATCTCCAGGCAGCTGCTCACTCTCTCCTCCATCAGTGGGAGTGGGGAGAGAATGAGAAGGATAAAAACGAGAAAACTCGTGGGTTGAGATAAGGACAGTTTAGTAGGAAAAGCGAAAACTGTGCACACAAGCAAAGCAAAACAAGAAATTAATTCACCACTTCCCATGGACAGGTAGGTGTTCAGCCATCTCTGGGAGAGCAAGGCTCTATCACAGATAACAGTGACTTGGGAAGACAAACACCATCACTACAAACAACACCCCCTTCCTCCTTCTTCCTCCCACTTTATATACTGAATGAGACGCCATATGGGCTGCAATATTCCTTTGGTCACTTTGGTCCCAGCTATGTCCTCTCCCAATCTCCCATGCACCGCCAGCATCCTCACCAGTGTGGGTGGCTGTAGGAAAAAGAGCAAAGGCCTTGGCTTTGTGTAAGCCCTGCCCAGCAATAACAAAAACAGCTCTGTGTTATCAACCCTGTGTTAAGTTCACAAATCCAAAACATAGCCCTGTACTAGCCACTGGGAAGAAAATTAACTCGACTCCAGCTGAAACCAGCACAGTATGGAATGAAGGATATTTTTACTAAACCACCTACTGTAATTCTTGACCTACAGGGAAGCTAAACTTCTACAGGCATCAGCTTAAAATGGGAACCTAATAGAGATGCTCTCAATGTCTTTTAGAGTAGTTTCTCTCTCTCCACAGACTATATAGAGGCTAGAGGTACTGTTTGGACAGATAAATCAGGTTCATGTGATTCAGCATTATGTATATACCTAATGGTTTTCTGTGCACTTCCCCTCACTGGAGTTGACATAAATGTGAATTTCTGTGCAGACATGGGAAGACAAAAGAAAGTTACTGATTCAGCATTTGGCTGTCTAATTATTTTTTGTTGCTGTCTGAACTATCTTTCTAGAAGGAGCCTAACTGTGACTTTTGCTGTTGGGCTTCTTTCTGGGTTAGAGCATATCTGTGCTGCCTGAGGGGTGCCCAAGGGCCCTCCTCTAGTTATATATAAAGTCCTTTCCCAAACAGCACTTTTATCCTTTGAACTCAGACAGTATAGTGAATTGTGTGGCGCCAGTGAATTCACTAATAGATCAACCCACAGAGGAGCTAGACTCAGCCTAGTCATACAGTATATCTGCTGTTTTAAATGAAAGGCATTCCGGAATGAAAATTATATCACTTTTAATGAAAAACTCCTAAATAATGCTCTCTGTATACTGTAGTTAAAATAGTTGCCTCAAAACAGTGTCTCCACTGATTGTTACTACTACATTACTCATTGTAAGATTGCTTTCTTTTCCTATAGTCTTTTCAGAATGTAAATGAATTTAGATTATTATAATAATTTGCCTTAGATCCTGCCAATTAAAAAAGAAGAAAGATAGACTAGAGCTATTGTTTTGCAAGTGACAATTAGATATCTTGCACTGCCTTAGGTTGCATTTCTGTTTGTTTTCCTAATTTTCTATGAATACAGTTTTGTGTTTTTCTTTCTTTTCACTTCTTTTATTTTCCATGGGGATTGTCAGCAGAAATTTTTAATCTAATTGTTCAGGGATCATGTTCATGTCATGGAATGCCTTTCTTGCCACAAAGCCTTGTATAGGCTCCCCATGGTACTTCTGGCTGACATCTTCCTAGCCCTGGAGTTTTTCTGTTCACATCCTGGTTGTATTGTTGGGTAGAGAGGATAAAGCAGCCTCCTTCACTAAAAGGTCTTCAAGATCCATAAGTGTTACCTTTTTAGTGGCTTGACTGGTGAACATGAAATGCTGTCCATACCCACACACAATGGAAAATATCACAGGTCTGCCATGGACTGTGGTTTAGGACAGCACCTCTGAGGAGTCCCATGATGGACACACTGTTACAGTGCTACCAGGGCTTACCAGATACTGCTATGGTCATGCCTGCCACAGCATAGCCGTGCTCTTGTGAAGCAAAACCAGCTTCAGCTGAAGAAGCAAAGCATGCATCACTGCAGTAGGGGAGCCAAAGTAGAATCAAAAAGTCCAGAGTTTCTGCAAGACAGGATGTATACTGGCAGAGAGTTCGTGAGTTAAGCAGCAGTTGTTGCAGAACAGGAATAACTTCTGGATCAAGTTCACACTTGTTTATTTCACTGTCCTCTTTATAATGAGCAGCTTGTAGCTTCTGAGGAAATGCAAGAAATTCTGTGGAAGCCAGGCATAAACACATCTTCTGACTTCTAGTACAGACCTGTGTGGTTCATTTGGATCTAGTTCAAGCAGCAATCCATGCATCATCAGCTTGGGGCACCGTGTCTTCCTGGCCAAGACCAGCTGCACACTATTGGTTGTCCAAAATATGAGGGCAGGGGAAGAAATACCCTGCAGAAATGAAGGAAATATTGTCATGCAAGTCCTCCTCTGGGTTGGAATGGCATTTCTTCAGCAGTCTGGATTTAGTGCTGACTTTAGTACCTTAGTACCAAAGTTTGCCATTATAGGACTTCAACTGCAGAGAACATGTTAAGCTGTAAACAGCTAGTTTTCTTCCTGTTTTTTAAGGTCTAACCATCTTTTTTCAACAATCCAGTTCACAGTGGATTTTCAGCAAACAAATTGACCAAAATTTTGATAGGAGTGGTGGAAAAAAAAACCCTCTAAACTTTAGACAGTGCAAAAATGTTAATTTTGAAAAAAGCCTATTTGTTTTTATTAACCTTTTTCCAAAGGACTTCTGCAACTTAGCCAGATAGAACAATTGCTGGATAAAGCAGTTCTACATTACAGTGTACCACATCATACTTATAGACAAATTGGGTGTAAACTTTGCAGACATGGAAGGTATGATCTAAAAAAGCCCTGGGAGATTTTTTTTAGAGACAGACACTACTACACGAAAGATAAAATGTGACTTGAATCTGAAGGGAAATCAGAGGTTAGTGACAGTTGAGCACAGGCTCAGGATATGTCACTGACATTTGGACTTCATAATATAAATTGTCAGGATAGTCATGTTCCTGCTACAGAAAGAATGTTATGCCAGCCAATGTTATTTTGTTGATCTTTTGACCCACCACTTAAATAGTGATGAGAACATTTAGAGTGTCATTGGAAAGCAAAGTTTTTCACTGATGTAGTCATGTCTCCTCTGAGCTTTATCACCTTTCTGACATTCTGAAGTCATAGCACCTGGTAAAAGATATGTTGACCAGTCAGTTAAATTTGGATCTAATAAATATATCTTTAGATAGTGTTTCATCATTTCATCATAGTCAGAGACTGTTATTTTAGTAGCTGTGGACACCTGTGCACAAGATACAGTTCCTATACTCAGCCAAAGCTGCTCTCTAAGAGTGGAAGTTGTTTTTCTGATAGATGTTTTCTATTAGCCAGCAGGGCTGCTCAGCAGATGAGTATTTATGTCATCATCTCTCATCTTGTCATGCTTGTGGTTTGCCTTCTCTTGCTGCTTATGTTTCAGGGGTCTCTGACTGAGCTTCATTTAGGCGTGTGCTGGGGCTGTGAGAGAAATGGGGCAGGATGCACCTTTGCCTCCAGACAAAGGCAAAACAAAGAAGTCAGCTCACATTCCCTGCCTCCTCTTTACCTCTCCAAAGTATCCCGTTCCTAATGGGTGGAGAAAGGGATAAGAATTTATTCTTACTCTCTCAATGTAAGCTGTAGCCACTGAGAAGGATTAATTCTGTGGGAGGTAAGATGTACCCTATAAATATTTGCTGTACCTGTTCCCCAGTCCTTGCCTCTATACCCATTTTTTGTGTCAGTGTGATTCAGTGTCATATCCTTAGCATTTCAGAGCCTTTAGTGGTGTAAGCCAAAGCCACTAATACCAGCAGTAAATTCACATTATTTTGGTGAGTCAATGTCTCACTGACTACTCAGAATCAGTGTTTTTGTTAAATACTAGCCATTTATTAAGGGCATTAGTTGTGTCAGGGCACTGCTGCTATTTTCTAGAAGTCAGGGGAAGATTTTTTTGCAGCCAAAACTTACTGAAAAGCACCCATGGTGACAGAATAATTGAAATTCAAAAAATAATTAGGGCAGTAGTGAGACATAATTATACCTACCTTGTTATTGGAACTAAACTATGCAGCACTGAAAATACCATTCTTGGAAATAAAATTCATTCCTAAATATCAGTCTCTGAATTCTCAAGCATATTTGCTTGAGCATGATATGTTGTTAATAGTATTTAAGCCAGATTTTAGGTATTTAGATGCTTAACCTCCAGTAGCTTCAGATGGTACTGAAACTGCAAAAAACCTTTCAAAACTGAGCCCATTTATTACTGCAGCAGAGAACATTGTACTAAACCTTGAGAGAGCAAAGAATTTTAAAGAAAAAAAGTACTTAAGAGAAGCGAACACAGTTTGAGATGGAGGCAAAAGCCAACTCTTAATCCTATTTGTGGGCTTTGCTCCAGCGGGGCTAGCTGTGTGGGTAAGGGAAGCCAGATTTGGCATTGGGAAGCAATAACACTAAAGAAGACGTAGGGATGAAGAGATGCAGTGTGCAAGAGCTAAGCTGTATTCTGTGTTTCTGGGAACACTGGGATGAGGAGAGGAGAGCTCCTCTCTCCAGCGTTAGGAGGCAGGAGCGCAGGGAATACTGGCTACAGTGTTGTGAGAGAGATTGGGAAACCAGGGAGTTCAGGGAAGGGGATTAAGAATAAATAATGAGTCCTAATAAAAAGGACTAAATGAGTATAGTTTGGCTAAGTGGTGACTAATATGGCCTAAGGGATAGAAGACCCCACAAATATCTCAGGGATGGAACTCCCGCAAAGAGAGAGAATTATTATTTAGCATAAAAGATGAGTTGTAGCTATTAGTAAATGGAGGAACTTGGACAAAGAAGAACATATTCTCAATATTTGGAACAACTTCCTGTAGGAGAGTTCAGTTATTACCTCCCAGAATAATCATCCTCAAGAAGTGTGGGAGCCTTTCTTTTCCCTGTATTAAACACTTGGCCATAAAAGTACCACGCACACAACTGGAACAATCTTAATCTTAGTGTGAGGGAATAGAAAAGGTCTAGGACTCCACCACCCTTATGCTCTCTGAAGGAATAACACATTCTGTTTTTCTTCCCTGACGTTTGGAAGTTATTTTCTTTGAGAAATCAGTTTAAATTCCAAAGTATATAGGCAGATATACCTGAATAGGTGCAGCTGCCCTTATTCCATGAGAGGCTGGCCCTGGCTGCCTGGGAGCAACTGTGCCAGGGAGAAGAGCTTTTATTTATTTGATTTGTTTTAAAAAAAACCCTAGTAGGAGTCTTCAGAAGCACCAGCACCTTGGACACCTAATAATATATATGATAATACCTTTTTTTTATTGTTGGTTAGGCCTTCACAGTTTTGCTTTGAACAGAACCTCTTCTGTTGGGCTGAACTGATACACTTTTTTTACCTGGAAAAGAAGGGAGCCTTAGTGAAATTGTAAACAGCATGGAGTTCTTGAGACTATTCTGCCTGTCTAAGGCACAGCTGTGTCTGAGGAACATATGGCTTCCCCACTGTCCCTTCATGACATATTCCTGACACCGCTTTCAGTCACAGCCCCTTTGTGCTGGTGCAGCCTCTGGCAGTGCCTTTCTTTGGAGCAGACTGCAGTGTGCTTGCTCTGTGTGCTGTAGGAACGTGGTCCTACCTGGGGTTTACACAGATGCCATTAACTGGAGTTTCTTCCAGCTGTAGGAATGTCGTGGTTTGAAAGCAAAACGAGTGAGAGGCTCCAAGTCAGAAATACAATTTAATAAGAAGAAAGGTAAAAAGGTAAAAATAAAATAAAATAAATGCAATAACACAAAGGACCACTGACAGAGTCAGAATACAACCTGAGCAGGATGGTGGAAGCAGTCCAGGTGAGGGGCTCTTCCTGAAGCAGTGATCCTGTAGAAAGGTCTGGTAGCTCTGGTCCTCTGGGAATCCAGTGGGTAAGGGCTGCTTGTACTGTCCCAAATCCCAGATTATATCCAGGTGAGAATGCTTGGCTCCTCCCCCTGGGCAGAGCATCTCACAATAGGATGAGGAGTTGTGAAGTGGGTCCTTGATGGCCCATTAAACAGAGATAATTCCTGGAGGGAGTTACCTGTGAATCATGGGCAAGGTGTTGATGGGCCATTAGCAGAAGACAGCCCAACACTAGAGCACTGCCCCACTTGGTTTCAACAGTTCATGAAGATGGTGATAGAATAAATACTTTGTGTACATCCTACACTACAACCCAGGACAAGGGAGATGGTGCAGTGTTGCTTGGGGTGTCTCTTTGCTGCCAGGAGGGCATGCTTCACTTGCTCTGACATTCTGCCTCTTTGTGCAAACTTTTATGCTGAGGCCACCAGTTTATAATGCTTTAACATCTGAATTTTATGCAGGTGTAAACAGGTAATGAGTGTGCAAGGTAATGAAGAATCAGGCCTGAGGTCCTCAGGAGCAGGCTCCATTGTTATTTGAATAAAGAGACATGCAACAATGATTCTAAAATCTCAGGAGAGGTTTTGCAAACATGCTTAAATCAAACTGCAGTTAGAGAAATTAAATTGAAAACCATGTTATCGCAACAGCTGGAAGGAAGATCAAAGAAAGGACCATGGTGGGACAGAGACAGAAAAAGAGAGCAGCATAGAGAATCACTTGTCCTCATGCTTCTGGCTACATCTTGATTTCATGCCACAGTTTACTGATCTCCTTTCCCCTTTCCTTCTGGGTATTGTGCCAATGTAACTCTTTGTGGGTCAATGTTGTAAATTGGATCACTGGTAGGCTAAAAAGGCAGCCCTTCAGGGGTGTGCTTGCTCTCCCAACATGACAAGCCATGATCAGCAGGGCAGCAAAGGGAACTACAGTTCGTCTTGGCTGTGACATGTGAGCCTTGGCTTTTGAACTGAAGTAATTGGACATGCCTTTTCCATCAGGTGTTCCAACAACCAAGGTTTGCATCTATACAGGAAAGATACTTACTTTGTTTTATGTGTACTTTGCAATGTAAATTATATTTAGCTCATTTCATTACTGAGGTAAAAATTACATTCTGTGAATGTGTGTCTAAAGAAACAGGTAAAGGCTTAACCTGTTCAGACCTCTGCAAGGGAATACTTGGGTTACTAGTTAAATGGGGTCCCAGCAGGTGTTTGCATCTCTCTCTGCCTCTCCCAGTTACACACATGCTGTGTGTTTTGCTCTTTCATAGCCACTTCTGCACGTTGGATAGCATGGAAGAAAGAAACAAGTGCAGCTTCTTTCAGAAAGCTGCAGGGAGAAGTTTGTTACGTGCTATTCAAAACCTCCTATAAATGAGAACAGCATTGCTAGAGCGGGTACCCTGTGGGGTGGGAAGTTACTGTAAAATTCAGTCGAGACACCTCCTCAGGTGAAGTTTGTTAGGCAGTAATGGCATTTGCCCAGGGAATTGTAACTCCACAATTCCTTCCAGCTTTGTACAATCTCTGTGGATTTGGGGAACTTCATGTCTTCACCTCCCTACTGTTGTACTTCTGTGAAGGAGACTACAGCTCTAACTAAGAACATCTGAGCAAAATGTTTTGTTATCAGAGACAAAGAAAAGTTTCTTGCATTTGATTTTCTAACCATAATATAGTAATGATAATGATGGAATGGAAGGCAATATAATTAATGTGATTATAGTTATTTGGATGGGGAACTGGAGGAGTTTTATTACCTTCTTTGCTTCTTTTCTAAATTTCAATATGCCCATTAAAAAAGTATAATAAAACCAATATGTTTCCTTGGTTTAAACATTAGTCACTATGAAGAGTTCCTAACACTGGGATATACAGAGGCTTTTTCATGAAGGGTGGGTTTAATATTACATGCATAAGATGTGCCTAAATGGGTGTTTCTCTTTTTGAGTCAGCATACCAGGAGCTAAATGGATAAAAACTGGTAAAGCATTACATCGATGTGTAGTAATATTCAGTTATTGCAAGTTTCAATATTATTTATATTTTTATTAGCTGACCTAACATTCATCCTTTCATCTTTTTTTTTCTGCTATTTTAGCACTCATTCATGGATTAGGAAGCTTTTAGTTTTGTATCTAATGGGGATAAAGAGTGGGACAAATTTCAAACTCTCCATGAAACAGCTGCTATGAAATCACGCAGAAGTATTTGGAGCAAAGCTAACTTAGATTTCCTGAAAATTTGCCCCAGATGTGTTATGCACAGTTACATCTTAATGCCTAAATTATGTTTTCTTTTCTTGAGGTTTGCAAAGTTTCTATGCAGCATTGCTTTTCTGGATATGGGCTATTTCTGATTTATACATCTGCATGGCCCTGGAAGAAGCAGATGGTGGTTGGTTGGGGTAAAGCTCCATAAACCTGGGTAATGTCCATATAATTCCTCCTTTAATTCTTATCTGGCTAGCAAAGTAGCTATATGAATAACTGTTTTTTGGTTTGGCATCAGAAATGAAACTATCAAAATTCTGGTTTGAATTAGACACAGCACTCTTTGCAACCAGTAACAGACAATTTTATTTCTCTTTACATATATTCTAAAGCTTAAAAAAAAATGCATGCATGGTTTTAAGACACAGAAGTGTTTCACTGATCTTCTTAAAATTCTGGTACATCCTTTTGTCCTAAACACTGTCTGTGACCAAAGCTATTAGCCAAATTCTAACCTCTAATCTAGAAACCGAAGAAACTGAGGGTTCCATCCAGAACCTGTGGCTGTTCTTGTAAAGAGAAAAGGTAGAGAAGGTGTGTTAGCTCTTGGCAGCACTAGCTCTGAGCTCTGGGCACCACAGTAGCAACTGCAGGATAGGCTGGGGTAGTGGCTAAGGAGCCCTGGTGTACCACAACCTTGAGAGACCCTTCTATTGTTCCTGCTAAATTGTACATGGACAGCTGATGCTTCACTCCATAGCTTTTGGACAGAAAAGTGCTCCTTTACCAAGGAGCAGCCACCTGTCCCTTGCCTCCCTGAGAGTGTGTATTCCTGCTCTGAAGAATTCAGACCAATGCTGGTGGTTAGTGCCTGTAAATACCACAGACTGATCGCCACCCTCATGTCTGAGCTTGCCATTTGCAAAAGAATAAAAAAAATATCTATTTTCCCCTCAGCTTTGGAATGATTTAGATATTAAGTAGGCTTAATCTCCATGGCACTTTCTTCCTCTAATTCAACCTGCAAGGATTTATATAACCACCATTATTACAGACTAATTAAAACTAACAGTCTTCAAATGGTGTCACATACTTCTTTATACTTCCTTTGCTTGTGGCACTGTGGCAGACGGTGCTCAAGAATCCAGAATAATTGTTATATAAGATGCCTCCTTAAAATAGACTGCTGAGAGACTTTTTGAGTTGGTGCTTTTTTTTTTCCTCCCCCTCAACCAGCTTCACAATATCACTGTGCTGTCAATGTGACTGCCTGCCGGCTTCTGCTATAATCTTATTTAGTCTTGAGAGAAAAGAACATGAAAACAAGCTTTGTTTTAGTCATTCCATGCTTTCCTGTGGCATCAGATAGAGAAGGGGAAATGGCATGGTCACATGCCCTATATTTATTCTCCTTTAATTACTAAATGCCTTGCTCTTTGAAGTTCTCATGATAGTGAGTTTATCTGCAGCAAAGGCAGCCAGCCTCTCTCTGCCTGTGAGCCAGTTTTACTCCCAGCCAGGTGTTCAAGGGCAGATGCAATTCAGTCATGCTTGAAAAAATTCTGTATCTTGCTTGGTAAATAATGATAGTGTAATCATGTCTTGCCCTCCTAACACACATCGTGGTAACCCCAGTTTGGCTGGCTCCCCCTCCAGCCAGCTTTCCTGGGAGCCTCCTAAGAATTGTATTGATGTGTTCCATGCATGAGCTGGTTGCCTTGTGTTCTAACTTTGGGGCTTTCTGTAGTCTCCTTCTTCAAGAGAATGAATATTTTGTGCTTCTTTTTCTTTCAGCAGCAATACAGGGCATACATCATGGTATTGGATCCGGTCCTCAGACAGGAATTGCTGTTATAATTTGGAAAATGCCTGTTCCTGAAATTTGTCCAGCCCCTTAAGGTCCCATTAGTCTCAGTAGGAGCTAAAGGCATGCATCACATACCCCAGGAGATGCCTGGGTCCTTGCAAAATTGAACTTACAGAAGAAATTTATCATACATTTAGAAACAAATGACCCAAGATGGGCCTCAGTGAGCTTTGGAGCACGATTGTATCTCCGGAGAGTCATTGAAACTGCCCCTTATATTATTGATTTGAATTTAATGTCATCAGAATGTGTTTCCTTGTAGTGTTAGATGTGTGAAATATAGCCATGCAAAAAGATCCCACAGATACGCTGTTCCCCCTGGTACTAACTGTGTCACATAGTCCATGGGTCTTCCTTCCATATCTTCATTTTCAGAGATAGGTATCTAGAACAGAAAATAAATCCAATGGGGACTATCAATGCTCTCTAGCTGGGGAAACAGAATAGCAAATTAAAGTCTAAGTTGATGCAGTGGGCAGGAGCTAATCATAAAATAAAGACTGTAACAACCCCCCTGAGTGGGCATTGGACTGTTGGTGATGAGTCAAATACATTTCATCTGCCTGCTGTGCTTTTGATAGTACCTGTTTAAGTGAATTGATGTAACCAGACAAAGAGAAAAACAGGTAACACAACCGATGGAAAATAGCTACAAGAGAACATAATAAAATGAAGGGAAAAGGAAGTCAGTGGTATTGATGACTGAAAGGGAGAGCTCTGTGGCCAGTGGCTTTGTCTGGTGTGGAGCTGTGCTGTCCCAGCTCAGGTGTGAAGCAGTGTGATGGTGTTTGCTCACACTAACAAAGCCCCAAATTGATTCCTTGTCCTGTGCTCCACAGCTTTTCTTCTTTGGTTTCTGCATGCAGGACTTCTGTGGGTGTTTATCTGTACAGGGAAAGTGAACTTGGCTGTATTGCATGTGTGTGTTCATATATATATATATATATGTATGTATACAAAGCAACAATTTTTGTTAGGGGGCACATTTCTTTTTGCCAAAATAATTGTATCAGTAGAACTGCTCTTGAGTAATTGCCAATTTATCATTAGGTAGTACTTTACATTGTATTTCCTTATTTCCCATGCTGTTTAGGAATAAACTGACCAGAATAAATACTTTCACACTTAGAAGGTCATTTGCTGTAAGCATACTGTTGAAATTACAGTAGGATAACTTATGTTTAGGAAGTGGTGTACAAAATGTGTATTTATGTGGCTTGTCTATGTCAGCTTTGCAGTGCTTTTGCATTGTGGACACACAGTCTATGGCTTTCCCACTGAAGCACCATATCAGGGAAAAGCATAAAGTTTATATTTAGAAATCTATTATGTCTTGTGATGTAAAAAGGTTGTGTTATCAGCTACTTGAAGCTAAAGCACTTTAAACCCCTCTTGCCCCCCAATATTTGTCAGTCTTCTGAGTTGTAACATTCATTCTTGAATGACTGCTTGAATGAGGCTACTTCAGTGATGACCACAGTTTATGGTGATATTGCAAGTGGGTAAAACAGAACATTTACTAAAAATAACCTAATTTTGGAGAGCATGGCCTCGTGTGTGGCTGTTTACAAAGCTGTGCAGAGCCCCACTCTTTACTGTGAGTTTAATGGGTCCTGTTTAGACTTGTGTTAAGCTCTGCATCTCAGTGAGAGGGTGCAGGGTGGAGTTTTTTGGTTGTGAGAAATCAAAGTGCTATGATATACTGATATCTGCAGAAGGCCTTTTAAAGAGGGCTGATTGCAAGCTGCATTGGCTGGATACTAAGTCACAGAATTATCAGGGTGAGAGTGTGAGGGGACAGTCTGCTTGAGGCTCCTCAGAGAGTACTGCAGAGGTTTGTTATGAGCCCAAGAAGCTTAAACTGATAAAGCTAGGCAGCTTGAATAAGTCCAAAATGGATCAATATTTTCCAGATTGAATAATATTTTCATTTTGTTCTGAAGCTTCAACAGAAATATGTTTCACTGTGAAGGAGCTGGGGAATTCTTCAATTCAAAGAGGCAAACCCAGACATGCCAGATCAGTTAGTCAGCTTAATTTTAACTACACTACCCAGTCAATAAGGCTTCCATCCTCTCTTGTTTAATTTAGATAAAAGCATTTCAAGCAAGAACAGAATCTTGTGATGTTGGAAATGAAATTCTGCGTTTTATTTTCTGGCCAGTTTAGGTTATTTGAAATGACCAATATACCGAATATGTGAGTGTGATCAGATTTCCCGAATGGAAAATAATGACTTCTCTTTCTGCCTACGCAGAGTGAGGGAGCATTTGGCCTGCTTGTGCCTTGCTGCAGGTGGCTATAGTAGGGTAAAAGAAACAGATTAATCTCTTTATTACCATCTGCTCTGGAAGGCAACCTATACTCAATATTTTCTGTATGCAGAAAGTGCTCTCTTCTTCTCCTGTCCTCTGTCTGGTATAAAAGAAATACAGTGAGAAATACAGTTTGTGTCTTATTCTTAGAGGGGCCCATGTACATTTTAAAAGTCAAAAGATTTTTCTGGGTAGTGTTACCCCTTGTATTTGTAATATCTACCATGGACCCAGGAGACTCAGAGACTTCAGTCCCTCTGGTGTTATGGAAGAGCAGAGAAGATCCTTTCTAATTCCTCTGGTATCCCTCCCACACTGCACCCCTCACTCTCAGCTGTATTTCAGCAATATTGAACAGGAGTTTCTGGTGGAACAGAGGTGCAAATATTGGTGCTATCAACAAATCACAAAAGAGATTGAGATCCAAGGAAAATCAAACAGCAAATGCATTTCCCTGCCTTTTTTTATATGAGACAGGATGTGTTTAGAGAAACATTTTTGCATAAAATTTTGAGCCATTTAAAATTACTTATTTTTACACTTCTGGAGGTATTTTCAAAAATTTGCTTCTGCTAAGAAACAAACTTGTTCAGTGTAGCAGTTCGTCCACCTAGCTAAGACGTGCTCTCAGACTGGAAATTAATTGGCTTTCACTGAAATTTGAACAGGTAATAAGCAATAAGCTGTGGATTAAAGGCTTTACACGTCATAAATTCTGCTTTTTGGTGCCTGTGCCACACATCTGTACAGTTCAATTCTTCCTGGCAATGCCTTACTACTACTCTGTGTGGTGTATTTAATTTCATGGAGTTTTTTGAGTTTCACTTTACTGGA
>VWZU01009309.1:425887-463901 GCA_013397095.1 Sterrhoptilus dennistouni | reverse complement strand
ATACTAGTAATTGCCAACACTAATAGTGTTTTCCAGTTTCATAATTTTTCCTAATCATTCTGCAGCATGATTAAAGTAGGTTAAATATTAAGGTCAGCTCCCAAAGGAGGTGGGGTCCAAGCCAGCAGAATGCTGATCATTCCTGCAATAGGCTGGGCACATGGGACTTCCCCTGCAAATGGCAGGATATTAGGACATTTAGTGTTGTGTAGAATTACTGCCTGAATCTTCAGCAGACAGAGAGAGAAGGTCTTATCACAAAATATTGAAGGTGATGTGGGCGAAATTTGTATCCTTTTTTTTTTTTCATAGCAAGAAATGTGGATTTCATTCAAGCAAAATCCATCAGCTTCTGCTGATTAGCTAATGTCCTGCCAGAAAGTAAAGAGTAATCAAGAAGTTTTATAATGTGTTTGGGTTACAGCCTTGCAAAAAGAAGTAGCTATTACCTTTTTCAGTTTGGAATCTTGGTTTGACATTTCTCCACTTATATTTAGTTTAAAATTCTAAAAATTAAAGCTTTAATTTTGAATTCCATAAATTTCTGAGGCTGAGGTCAAGTGATTCTGTTGAAAATTTTCAGAGAAAGTACATTTGGAATGAAAAAAATATGCGTTTGCATTAACATTTCTTTCATAGCATCACTGGGCCATAGAGGCTGGAGGGCACTTCAGGATGTTTCTACCAACTTTTTGCTCAAGGCACACTCAGCTCTGAGATAATATACATTGCCTGGGGGCTTTTACCCATTTGGGTCTTAAAATTCCCCAAGCACAAAAACTTCACGGCTTTGCTTGGCTGCCCTCAGGGTGAAAAAGCTTTTCCTTAAACCGTGTCCAAACTCCTTTTGCTTCAACAGCTTCCTTTTGCTGCCCACAGGAGCTCCTGTTCTCCTTCCATAGCCTGGTATGGAGCACAAGTCCATCATCTGGGTACCCTCCTGGTGGGGATGCTGTTAGGCACCTCCAAAACCACTGTAACTATTTGTGTGAATCTGCCAAGAAAATCTAGATGAATTTATTATTTCCCACCATTCATGACTTTCTTTGTGCTTCAGCCCATCTCTAGGAAGGTGGGATCATAACATTTCTTTCTTTCGTTTTGTCTACTTTGCTTAGAAGCTGTTGGGACTGGACTGATTTTAATCTGCTAAGAGGAGGACCTCAGACTTGGACCATAGCATGTTATTTATAGTAATTGTTGTAGTCTCCAGTAGCTGAAAACAACTTCTATCAAAGAATTATCACCATCTCCTGGTGGGGACTTAAATAAGTACAGAGCAAAACTAACAGGAACTCTTAGAGGAAATATTTTTTACTATGACAAGAGATGGCTTTTTAGAGCTGGGCTTAAGTGCATTGAATTTCAGTGCATCTGCCTTGTCAGAATAATTTACCATTTGTATGCTGGTGTTATTTTAAATATGCTGACCTCAAAAATATTGATGAGGCAAAACACCCTGTAAAACATACCTGCCTTTTAACCTTTTTATGGTCCTGTCAACTGGAAAGTTAAACAATGACAAAATGGACTGTGAATCTGTGTGCTGGCTGCTTTTCCTCCTGCTGTTATGAGAGGTTTTTGCTGAATGGGACAGATATGAAGCAGAATAGCTTCCTGCACAGTATGTGGTCAGGCTTTAGCATTCAAGGTAATAGAATAACTGTAATCATATAAGCTCCATAAAACTTACAGCTTAAGAATTTTCTTTATGTGATTTTGAGGACTGTTATTAAATGGCCAGTGGTTTGTGGGCCGCACATTGCAAAGCTCTTGTTAGTCATGTTTTTGAGCTGTCATGGCTACTGATGAGGAAAGTCAGCTAAGGGCTGGCTAACCAGGAGTCCAGTCCAATAGTTTGGCATTTCTTGTGTTATCTCACACGTAGGGAAAATCCTGCCAGCTATTACTTAGGGAACTTTCATGAGAAGGCAGTGAAATGCCTTTGGTGTTTTACATTTAACAACTGTAAGGTCTGTGTATGTTTCTTGTTGTACACAGTGACGCTACAAAGAAAACAGTGCACATCTCCTTCCTTATTACTTTGTGGCAATGCTGGCGCCTTGCAAAATAAATTGTCAGTACGAATAGGTAATATTTCTTAACACCCAAAGGCTGAGCTGGATGGAGCCTGTCTCTGACCTTTCCTTGGAAGATACCAGAGCCCTTGCCCTCAGCTCTGTGTGGCTGAAATAAAGGCTACTCTGGTCTGAAAATGGTTGTCAAGTAACCATGGTGGTAAGTGATAAAGACATTTGAATTAATTTGAATTATAGTAAATATATCTATTTTTCTTCCTATGTTAAAGTAGTGCTAAACATCTTACTTTATTTTATCCAGGTATAATGGGTCAGCTTGCTTCATGCATTAAGCATGCAGTGACACATATCCAGTTGATCCTCAGAGCTTTCCAAGAAAAGGATAATGTGAGCACTGTCATCTGTCTGACTACCATTTTTTATAAAACCTTTTTTCATAGAGAAAAATAAACTAGATTAATAGTAGAAAAAACCTTTACCCACTCTTTAAAAAAATCAACTAGTTATTTCTCTTCTTTCTTTGATTGCCAAGCATTTTCATATGGTTGGGTTCTTCTGCTGGTTACCAAAATAATTCTTTTCTCCAAAAATACAAGTTTATTATGTGAGTCTGCAGTTAACAATACAGCAGAAAAGGTGAATTTGGTAATTTTTGTCATGTGCATGACCACTACCTTGGTTGGTAATGCCTGAAATTTAGGAACCTGAAATTTAAGAGAAGAGAATGGGGAGAAAAAGAAAGCAAAATAGTCAGAAATGATCTTTCTCTAGCTAAATGTATCAAGATATTGAGTAAAGATGCAGTTTTCTTGATAGGTACTATTGAAGGACAGGGACATGAGCGCTTGTAAAAATTCCAAATACGATGGTTCATTTGAGTTGTTACGTTTTTTGCCAACCTTACCTTTATGCATGAGTGCTAATGAATGATCCTGTTGCCAAAGGCAGAAAGACATCTGTCACTGAATCAGAGTTTTCCAGGAACTTATAGGTTAGATAAAAAGATCTCTGCTGCAATACAGTGCTACCTGGTGAAGAGAATGTTGTGAATCAAACAGTAATGACAAGACAAGGGGTTTGTTTCAGATCTTGTCATATCCTTCTCTGAAACTGGGAGTTTCCCTCAAATAACAACTGTGTAGAATATAAGTCCTCTGTCCCACAATACAGTTGTGTAGAACTTTGAGCTTCTCATCAAGCTATCAGTCTGCAAGCATATTCTTCATTTTTGTTTTGATGCAATCTAGGAGCAGCTCTGTTGCCAGTGGATTGACTCAACTTTGAAGCTGATCTAAGAGCATGTCTGTGCTGTTAATTTCACTGAGTTTACCTGTGGTCCTCAGCTTTTATAAGACCTATCCTGAATAAAGTTTGAAGCGCTATTTTGACTCTTCTAAAATTAAATAAGTTAAAAATAGTGAGTTTCTTGGCAGTTTCAGTACAGTTCCTTGGGAGAGTGCAGTCAATAAAGCATTGTGGCCAAAATATCTGAACTGCCACCCAAGATGTGAAAGATTACAGCCTGGGACAGCTTTATTGTTGCTATGAAATTGAATGCATGCATAAAAATAAAGAGAACAATAAGGGGCAAGTGTTTACTGGGCATTAGAGAGATGTTTATTATACCTTCTACAGAATAAGCAGAAAGCTCAAATTATCTCCAGATTTTAAAGGCATTGTAAAATAATTAAACACAAATACAAAGAATCTTACTGGAACTACAAATCCTGAAAATGTTCCTCTGAGGATCTTTATTTCATTCCTTACATATCTTACTAGGCTGCAACACCACAGCCCTGGGTTTGGCCACCCTGAGAATTAAAGTAGAATAAATTTGTCCTGATTCTTGTTTATAGCTTGTAGCTTCCTGTTGGAAGGCAGGGAATGAGGACTGAGAAGGGACATGGCAAGCCAGCTGCAAGATTTATCACTCTGTCTTTTTGCTTTCACTCTGGGTGAGAAAAACTGTTCCATTTAGAGCTATGAGGAGAAGCTCTTGGAGGCTGTTCTTGCTTCTTGAACAAGCTTCCCAGGTGGCACCCCCTGGTTCACAGCAGATGGTGGAGGAGCGGCAGAACAAGCTGCTAGCTCGTGGGCTAAACATCCTCTAAAGCATCTTTCTGCTCTTTGCTTTAGGAGATGCAAGGTAAGGCATGGTAGAGGAAGCTATGGCTCTTGGCCAGTTTGTTGCCCTCCAGATAGAAATATGAGATATATATGAAACCACGTTTCATACCACATGCCTCAGATTTTAAGGCTGGGAAAGACCTTGCCATAGTAATTCAGGCATGTTAGCCATGTCAAATAAGGATGATTTAAAGCACCCTTGGCACAAGCCCATTTAGGAGGTCAAAGCAGTAGCAGCCAAGCCAAAATAAATGTGAGGGAAGAAGCAAGAGAGGGAAAGGAAGTATGCAGACAGGGCAGTGGCAGGTGTGGGGTCTCCCCTTTTGGTGGTAATAGTCAGGTCAGCCTGGCTGTAACGTCACCTTACTGAGCCTGCATCACCTATGCAGGTGAATTGAAGAAATAGAATCAATTTTGGTGAAAATTCAGAGAAGGCAGGTTAGATCCCTATAATCAGAAAATGTGAACATCCCATTTAGTGCACTCTGTCTAGTTTGTACATGGAGCATATAGGTGATATAATTCAGTAATGAAAGATTCTGGACAAAGTACTGTTTAGGACCCTGTGTGACTGAAAATCAAGACTGGCTTTTCTCACAGAACACGAATCTGCATGGTTGTAAATTTGCTGTGTCCTATTGGTTTTTACCTTCCAGCTACATGAGGACTTTTATATGATACGATGACTCATTTAATATAAACGTATTTACCCAAAGCAGATAATACACTTGGAAACCACGTTGGCAAACATTGTTTGGAAATAATCAAAACTAATGGCAGGATTCCAGTATACCTTTGTTTGACATTCTATCAGTGTTGTGGTTTAACCCCAGCCAGCTGCCAAGCCTCAGGCAGCCACTTGCTCTTTCTCCCACCAGTGGGACTTGGAAGAGAATGGGAAGGGTAAAAATGAAAAGATTTGAGGGTTGAGATAAGGACACTTTAATAGGGAAATCAAAAGCCACACACACAGGCAAAGTAAAACAAGGAATTAATTCAGTGGTTCCCATGGGCAAGCAGGTGTTCAGCCAGCTTCAGGAGAGCAGGGCCCCATCATACATAATGGTCACTTGGGAGGACAAACACCAACATTCCGAACATTCCACCCCTTCCTCCTTCTTCCCCCCACTTTTTATACTGAGCATGATGCCATTTGGTCTGGAATATCCCTTTGGTCACCTGTCCCAGCTGTGTCTCCTCCTAACCTCCCATGCACACCCAGCATCCTCACCAGTGTGGGTGGCTGTAGGAAAAGCAGCAAAGGCCTTGGCTCTGTGTAAGCTCTGCTCAGCAATAACAAAAGCAGCTCTATATTATCTACCCTGTGTTCAGTACAAACCCAAAACACAGTCCCACAGCAGCCACTGGGAAAAAAATTAGCTCTACCCCAGCTGAAACCAGCACAGTCTGTTAACTAAAATATTACATAGATTACATTCTACTTTGTAGGTGATACTCAAAAAGCTCTGCTTTTTTCTACAGGAGGAATTACGTCTTGGCTTAGAAAAAAAAAAAAAAAAAGAGAAAAGAGAACATCAATGCAGCTGTTGTTTTGAGGGTGTGGCTGGATAATGGTGTCTTCCACTTATAGAGGCTCAACCTGTGACCATTGGATATGGGTGTTTCATGCTGGGTAACCAACACTGCTGATCACAGATATTTAGGTCTACTTTGTAACTGGTGATAGAGCTGCACAAATACGCTTAGAGAGTTTGCTCAAAAGACTGATTTCCAAACTAAACTTCCATCTATTTTCCAACATACATTAAGATACAGCAGGCAAGGCATTTTGGCTAAGTAAAGGTAGTGTTTTAATTGCTAGGGAAGGTCATTAACCTACTTTGGGCCTTTCAAATCAAGGCTCTGGTAAGTCATCCCTTGCACAGATAAAGTTGATTCCTTACTCCTTGAATGGTGTACCCAGCCAAGAATATTTTTATTATAAAATGGGATGTATATCTCTAAATAAAGAAGAAAAATAGATTTCTAGTTCAAATTAGAACTGTAAATATTTACAACAAAGTTAGTTAATACATGGCTGTTTAGCATCCACAGCTTATGAGTAATTTCCTCTCTGGAAAATAGGATATGAACATGAAATTTCGGTTCCTATTTTGACAGAGAAACTCAGCTCAGTAGCCTCTGTGATGGAATTTTGTTTCCAAGGGTAATTAGTACTGGATGCATCTTGGTGTAGTATGATCTTTGCCGACACAAGTGTGAATAATATTTTAAGTACCCACTTAATGTTCCACCCCTGTCTGGACGTAATGAACCTAGTGGACCTACTGACCTCTACTTTGACATTCCTAAAGTTTTAACTTTGTCTTGGATGATGTGTTGCTGAAAAAGAAAATTTCTTTTATCAAGCTAAACAAATATCCCTTGAATTTTGTTAGCATTAATTTAGAAGCCTGTGTTTGAAAATCCCAGCCTGCTTGTAAAGTTTTAAGGGGAAGAAATATATCACCATTTCTGCATAGGTGGGGTGTGAAAACTATTCTAATTGCCAAAGATATACATTGTTAAAGTTTTATTTTATAAAACAAAAATCAGAGAATGTCCTTTCAAGAAATTATCTCAGTTTTTGCTATGGATCAGGTGGTCTTTCAAAGCAGTTCCCCTTTCCTGCCAGGGCAATTTATTAGTTTTATTTGGATTGAACTTTTATCAGCTTTCTAATGTTCCTCCTGCAAGTTCAACTCTTGATCTTGTAATTATTTCCTCTGCCAGAAATCTTGTAAACCTTCAAAAAGTCTCCAGCTGCTTGTTTGCATCAGGACTCTCAGGAAAGAAATAGTCCAAATTATCTGAAGGCGTTAATCCAAAATGTATTAGCTAAACTGGATTAAATATGCATTCTTTTGGAAGGTAATTCGGTAAAATGACATTAAAGACAGTTGTGTTGTAAATGAGTATGTTCACACAGTGGTCTGATGCAGTTTAAATTATGCCCTTCGGAAACTGAATTTGGCTCAAGTTCTTGTGTGTCTCTGTGGACGCAATCCCTACCACAGCCATACCACACACAGTGGGGAAGTGGTTTGCAATGCACTGGAGCCCCCTGCACAGCCCTGCATATTCCATAGCTGATATCACTTGGCTCAAGTGGGAGCTAATATAACCTGGAGAATGATCAGCTTATTGTCAGCACATAAAGCCATGCTGCCATCACTGCCATCACCATTACTGCAGCAGTATGCAGAGTCTCAAGTGGAAATCAGAGCCCTATTATACTAGATATAAATGAAAAAAATAAAATAGCTGGCTTCTGTACAGAGAGCAGAGCCTAAAGAGCTGCTGGCAGAGCTGTGCAGGCTGTGAGCTGCGCTGCCCTCAGGTCTCCCAGGGTCCAGCCTGGTGCTTTGCCTGAGGAGTCTGGTGATCCAGAAAGTCTGCACGAGAGAACTGGGCCTCTGACTTGCCTGGAAAGGTAAAATATGTGAATTTGTAACCTCCTGTGCTAGATCACAGGGCCAAATCAGTATCAGCTGGCATGAACAGCTGTGTTTGGAGCAATGCTAGCTGCTCAGGCTGAAGGATTTTGCTCACACAAATGTACTCACAGGAAAGCCACAGCATTTTTCTCATATTGTAGCCTACATATGGTTAAACTATCCTTCTCTTCCCAATTAAATACTCTGGGAATTACCTGATGTTTATTGCCTTTTTGATCCCCTTCAAAATTCAGTCCAGTCTGATAGGGCTTGTAAATGATGCTCTAGCCTGCCTAGCATTGATTTCTTCTACTTGGGGAAAAACAGAGAACCACATGAAGCTGTGAGAAATAATTCATTGTTTTCCATGCATTTTTCCAGTCTCAGGCCAAAAATATAAGGAAAATGCAGGTTATTCCATTTGTATGCAATCTCATAGGTTATAACTGTCAAACTATAATACAGTTCCAAGATTTTGAAAAGGCCAGGTGCCTCCAACAATGTGTTTTCTTTAAGAAAATGTCGGCTGTGTCCTTGGTTGGGTCAAGAAGTGGTTTGTATTACACTGTCAGCTTTGTAAAAAGAACAGCAGATTCTGGAGGAGCATTTAGTGGCAAGAGGGATAATGGCTCTGTCAGTCAATTCAGAAAACAGCTTTTAGGAAATACATTTTCACCAGGGCATGAGTCAGTGAGACCAGATAGATGACCATAGTAGATGGAGCCACTTCCTATATTTCAAGCTGGACTAATGAGCCTGACCACAGGGGTAAAGCTTTCAATATGTTTGACCACCATTTACAATTTCAGTTGTTACACATAGAGTACAAGATTTCTCTTAAAATAATTTTATAGCGAGACTGAGATATACATAAGATCTTGATTGAGCATGGACAACTTCATAAAAGTGTTAGTGATACATATTGAAATATGTGTGTATGTATGTGCATGTGTATCAGTCTTTCTTCCCTGACTCCTTGGGGTAAAATGATGTTGTTACTTTTGTAAGTTTTGAGTCAGATAATATAAACTAATACCAGTATAATGGAGCTAAAGCTTCCTAAAACTTAGAAGGATTTATAATTACTGGTCTTGAGTGATGCACTTCAGCAAAGTAAGGAGAGCTACTGTCAGCACAGATTGCTTTTATACATATATTAAGTCCCAATTTGTCTGCCAAAGCAAACAAAATTGTTCCATCCATCTCTCCTTTGAGCTGGTACTCCTGCTGACCTGCTCTGTTTAAAGTGCTCTGTTTTGCAGAAGGGAAACCATGGGGCAGCATGATTAATATTGATGTTATCCCTGGGCAGTGGCAGGATGCACAAGTGTTGGAACAAACCAGCTGCAACAAAGACTTGAATGTTGCATTATCTCTCAAAATAAAACATTTTTCAAAACAAAAGTACTGAGTGTGTCTGCTCCAGAAAAGCTTAGCTTTTTAATCAAACCCTATACAAAACTTTAGCATTCTTATATGAGAATTCCATACTAATAAAAACAGTCTTCACTGTTTCCCCTGCTTAGTGGTTAATGCAGCTGGAGTTTGTATGATTGTCTTCATCTCATCACAAACAGCAGTATTTTTTATTGGTCAACATTTGTTCAGCTTTTAAACTGGCTTATATTTTAAGAAGTGATAAAAGTTTTGAATAGCTAGCGCAAGGCTTCTTACATCTCAGCAGAGTCACCTGAGCATTTATCACTAATTAACTCTGCACAAGTATTCATTTTCTAATCAGCGACCTATGCATGAGGTACAATTCTCTGTGAATATTGAGAGAAAGAGAATTCTCTCTTTCATAATTTTAAAACAGAAATTGCTGTATAGCTCATTGGTTGGGGTTTGGAGCTTTCTTGCAGGCTGAATTTTTTCAATAGATAAAATAGTGACAGAAGCCTGATTGTGACCCTACTTAATGAAGACTCTAAATTTGGAGCAGCTTTGTGATCAATGGCATTAAAAAAGCACTAAGGAGGGAAGAACAAGAATTATAAAACAATCAGGATCAATGAGGTCAAAATTGAGAGCCTATTTAAATAGTAATCTGATAAATATTTTCATTTGTTCTTGTTGATAAGTTTGAGGTTGTTTTAGCTTACTGTTTTCGTTTTTTCCACAGAGCTGCTCAGAAATTGAACCTGTCTTCCAAAAAGAAGAAGCACAGGCCTTCTGCATCATCTGTTCCTGAATCTCCTCTCTTCTCTACCTGCTTCAGCAGTATCCTTCAGACCTCGCCACCCCCTGCACCACCATGTTTGTTGAGGGCAGTCAGCAAAGTGAAAGACACTCCTGGTTTGGGCAAGGTAGGCCTTACAAATATCACTACAATACTGATTTTCTTTGGGAGAAGATTTTATCCGTGTGCGAAACATTAAGGGAACTGAGAAACCATGTCCTTTCTCAGTTGGCTTTGCTGTAGCTGGTTCCTGAACACATATAAAAAGGCCTAACAACTTGAGTTAACTAATGCAAGTGAATTTCTAATAAAGTTGACTTAACACAGACTGGCCTAATTGTGCAGCAGTAATACATTCAAAGCCCAGCTACACTAATTCACCTGCATTGGGACCACAGTGCTACTTGGTGGAGTTAATGTCCATTCTGCCATGAGGTGATAATCATTCTGGGTTTCGGGATAAGTTGTCTTTGTGGCTGTGTATAAACTGCATAGGGGTTGCTTACTATGGTATATTTTCTGTTTCTGATCCCTTTGCTTTCCAGACTGGTGTCTTGGCTGGACACACTGTAATTTGCTTCTGGCTTATGTTAGCTGGCTTTCTTCCAGTAAATTTACCTGAGCAAAACCTATGCTGATAATGATAAATTGCTCCTTTTTCCTTCTGTCATATTATTTCCTCCTATTCTGCATAATCGTTCCTTCTTAAAATGCTGTTTAGATGCACACTTAGGTTGAGGTGATGAAGGAGGTGGGTATAGTTTGCTGTTGTTTTGTAGTTTGTCTGAGTGGCCCTTCCCTTTTTCCCTGTAACAAGTAGAGAGCCTGGCATATTATATCTGGGAATATGCGTATGCAGTTGCTGAGAAAACAGTTTGCTTTAATCAAGGTACTTTCTTATGCAAGCATCTGTGTGCATGGCTTTTCCATGTTCCTTGAATACTAAGCAATGACAATGAATTTGGTGGAAGTTTTTGTTTAGAAGAGTAATTTTAATGTATGATCTAGGACTGCTGAGCATAGGATGGGCTTCAGAACTTCCACTGCTGATTTTGGATACTCACTTTCTTATATTGTATGGTTCCAAGGGTCTCCTTTCAAAGAAAAATGGTACTATTTTCATGGCTGGTTTAATGCCTATTTGAAAAGAGATTCCTTGCACATGGGGCTTCCTTCCTTTCCTATGGCCTGGTAGATGGGAAGAAATGTAGGAATATGCCATGATCTTATAAAACTTTAATAGGGATGTGTGTTCTGACTTCAGCTGGGGAAAGAGGAGTTAACTTGAACCTGTTCCTTGTTGCACGAAGTTGCTACAGAATAGATTAACAATAGAAGCCATCCTTTCAGGAGTCTTACTTTTCTGTGGAGGATGGATTACATCCAAATAAAAATTCCATTGAGGAATAATTAAGGGTGTGTTCTTGGAAACAGGGGCTTATCTCCCATCTTGGACTGTGTCAGCACTTTTCCTGATTATTATTTTCACATGTCCCAAGGAAAGGGTCTACACACAGAGATACAAACATAGTTCTGTCTTAGCATTCCAAGGTGATGTGGCCTTTCTTGTTCCTCTCCCCACTGGTTTCCAATGGAGAGGGCTTGGGAAGCAGTTTTGCAATATTCCCAAACAGATCTGTGATTTGCTTCTTCAAAAGCATGTACAAGAACAGGCTCCAGGCTTTACAGCTATGTAAGTAAAACTGAAATTTTGCAGCTCACATGATGAAGGAGGAATTTATTTTCATTTCAGACTACTGTTCCCAAACTATCAGTATGTAAGTAGCTAAGAGGTTTTAACACATTGAGATACATGCATCTTCAAAGCAATAAATCAAATTAGGGTATTTCACATAGTCATACTAGAGAAAATTAATTTTTTTCTGCATTTCCATTAGCAAAAATATGTCTAACCTGCAGTTTCTGAGAGCCAGTTTCATTTTTCACGTTTTTGGTTTCTTTTAGGAATCACCTTATAATTATGATTTGAAGCTTATATACTTCCATCAAAGTTTCCCATCAGTTTACCTCTGTAGCACAATTTTCATTCTAATATGTCAGAAATAGGCATGAGGCACAATAAGTAAATAACTTCAGGATAACAATGTAATTTATCTGTCAGACTGGGAAGTCTTTAGATGAGGTAATAGAATTTCCATCTTATTTGCTTCTAATTTTCCTCATTTATGTGTTCTGTTCACTGAGGTTGGGATATATTTTGATAGGAGTGTGTTAAAAGCCAGTTACTTTTCTCAGCATTTTTTCTCATATACTGTTTTCTGTAAGGGTATAAATTTATAAATTGTGAACCCGTGTGGAGGAAGTGGGTTCATGGAAGCTAAATGTTGTTTTCAATATAGGGTTTTCCCCTGTATTTAAGTAGCATTTTATGAGCAATCTCAGTGTAGTAAAACTATTTCACTTCAGGTTTGAGAGCTGGCAGTTTTCCAGGGGAGATGGGTATCCAAGATATGAAGGATAGGAAGTTGGGTACATCAAAGCTTAGACTTTCAGGGTAAATTTAATTTCACAGTTTTCTAAAATGAAATTGCAAGCAAACAGTTGCTATTTTATATTTTCCCTTCTACTAGAAATTTCAAATATTCTACTTCTCATTGCAAAATTAATTACAATAATTTATTTTAAAATAATTTGTCATGTGTAGCTATATAATTTTTTTTAAGGTAAAAGAGGAAGATCTGCCTATCACTAATTTATTTAAAAGTTAAATAGTAGGTCTGTCAGGATGGATATGGGTACAACCTTCCACTGACAAAGAGGGTTAGAGAGTATATCTTCAGGTTGCATGCTTCATGCCTTTTCTTACAAAATGCCTTGCAAATCAAAACTGTGCCAGCCTGGACTTCGAAAGAATTATTATTTGAAATCCGAAGTTCAGCTTCACAGAAGCCAGATGATGACATTAATAATGAAATGGTGGGACTGCATAATCAGCATTTTACTTTGGTGTTAGAAACACCACTGAGCCTCGCAGAAGTACCACATTGTCAAAGTGAAGCAAGTAAAGGATCAGATTATTTGTTGCACTCATTTCCAAATGGCTCTTCCTGATGCTAAATAAAAAGGTGTGACCCTGTTGTAAATGTATTAACAGGAGTGATTTTATGGGTCACAATTTATCTGTGTACTTTGGATTTACATTTGCTGGTAGAGGGAGATGATCTTGAGTGGTACTGTGGTATCCCCAGACAGTTCTTGAGAGTTTTCCTTTGGGCTGAGTGACAATCCTGCTCCATAAACTGCAACAGCTTGAGCATAATTTCTTTTCTCTCTGTTGTCTTTGGTTCATCATATTCTAAGTAACAGATTGCTTTTACTGAGTTAATCCAGAGAGTGCTGCTGTTCTGGATGGCTGTACATGATGTTTCCCCAAATCTCACAGTTTTCTGAAAGATACTCCTTAAGCCTATTGTGGCTTTCCTAACAACAAGCCAATAACAGAGCAGAAAGGTATTCCGTGCAGAAATAAGGAATTATTCCATGCCTGCACTAAGATTAACTACTGTAAGGTCATTCTAGCAAGATTTGCTTAGATTTGCTCCCCAGTCTGCTTCCCTCTGTGCTCCCTCTATGTAGATCTCCTCTTCCATTTTCTGTCAAACAAAATCAAAAGTAAACCAATATTTTTTGATGAAAATCTGAAATGTTCTTTCTGTGAAAGATGTTGTTTTGCTGAATCCCACATTTGACATGAAAAACAGCTGGAATGAAAAATTTTCTGCCAACTTGAATAAATAGGTTGTTTTCAGGTGGCAAGGGGTTAGGATAAATGGATGTGGTCTCTGTGCTTTCTTTCATTTATTATTTTTCTGTGTGTAGTCTTATAAGTCTCTGTCACTGAGAGGTATTTGTTATATTTGGGCAAAGATTAGTTTACTTTTCCTTATATATGTATGTGTGTGTGTATGTCTCCTTTTGTTATTTGGTACTTGTTAATCTCAAAATAAAATAGCAGTGCTTGGGCACTAAAATCATCCCTGTGCACAAGGTTTCTATGAGGGAGAACAGGTCACCATTGAACTGTCTTCAAGTAGTCTTCAACCTATTGAAAGAACAACTACAATTTGTGATTCTGTTTGCTTACTATTTTTTTGGAGCTGCAGCACTCTTGTTTACAGGGCCTACCTAGACCTGTTTTGCTAAATTATGTGTAAATTGAGATTAAAAAAAAAAACCTGTTTCTGTCTAGAGCAGTTATGATCTCACTATAGGAAAGAAGAGCAGACAGAGAGATGGGAAGCAAGAAGAAACAATGAGGTATTATTGGTCATCTTGGTAGTGATGTCCTCAACCCATCATCAGTGCAATATTAGATATCCCTTCTCAAGCTGATGTAGAAGAGGAGATTATTAAAGAGTAAATAATAGATTGTGCTGCAGGCGCTCCTAAGGAGTCCTTTGCAAGTGTGTAGGACAGGCTAGGAAGTGGCAGAGAGAGGGGCTTTTGAGAGTCTAGTGAGTGAATGAGAAGTGTGGTAGCTGGTAGCACAGGGCTGAGCATGGAATGTGGCTGGGAGGGGCCTTCAAAGGGAACCAAGACACAGCCAAGTGGCAGGAGTGGCAGCAGGGCACTGGCAGTGTGGTAGATACTCCTGAGTTATACACCTTTCTCCCAAGGATCTGTGTCATGTAGTAAAGAAAATTCAGTTAAAAATATTTTTTCAGTGCTTGGCTGAAGAATCTAATCTTTCATCACAAAATAATATTTGATTGAAATAATCCCAAAATCTGCTGTTCACTTTACACAAGTCTGCAGCTTACCTTTGACTTGCATTGATTTACATAAAGTGGTGTATGGAAGCATCAGAAACATTTTGTCTGACCTGAAAATGTGTCTACCAAACCAACACAGTATTTTTCTAAAGTAACAGTGAAGAAAGTTCTAATGCCCAAGCAGTTCAGATTTGTGAGTAGATTCACAGCTGGTTTTTGGCTGGGATAGAAGCATATGTCAATGCTTTGGGTTCACAAACTGCTAGTGTTTCAGCAGTCTACTGCCTTAAAATAGTTTTTGTTTACTTTTCACTAAATCAGGCAACAATTAATGCACTGACTTTGACATGCTTTAATCCAAGCTGTATAAATAATGAGTAACTATTATATTGTCTATGGCCTGTATGAATCATGGCGTGAATAGTCTTTTGAAAAAGATGTTTTCAATAGCCATGTCAACTCTTTGTACCAGTGGAGGGAAATACAGAGATGTCCTTACACTTATGTGATTTGCAAAGTTGATTTGAAGGGAACAAAATTGTTTCACATCTTGTTTAAGTCCAAAAGGTACAGGAAACCTTCTTTCCTACTATCAGAGTTTTCATTTTAACCTGCTGATTGATGGATGTCAGGATTTTTTTACAAAATACGTTCTGTATTTCACTGCCAGCCGTCTTCAAGGTTTTTCCAGAAAGAATGAGAAGAGGTTCTCTTTCCTTTGTAAAGCAGAGATCCTCCTCCATACTTCAGGTGTATAGGGATAAAAGTTAACAGATAGATGAAAAAAGTGATTTTAAATCCTCTATCACAGAAAACGATTTCTGAGGTGGGAGCTGGTTTTTTTTTCCCCCAAAGTTGCCATGGCTACTGAAAGGTGAGAGCATGACCCCTTGAGGTATTTAAAGAAGACATATGTGTTCATCTTTGTTGTCAACATGATTGTTGTACAAATTAGTTAGTTCCACTTGGAATGAAATCCAGGTGGCCTTTTGCCCTCCAGTCAGAATTGCTCAGAACTGTGTTTTTCCTCACAAAATGTACTGTTTGGGCCTGGTGGAAGCTTTCTTGCTCTTTGCCTACGTTCCTGCTAGACGGGGTTTTCTAGCAGGAGCTTTAAGTTCAAGCTGCTTTAAGTAAAAGGTGAAATTATTAGAATCTGGAAGAATTGCTGTTAATGAAAATCTCTTTCCTTTGTCAATCATGTTTTTTATGAACACTTAATTTGTCTTTCTCTTTAAGTAAAGCTTTTTCTGGATGTGGAAGTACCAACCCAGGCATGCCAGAAGCCTGTCAGATTGCATTTTGGTTGACTTGGGGTTTAAAGTGTATTTTAAAGACATTTATATGCAGTAATGTTTTCTATTATTTAAAGAACAGCTGTAACTGCTGTTTCTTCTCTTTGTGAAGCTTTGAGAAGCTGCTACTTCAAGGGAACTGGGAGCACTGCAAATGCTCCACTAATGTAGGCACCTATCTTTCTCTTAATTCCTTTGTCTCTGCTGATTTTCCATTAAAAAAAGGCCATCTTTCAAAGTAGCATACAACTTCCTCTTCACTGGTAGGGAGGGTGGTGTGAAAACTGCAGCAGAGAAAATGAGGTTTTCTAGAGAGTAGTTTAGTTCTTAAGTTAAACTCTTTGCTTTGAGAAAAAGAGATCTCTTTCCATACACCACAGAGAAAAACTTGTATCCTAATCTGAGTACCAGCTATTCATGATGGCAGATAAGGACAAGAAACTGTCACACATTGAATTTTATTTTTCCCTCAAAAAATATTGAAAATGGGGTTTTTCCCTATAGTGTCATCTTCCTTGGTGTATTCAGAAATTGTACGGATGAGCTTGTGAGCACAAGAGGTGGCTGGAGGAGATTTCCAGGTGGAATTGGACCGGGCAGAAAAAATATGAAAAAGGCTATACCTCAACTCACTTTGATGACATTTTTTATTTCTGTGTTAGAAGAATCAATCTTTTCTGTATTTCTTTTACAGTACATTTCACCTGGGAAAAGAGCGACAAAGTCTAGTTTTGTATTGTTTACCTTGGTCTGTTTTGATGAATTTTTCTGTAAACATTGGTGAACAAAAGGAGAATTAGCTTGCTCAATTCAGGCTGGTGGTACTAGGTTTTGTACGTTTCTAAGTGACTTTATTTATCCAGCACCCATTGCATTGTCATATGATTTTATGCCCAGAAATCTGTAAGTTTTATGCTAGTTGACTGTTTTCTTGCTTCAGGTCACTTAGTGGCAGGAATGGCCAAAATTCGTGGGCTCCTGCTTGGCTATGGGCCTTATACACAAGGCTCACATTGGTCAATTAATTTGCCTGTCTTAATGTTGATAACCTAATGGAGCTGCAGAAACCTTTACTCTTCCTCACTTAATAAGTAAACTTTCAAAATATTCTCATATTGTTGAATTAGTATGACAATACAGTGGCCACATATTTTAAAGTCTCTTAAACTTTGAAGGACATGCAATTTGAGTGAAAATTACTGGATTTTTCAAGGATATAAAATGCTTGTTTTTTATATTGATCTCCTCCAAGTTTTTCTGAGATGTATTTTTATTTACTTTGCTTTTTAATTAGGTGGTACTGCTGGTTGATATTTTGGAGCACTTTGATAGTTCTGATTAATAACTTCCATTTCCTTTTAAAGACTTTCAGTAGTACTTCACAAAATGTCCACTTCTTCCCTGCCCTTTCCTATACATCTCACCTCATTAAATTAATTTTTAAATTTATGACAAAGAGATTAATATAAATCAGGAAAATCAAGATAACAGAAACTGAACATTTCAAGAGTATTTCTCAGACAACGCTGAAGAAGGAGTTAAAATACTGGATAGTTTGCTAAACCCAGGACTGTGGTGAGTTTTCCGAGCTGTCAAGCAAGTAACAGGCGCTGTACTTTGAGCAGTTGGCTATAGACCTTATTACAATTCCTTTTTCTTTAAAATTTCCTAAGGCTCTTCTCCTCCCAGCCTTTTCCTTTTGTGTTTGACTCCTCTCAGTACGTGTCGGAGAGCAGTGGTGCAGGCGGGATGGTGACACTGCAGGAAGCTCTGCTGTGTAGCTCTGCTGTAACATCTTGGGCTAATGATTTGTCTGAGCCTTTTGGTTCAACTGCAAGGTCATTCTGCTTTCTCTTATTCTAAAGGTCTGGGCCTTACCTCATTTCTCTGGTACAACGTTGACTTCAATAGATAACTAGATCAGCTGAGTAAGAGCCAACGTGCACTGCATTTTAATACGGAGAATACCATAAAAATGTATCTCCTCTTATTCACTGTCTCCGCATTTTTTGCCTTTGCCTTTTCCTTTAGGATTCAAACCCGTTTTTGGGAATATCTCTCTATTGTAATTTATCCATTTTTCGTGCTGTTATAAGAAGCTTGTATCTCCATGTTTCAAATCATTATATTCCTATGTTTCCCTTCACACTTTACTGCCACCATTATTGCCACCTTAGGATGTGATTCATGTTGCTAGCTTAGGTGATCACTACCCTTCTGATCCAGGCTGACTGTATGTGTTCCTCTCATGGAGAAATTGAGAGAATTGGGCTGACTTGCCTACCAGATGTACCTCTCTTTTTCAGTTGGTTAGACAGGCAACATAGACAGCTGCCTTAGAATGAGATATCTGTGCTTTGGCTGACTCAAGCAAGGTGAAATAAATCTCTCCCTGAGTAACAACAGAGGCTCTTCTTCTGTTTTGCTGGGAATCTTTAATAGCAAGCCAGCTACTGTGAGATACAAGTAAACAAGGTACCTGCAGAAAGTTCTAGGTACTTTGACCTCTCCTTAGGTGGAAGTCTGCATCCTCTGCTTTCCAGTATATGGCACCCAGGTCTGGTTGAGCAGACCTGCGTGCAACTGAGCAGGTTGCATAAAGCAGACAGACCTTGGCGAAAGAAGACAAAGTAGACTTTTTTACATTTGACCTTAAGCAAATCAAAGCAAAGTTAGACTGCTCTTTATTGAGTAAAGGACTGGAGATGTTCAGTTGTACTTCTGTCAGGGTGGTTCTGTAGAGATGGTCATAATGTGTACACCTGTTAGATTAGAGCTTTACAGCATCACATACCCCATTACAGAAACCTAGATGTAGGAAACCTTCAGAACTGTTGATTCCTTCTTCCCTGCCCCCTTTTTTCCCCCATGAAAAGATATGACATATGTACTTCAAACCATATGGTGTGAGAGTAGTTATCTTGCTTTAATATCTTACCCCTTCTTTCCCACATTTGGTGTTAATGGAGCTTCCTCGAAATACAAATCTTGAGTTGCAATAGGAATATATTCTTGACTACCTAGGCTGCACCACCTGAGCCCAGATTCTGGATGCAGTGTGACTAGAAAAGCTGCCCTCTCTTCCCTATCCATTCCTAATAAAATGCCTTAAATATTGCACATTGTCAGCTCTGAGGAGCAGGGGTGAGGCTGTGCTGCCATCAACTCCACAGAGGCACCTGGGGCACGTCTCTCCTGGCCACAGGGAAGGAGAAGGCATCACCCTGACTGCACACTGCATGTGCATGTGGTAAGCACAAGGAGACTGCTTTGGGGAAATGGAATACCAGCCCAGGGGAGGAAACGTGATTCCCCCAGGGCTTCCCAGTCTGTGAGCAGAGGGAGTCATGAATCTCCTCAGATGGGAAGGAGTTATTTATCATAAAGCCTATTATGCCATGCAAGGCATTGCTGGAACAGAACACCACCCAGCTATTTCCTTATCTTATCAGGGTATATTAATAATGCAGTACTAATAATAGAAGTACAAATTAAAAATAACTGGATGGGCAGATAAGCAGAGTTCTTGAGATTAAGGGTATTGGGAATTATTTCAAACAGTTAATTGCAGAGCAGCACATAGAGGGAAATTTGTCTTTATTATTTTCTTATTCTTCATTTTATCTCCGAGAGCATTATTTCTAGGGCTTTACATAGACACTAATAGGCAGAATATTTCCTCAAGAATTCAGACTGTTCGTTTTTATCTCCAAAGAAATGAAGTACCTTTTGCTAATGCATCTAATTCAGTAGGGATTAATAATGATGAATGAATATTCTGATTATTAGCCTTTAAATACAAAAATCTCTCACCATTTTCTCGTCCCACTCCCATCCCACAGTATAAAGGCAGACCAGACACTACAAGTGCCAGATATTCAGGCTTCAGGACAAATGGATGCAATTGTTCCCCAGAGGTTTGTAAGCTCCTTCTGGATTGCAGTGGCATGAAATCCCTAGAGTCCCTGAATCTCTTGAGGTGTAATAAGTGAGTTGGGCAAAGAGAAATGTGAGTATCTGGTTCTCTGGTACTGAATGATTATGCTGCCCCCAAGTCATTTTTTAGCACTACCTATATCTGTCAGTCACTGACCTGTCAGGGCTCTTATCAGATTTTGAGGCCTCTGCTTTCAATTATTTTCCATGGAATTAAAATAATGACTTAGAACTATACTTTGGTCCCTTGCTGGGTACCAAAATGTGCCTTACACAGGGCATGAGACTGCTGTCATTTGATTTCAAGTCTTATTTGCTAAGCAACTGTCCGGACACTCAAATCCTGCCCTCAGTGAAATAGGACTGAAGCACTACCTAGAATAGCACTAGCACAGTCTTTTCACACAGCTGCATCTGAGCAACTGGCCCACTGAGAGATAAACCTATCAAGGGAAGACCATTTGATTGAATACCCAATACATTGATGGAGCAGCAGCTGAGCAAAGAACTGCACTGTCACAGAACAGTTCTTTCCCCCCCCCATTATTGTTGAGGTTCTTTTATTCCTGTGAAATAGAAGGCTATTCACCAAACTCTCTGTCCCCCTTGGAAATCTTTTAAAAATACACTACTAAGTCAACATGTTCATTACTTAGTCCAGTATCAAATGACCTGACAAGATGGATAAAGCAGAGCTGTAGTGTGGGAATGGCTGAACTGGAAGCATGGGTCTGCTGGATGATTAAAGAGCAATGACTAAATGAATTACAATTGTATCTTTTGTATGGATCATGACCAGCTGAATAAGATGTTCAGAAGGGGAGTGTGTGCCCTTGGGCTGGAAGACTGCCTCCAAGGAATGTGCCGACTTGGAAAAGCAGTGTGAGTGGGCATGGGTGTATGACATCTTATTTGGCTGCACAGCTGGATTCGCCCATGTAACCTTATAGAAGAGCTAATCAAGAAAATAAAGTTAGTGTGGCATCCAGTCATGACTTGTGTTTTCTCAGTCGCCACAAATGGTACCCTGTGTGAGGATTCCTTGGAATCTGGTGGTGATCCTCTAACCCAACAGTGAAACTAAGTGTCCACAGCCTTCCATCAGAAGGCCAACCACGTCTGTTGAATGTGGGAGTTGTGGGGTTAGAGCAGTGATGTGGGGCAGTCTGCCTCACAAGAACATAAGCTTTGTTTATCTATTTTGCAATGGCTTTTGCATGCTTCTTGCTATAAACTTTTGGATGTAAAATTATTCATCTGGTCATGGTCTGTACAAAAAACCAATTGTAATTCATTTAGTCATTGCTCTTTAATCATCCAGGAGACCTATGCTTCCAGTCCAGCTGCTCCCGCATTGTAGTAACTTGCTCTTAACACCTTAATCCTTACAGCACTGCTGCCCATCCGTGCCCCTTGATCATCTCCTTGGAGGAGTGTTGGCATCTTCTTCCTTACTAGCTGAGACACATGCACACAGTCTTACATTGCAACATGTTTACTTGTTTTGATGGAAATTATTCTAGTCCAATTTTGCAATGGTTGCTCAAAAGTCCATCTGATAAAAAACTCTAACCGTGAACAGTTAAGGACTTATAATTGATTTTATTTTGATATTTCCTGGAGACTTTACCTTTCATACTTCATAATGAGCTATGTTTTTGTAAATTGTGGAAATGCAACAAGTAACTAAGATCTGAATCAGAAGATTAATTGAATCTGTGTCATTCAAATGTTACCATCCGAAGTGAATTTCTTTAGAACTAGATACAGATTTTTGAATAAAAGGCACAAGGATGTAAAAGCTCTGTGAGGCTGACTGCTTTGAGAAACACTGTCAACCAAATTCAGCTATGACTCTTACAAGCAGAAGGCAAATACTGTCTCATGAACACTGCATTTCTGCTGCTGGGATTTCAAGAATGGAAGTATAAATGGCACCTTGATTTTTTTTCTTGCTCTGCAATCTTAGGAAGATGTTTGCAGATCTGCTGCCCTTGTTCCCACCCAAACCCACTACTCATTAGAGCAACATGTGTGGTGACTGGAGTTTAAGGATTATTTAGGAGAGCAGCTTCTGCACAGTGGGCAAAAGTCCCTCTAGCAACTGCTTGTTACTGTGTGAGAATATACAGGAATTCTGTTTTTTCCCCTCTCAGAGGAATGCTATGCTGGTGAAATCAATTTTTGAAAGAGGCCATGGGAGCCTGTTTAATTTTAATGCTTTTTATTGTATCAGAAAATGGAAGCAGAATGGAGAAATAGTTTATTAAAAGAAGATTTTTAACACCTGGTATTTTCAAAATTCAGAAAGGTAGAGATTCAGAGCCATGGAGGGAAAGCTGTTGGTGGTCTCCCAATGAATAGACAAATAGGTCAGGAAAACCAGTATGTGAACTAGCAGTCTTGACTGAGAGCCCAAGAATAAACAGGCACTCACAATAAACAATCCTTTTGCCCCTTGAAATGGCCCTAGTCAAATACAGCTGAGGTATGTTAATAGGTAAACTGATCTGGATACAGTTGATGCAGTACCTGGTCTGTTTAGAGAACAAAATTGTCAACATGGCAACTTCCTAGTTTTTAAGTCACTTCATTAAAAAAACCAACAAACCAAAAAAACCCCCAAAATAAATCTTCATTTATGCTTGTTGGGCAGGCTGACCCAGCAGTCGGCTCATATTCCAGCCTGTGCATGCAAAAGTCAAACAAAAACACCTCTGTGTTTTGTTGTGCCTTTTAATTTGCACAAACCAAATAGCTGCCAGAGACCACATCACTTCCAAGAGTACGCAGGATGAGGTGGAAAGATGAGGAAGACTGTAGACTGTAAAGAAGAGCTTCATATTAAGTGAGATGTTAATTTGCATTTGATGCTGTTGAGCTTGAAAATAAGGGCTGCTGTAACCCCATAAAAATGCTTTTGCTTGTGCTTCTTTCCTCCCATAAGGAAGCCAATTTGTGTTACTGATCTTAGAGATAAGACAGATAAGGAAAAGTGAATCTTCCTGTCAATTCAGACTGAAAAAATCCCCAGCTTTACTCTTAGCTTCCATCTTGACATGCCTTTGTCATCATGGTTCAGATCTGGTCCCTTTGAAGAATTTCTTTTGAGGAGATGTTAAAAACGTCAGAAAGGAAGGAAGACTAGTAAGAATGAACTGGAAATTCTTAGACCTTGCCTGAGAGCTTTGCCTTTACAGAAAGTACACAATGTGGTAGATAAATCATTATTGCAGATGAAGCAACAACTTTTTTGTTGTTGTGTAAATTGCTGTATTTTGTCAGTTATACTCATCTGACTCTTACACTTGTGGATCTGTAAGGATGTTACTTTTAATTCATGGGTTTTCTTTCCTTTGAATTGCTGGTACAAGCTGTTGGGACAATGCTAAGAGAATTTGACTGATAATGGGAAGGTAGTGTAATTTCATGCAAATCAGATACGGAATGCAATTTAGAGATTGAGGTAGTGCATTGCGATTATGAAGAGTTCCATGGAAATAATTCTTCCTTTTCTTTGACAATGTGAGTTTTTTCCTCTGTATTTAATACAGCAGATGCTTATGTGCAGAGGGCAGATAGGCTAAACAAAGGAGACTGACAGGAGCAGTATCAAAAGTGTAAATGGAGATGCAGAGGGACCAGCATGCTGCGCTCATCTTCTTTCTCTTGTTGTTGTTTTCAGTTACTTCATATCATAAGCACGCAATTTTAATTTTTTTTCTTTTGTTTGGTCACAGAGAGGTTACACGGATGCTTCTGATGTATTTGCACTGATTCTGCTGATTCTGCTTTAAGCATCTGAATATTGTTCTCACAGGACATTCATTGCTATTTGCTTCTGCCGGACAAAGAGAAATAATTTCCAACTGAAAGATTAGGTTCTTCTAGGGACTAGCCTTTTAGAATAGTGTCTGTAGTCAGGAAGACTAATTGTCCAGATGATAGACATGCATGGTTGACTTTCCTCTTTATGCAATTTTGATTTGAGACACGATGAGCATGCTGCTGGCCTTTGCAATGGATAATTTTGTTAGAACAATGTCCTTTGGGAAAGGCTTTTATATAGCAAGCATGACAAGTGTGGCAAATTGCTTACAAACCCCAGACGTAGAGGCTTCTCTCTGAAAGCTGCCAGCCCATAGTACAGCAGTGTTACGAAGCTGGAATTCAGTACCTGTTTATGCTGCTGTAAAAACTGTCGCTTCTTTTCCCCTAAATTTTTTCCTTATTTTCTCAGAACACTTGTTTTCACAGGTCTAAGAGGTTTGGGAGGCCCAGAGTACATAAAACCAGAACACGATCAAGCATGGAGTACTTGTCCTTACACCAATAACAAGAGAAGAGGTCACCTCCTGATGGAGTGAAATCGGTCACTATATTCTTTACATTCCATTTCTGATATACAAATTTTGTCTGCAGCCTCTTTCCTATAGTTTTTCTGCTTTCTCTCTTTTCTATTTCTTCTGTTAACTGACATCAGCTGCCAAATTCCATCCCATTGCATTTCTTACACACTTCATAGTAGTTGCATCGTGTGTGTTTTGAGGTGTACTGGTTTTCTGATCTGTGCATCTTCTGAGGTATTTTACAGTGAAAGGGCTCTTGTACTAACTGCTTACAGTCTCATAAGCAGAAATAGTCTCTGCAGTGAAATGAAAAGGCAGGGCATCATTACCACAATGGGTGAGAGATCTGAAAGGATTTATAGTCTAATTTTAGTTCATTAATGACTTTGATATTTAACTCTTCCAGCCTGCCCTTTTTACTGTCTTTAGTTTTCTGGACTGCAATACCACTCTTACACTGCAGAATTCAGCCCCTCACTACAGCTCACCCCTCATGGCCTTATGCCTTTGCTTCCAAGATATGACCTAGCCGAGCTGTTTTACTCACTGCCACTTTTTCATCCTCCAACATTCATCTTGTTCATCTGCCTTCTATGTTGTCTCCTTTTTTTGGAATCTGACTTTTCCTTTTACACCAGTCTGTGTCTTCACTCCCATGGGCTTTCCCCAGCAGTCCTACCAACCATTCTCCAGTAAAAGTGGAGGAAGATGCCTGGAATACAGCTGAAGACAAGACTGAGTAAATCAGAGCAAAGTTCTCTGATCAGCTCTGCTGATCTGTGTTCACATCTGCTGAAGATGTAGTAGTAGCTTGCACCTGCTACATCGTGTCTAATTTTTTATATAGATGGAAGAAGTAGAATTTATTTTCACTCTGGTTATGTGAAGAGGCATACAAAAGAACTGTAATTGGTGCAGATGCCATTACTGCCATATCAAATGTCTGTATTAGCTGGTATTTGAGATGCTGCTTGCCAGAAACAGTATCTTAACAGAATTACCTTAGACAGAACCTTCACGTTCTCTTCCCTCCTGCTCAGGTAATGCTGCTGTTCACAGTGTGGGCTGGGGTGGTCTACTAGCTCCCCATTGCCCTCTCTTCCTTACCTTTCTCTGCTGCCTTCTAATGTGAGGATCTAGTACTATTTCTCCCATAATGCTTTTTATTTCTGCTGATGCCATGAGCTTTATTGTACCTTTAGGAAGTATTTGTATGTTAGGAATTATATTTTACTCCCATGCTGGTTTCTCTTTTCATGAATAAGTCTTAAAAAAATCTCTGCATTGGGCAGTTACATATAAATTTGATCCTTTTTTTTCTTCGGAGGGAGGATAAGGTAAATGATGGATTGCGTTAATAAAAAAAATGTGTATTGCTGCATGCAAACTGATCCCTTATGGTTTAGTATACCCCTCTTCAGTCTATATCATCAATGTGTTGAACAAGGCATTCATTTAGAAAAGGGGAAAAATATCACCTACCCTGAAAGCTCAAGTATAGAGTTAGAACAAAGTAAGGGTTAGTGAAACATACAAGCACTTCTTTGTCTAGAAAGTGTTCCAAGGAGAAAAGGCCAGAAACAACCCACCTGGAATGTGGAAACTTTGGGACCATAAATAAAGAACCCCTTTTTCATTTTAACAAAGAGTGTGGCTGGAGGTGTGCTCATTATTTTTTAGTATGCTTGCCTGGAAAGCAACTCAAAAGTTGAATAGGCTGTTCTGGCTTATGCATACAGTGGGACATGACAGAATTTTCATGCTTTCCTGTTGAACATAACTGTTGGTGTTGTGTCAGGATGTGTCCTAGTAATCCAAGAGCAATCCCAAGCAAATCTTGGCTCTCCTAGCCCATCCCTCCACCCAAGAGAACTGTTGTCATGTGAAATTCAAGTACTCCTGAAATTACTTACCATGTCTGTTACATCATATTCCTATTTGCAAGTCTCTGAAGGTTATCAGCATCATTAATTAACGTGTCATGGATATTCTAGAAGTTAACATCACAAATCAAAGTATATTTATACTACTGTTTTAGAAGTCAGGGAGTTAGAAATGTGTACATATTGAAACAAGAAAATCCTCATTATTCAGCAAAAAAAGTAACGCTGGATTTTCTGTCATTAAACTGACATTTACTGCTGTAAATAATAGTGACTGCTAAAATCTCCTGGCTTCCCCCAGTGTACAAATCAACCAAACATGGATTAACTAGTTTCCTCTGATGTGGTTTACACTAATCCAATATCCTCTGATAACAGGAGAAGGCCTTTAATTAGAATGTTTTGGTTTCTCTTCTGTGTATGGTGTGGCTTCTCAGAAAACACTTTTTAGCTTTAGTCAAGTAAACTTTAATAATCTATTACCTGAATGGTGCCTGGGGTCATCTGTGCAGGGCTTTTGCTGGGACCCTGGGGCTGGATGTGTGTGCCTCAAAATTAACTTGAACACTACCAGAAACAAGATGTACATATTGCTTATTCCCTTTCCTCAGACTGGAAAGTCTTCAGATGAGCAGTACTGCCTCATATTCTCAGTCCCCCCAAGTGCTTCATTTCACCTGGGAATGACATGAGAGATAGTGAGGGCTCTAGGCAACTCCTGACCTTCCTTGTGTTTCAGCACTATCTTCTGTTTCTGGTTGCAAGGGCTGCAGGATTCCTCTCATGTGCTTTCCATGGTCCTGCCGGCAGCCGTTGCTTTTGCCAGAGAGTCTTTGTGGAGTGAGGCACGCTCCTGCAGCATTTCCTTTGGTTTTGGCAGGCCTTTATCATGGTGACCCCATCTGAGTCATCATTTGGTGGGAATACAGATTTCCCAGGTATGCTGCTCTACCTTGGAAGCCCCTTGTATCATGGGTACTGTGGGAATATTGGATTCAGCAACACAATGACTTTGTTGTGCTCCTACAGAGAAATACAGAAACCAAATTGCTCTCTGAGGATGACAGGCAGAGAGACCAGAAGCAGCCATCTGAGTTGATTGGTTTCCTTTTCATGTTTTAGCAAAAACCAAGATGAAAGTTATTAAAGGTGACAATACTAGAAGCAGGTTCTTTGGCAGTATCACCTTTTATGCACTTTCACCTTTTCTAGATGTCATATTCTTCAATGTGTTAGCAGTTTACTCTCTGGTACTGTCGCATTTGCTGCTTCTGTCCTTTTTGGTCATCAGATTTACAGCAAAATTATTAGGGGTTGGAGGGAAAGAGGTGAGGAGACAAAAAAAGAGGGCGGAGCAGGAGAAGCAGTAGTAAGTTACTTTATTAAAATACAGGTGGGCTGGTGGCTGAGTTGCTTAAGTTAAGTTTTTGTGTAAGAAAGCAGAAAATTTTCCATCAACATGAATGCCTGAAATACCTCTCTGAGTTCTTGCTGAGGATGGGGAAATTCTTAGTACCTTAGAGCTAATATATTCTCAAGAACCTGAGAAGGTAAGTCTTATATAACTTTTGTTTGGGATTTTTAGGATTTTCAGTGTGTGTGATTAGCTGAGCCCTTCAAAGGTTGGTGTTCACAGAAAACCAGGTTTTCTTCTATTTGGGAATTCAGTAGACTTTCCACGTTTTGTGGGAATCAACAGTTGATGAGAGAGCACCTCAGCAGGGCTGCAATGCCGGAGATAGGGCAAACAGTCACAGTTTTTAGTGGAGTTTAAGACTTAAGCAAGGTCATCAAGTCTTCTGTGATGCATGTCAGACTGACTGCGGTTACACTTCATCTCAAGCTCCCCTACGCCCAAAACTACAACTGCCAGTTACAAAGCTGGGTGATGTGTCCTCCTCTCTTTCTGCCCTGCTGGCTGATGTTCTAACTGGCTGAGCCTGGTGTGTTGGGCCAAGGAGAAGGATGGTGCATCTGGAGCAGTACATGTTTCCCAGAGTAGCTCTGGGGTCCTGCACCCTGCAAGTGGATGTGCAGCTGTCCCGTGCACGCAACACGCTGTTACGTGACTCAGCACATGGAGTTTCATCTACCAGAAAGGAAAAGGATGGATCTAACCTGACATCTGTTTTTGACTCCCTCAACAGACATTTTACACCCTGAAGAGATACAACATACCCATGTGGGTTTTCTCTTGACTACCTAAGCATGCACTCGGGGTCCTTCACCATATTAACCGGTCTTCTACATCATTGTTTGCTGCAGAAAAATAATGATTTAAGCAGCTGGGAATCATAGAAAGGAGGAAGAGTGAGACTAGAAAAGGAAGTTACATCTCTGTCTTTATAAACATTTTAAAAGACTATCCCAGGCAGAAGAATATTTATTTGATACACAGTAATTTTGCAGTTTGAACAATCATTTCAGAAGCTCATGCTAAAAACTGACCTTTCCATTTTTAATTTTCTTTTTTTACTTTCCTTTTTTACTTCTCTTTTTTTACTTTTTTTTTTTTTCAAAATACATTTGGAACATTTTCAGAAGCTGTGTATAAAAGTATGGAAACTCACAGCTTGGGGGAGAGAACATTGATTTTATCATTTTCTATAGAAACGTACATGCACAGACAGAAGCCGAGTCACTGAAATAGTCTGTGACAAATGGATCTGATCCAGAAAAGTCTATGTAATTAGATTAGCCTTTGGCCTGGCAGTCACTTCATAAAGTTCCATTAATACAATGTGAGAGAGCCAGTAAAATAAAGAGGAATTTATCATGGGCCAAAATGGGAAAAAAAACAAAACAACCCTATTCTTCTTTAATTTCATGGCAGTGAATCCACTGGATAAATATGCTTATTGGTTAGTCACAATAAGAGTGTTAAACTATGAATACTCAATCAACAGTCTCCATGTTTTTCAGAGCAGTATTTTAAAAATCTTTACAGCTCTCAGATGAGGCATATCCTTCCATCATGCACTGAAAAATTGATTGTTAGTGGCAGTTGTTGTTGTGTTCATCTTTCCCATCAGGTTTTCAGTGTTGTTCATCTGCTTTTCTAGTCTGATTTAGAAAATAAGATAACATATAGGAGTAGGTTATGGTCCTATGACCTGAGGAAAAGAGAGTCTGAGCTGTGGCATAACACATGGGTAAGAGGGCAGAAACTTTGGCAGAACACAGCAAGGACCCACTTCTCTTCCTGTTCCTCTGAAGGCAAAAGGAATTTTATTATTTGCCTCAGTGGCAGCCTTATTTGGTCTTTGAAGGCTTTTGAAAAAATTCCCCTTAGTTTCTGATTACTGTTCTTTGTGGTGTCAATGGAAAAGTGTGCATCTTCTGTCAGTGCAAAAGATGGCTCCATGTGGAACTTTTTTTCCCTACAAGTTAGTATTCTGGCACTTATTTTGTCACCATGTGGCTGAAGAAAGTGCAGCCTTGTCCATTAAATGCAGCATGAGTTTGTTACGAATGCAGACAAATGGCACAGTAGGTTAATGCAATAGTCTGCCTCTAGACATCTGGGTTCACACCCTTGCTCAGACCTGTAAAGCGAGTCTGTAGTCCCAGAAGACTCCTTAGCACACCTCATTCACAGTATTCACAGTACTCCTGCATGTTTTGGCAGGTTTCCATCTCTGTCCAGAAAAGACTTAGGACTGGAATAGCATTAGAGCTTTTCCAGGTGAGAAATGAAGAGTGCTGATAGAGAGCTGAAAAATTGCTCAGGCTCTGCTTGTGGTAGATGAATAAGAATACCACTGATACTACACAGCATTTTTTGTGCTTGTTTGGGCACTTACACAGTGCCATTTCTTCCAGACAGGCACAGTTCAGCACCTTTATGCCTTCTCTGTGGTGGTGGGTTGGTCTTGTCCAGTTGCAGAGAGGAGTGGTAGAGCAGCTTTGGTGGGCACATGGCATCCAGTCTAGATCAGACCAGCACATCTGTATGCCTGAATGATACCGTAAGGAAGGTGAGATCCTGCAAATCCTGAAATTACTTAACACTCACTCTTTCAGTAATTCAAAGAGTAATTTTGCAATTTGAGTATGAATAAAATTATGATGTTGAGTAATGCATTACTTAAAAAACAAGTCAATAGAATTTATCAGGATACTTGAGTTTCTTGCAAAGTAGTAATGGTATGTACCTTATGAGTCACAGCCACCTGAGTTGTATATAAAGGTAAAATGAAATGGAGGGAATCCTTGAAGGCATTTAACACAGGTTCAGCTGCAAGGACATCAAGTAGATCCACACAAACTCATGTACACATCTGTCTGTAACTGGCAAGGGTTAGGTCAGTGGTCTGTACAGTCCAGTTTCCTGATGCCTCTAAAAAAGGCCATTGCCTGGTGGATTAAAGGACATCTTGAACTCAGTTGTAGACTGTGAAGCAGCACTGGCTGGGAAAATGAGAGGAAAGATTCTTTACTGGTTGTGGACAATAAGGTGATGTTGTGTGGTGTGGTAGGAGGTTTGGTTATTTATGCAGTAGCTAGTGTTGCATATTGAAGGGAAATGCTTTGTATTAACATTCCTAGAGTTACTTCCCCTGTTTGAGAATTCGAAGGGAACATGGGTTGTTAGAAATAGAAAAGCCCGCTTCATCTTTCTGTCATTCACAAACCTTTGCCTACTAAAGTTCCCAGCATTTCAAGTTCCCAATGGACAGAGGGTAGCTGAACTCCACACAGGGATGATGTAATATTTGGGGGAATTGTATTGCCAGCTGTACTGATCAATTGTTTGGCCACCTGTAGACTTTCTTCCTCCTCTTCACCAAGGGCATCAGCAGAGTCAAAGTAATTGTCTGTGTTCAAATCCTGGGAGAAATATTTCAGCCCTTTGGGCAATGGTGGTCTCCAGCCAGATTGCCTCTTTCTTTGCTGAGGAAGAAGTCCAGCCCCTGATTCCCAGCCCAAGATATGCCCCTTGTTCCAAAGAGTTTCACTGTTGCTCTTAGTAGTTTCCTCTGTTGTGACATCCTGACTTTTTGGGGTTACTGTGACAACAATCTTCCTTGCTTACTTTTGGTCATTCCTAATAGTGAAAGCTTTACACCCTGAAAAGATTCCACTAATCTCCAAGAGTTCAGTTGTCTTAAACAAGTCAAGGTCCTATGATTATCTAATCTCTCTGAAAGATGGTGTGTCGATAAAGTCAGTGGGCCTGTTCTGGATTTTCTGTGCACAAATATTGACATACATTCAAAAAATAACGAAAAAGAAGACCTACCTGTGATGGTTTTAGAGATCCTGTATACTTGTCCTCTACATTTTTATTCTTACGCAGAAACTATTTGCAAAAGGTTAATAATGATTTCTACATGCTTTTCTAGGTTTATATGTGAGAAGCATTCCAATTTTTCCTTGGAAAGTGTAGATTTTGAACAGTACGCCATGTACGTCTACATAAACATCAAAGTTCTCTGCACAAAATGTGTTGAATTTTAGGCTGGATTTTGGGGGTATCTTTTTTGAGAAACAAAACTTGTGCTTCATGTTAAGAAAATTATTTTTTTAATGGGAAAATGTAGTGTATATATATATATATATATATATATGTAGACTTTGCCCTGAATATGCATTTCTAGAGAGAGTAATGAAGTAGATTAACTCTGCAAAATACTGTTACACTACTTCACAACAATAATATAATTGTGTGATTTAAACTCTTTATATATATCAATTTGCTCAGTCTTACTTTCCTCAGTTTTATGGAGTCTAGTGTAAGTATTTTAAAAATAGTTGTTTTTTTGTTCAGCTTGGATTTTCTTAACTCTTTCAGCACTGAAGTGTTTAATACGTGCCCCGTAAGTAGGTCGGTTCTATTAAAGCAACAACTTAGTTTTTAATGTCTTTTTTGTTGTTGTTTTGATGCCTGTATTTCAACACAGCTGCACTCTGTCAGGTTATGCTAGTTGCCAATATTCATCTAATTGAGTTATTTAAAACTGTTGCTTGAAAGTGGAGCAAGTGAGTGAGCTGAATTTTTTCTAATACATTGTTTCTTGTTGGTTTATTGTTTGTTTTGGATTTTTTTTCCCTCTCCCCAAAAAATTGTGTTTATGCTACTCTATAGGTATGGAGAATTTTAATTTCATAATTATTTTTTGTTGACTTAATGCATCAGTGTTTTTTTAAGTCAGAGAGGAAAACACTGTTTTACCAATGCAGAATTTTCAAATGAATCCAAAATAACTTCAGTATTTCTCATAAAATTTTAGTCTTCATATTTTTATTTCTATTCGAATAAAACAAAATGTCTGTCTGAATGACATTTTTCAGACAAAATGTCTGAAAAAATAGAAATTCTGAGTTTTGAGTCTTTAAAGATGCAATTGAAAGTTGTCAAGTTAAAATGTATTTTATTTTCTGTAACCGAAAGAGCCTCAATTGTATATTTCAACAAGATACAATTTTTCAGTTTGGGTATGTGTGAGAGTCTGTTACCCAGGAAAAAAAGAAAGCATTTTGCAAAATATATTGCCTGATTTGAGTGTGGAATTTTAACTTCAGGGAAATAAAAACAACATTTTAGAGGTTTAGCAGGACAGGCTTTGAGCTCATCCCTGACATTTGAGGGAGAGGGGACAATGTTTCCATGCCTTTTGTAGGTGTTTGCAGCAGTGAGTGACAGCTGCCACAAGTGAGTGACTTGGTCCAGCTGTATCTGTGTGGTCTGTAGGACTATAGGATCCAGAATGGCTTCTTTGCCTACAGAGTCTCTAGTTTCTTAGATGGGCTGAGGTGTGTTTCAGTCCTCAGAAGTATTTAAAGGTGAAAGTTTTGGGTTCAAGTGGCTTTTTCTTTGAAGCTCATGTTAATACAGCAATCAAGACATAATCTGCCAGGTATTAGTAATTTCTCTCCTGTGTTAGGCCTATGGAAAATCATAGCATACTGAACCAGCAAATAAACTACCTCTTTCTAAAGGAAATCACAGCAGAGCCAAGGCAGCTGATTCACAGAGCAGATTCCTTGTAACGTATTTAGGCATTGGTGTACCTTGTTAATGGAAGGAGCTTTTATGCCCAGTGATCTGGTAGGAGGGGTTCTGAGTTGTTCATATCTGGAAGTCACTGTCGGTTAAAGGCATTTTCTTCCTCGTGCCTTTGTCCATCTGGTTACTTGCAATGTTTTGGAATACATTTCAGAAGATGCTGCAGCCTGTAGATATTCATGCAGTAAGAGACGTAGTAAATTAGGGTTACTGTGCCTGTCGGTGAGCTATACAGAGAAGATTTGAACCATAGACCACAACAGTTTGGAAAGAGTTATTATAATGTGTCAAGTCAATAATTCACATTTTAGAAAAGCCCACAGTATAAATTTACAGTTTGGATTAATTTTACAACCTATGAGACCATTAATCAGAGCTATGTAAGGTCTCCTAATGCAGTTTTATATAATCTGTATGTTTATGTTTGACATGATGAATTGTAACATCATAATTAAAATAATATTAAGAGGTTTTCTGAATCCCACAGTATCTGAGGACATTCTGAGATAGCAGTCCATTGAAAATATGCCTGGTTTTATCTTATTGCACACAGAATGGGATAAGTCCTAAAGCACCTTGACAGAGACCTCATTTCTTGACACATCTGTACAAATTGGTAGAAATTAATGACAGAATGAATTTCCTTTACATTACATGCCATACATTGCATAAATTTCGTTTTCATATGCAGTATTAACATTGCCAAAACTTATATTGAATATTTGCTAATGTGCATTCACCTGCAGTCAGGTAATTTGACAGAATTTAACAGAATTCAGTGCAGCATTTGACAGAAATACTGGAAGAGCAGTGATGTAGACAAAGTAGTGTGTGAACCATGACATGTTACCAGCTATTAGCTTTATCTTATGGAATGATTGGAATCAAAATCTAGATGTAAATATATCCAAATTCGAGATGCACACTGTCCAAAGATCTATATCCCAGTTTTTCATTTGTATAGTAAAAATACTCTGTAAGAATGAAAGACACTTGGCTGTTGAATAGGTAAGCACAGGGCTGCATGGTTTGCTGCAGCACTCACAGATGAGTGTTGCTGTGAGGGCAGTCCTTAAAAAAAAAAAAAGAAAGACTAAAATACAGCTTTAATAATGGTCATCAGGTGATAGAGGCAGCTTTAGACATGCAATTAAAAACCTGAGTCATTAATTTTTCACCTTAATAGTTGTCCTAAGACCTGTTACTGTACCTCAAGCTTCGCAGTTACACAGATGTGTGCTCCATTCTCTCTAAATGTAGTACTGTCAATTCCAGGAACTATTTGGACGGTTTTATATACTGAAATAAATTAGGAAAAACCAAGTTGATCCAAGTTAGGGCTTTGGCTCCACCAGTGAAAATCTGAATATATTGTTGTGGTTGGCATGACTCTGATTTGGATTCTGGCCCAGCTCTGGCCACACTGGCTTTCTGTGCTTCTCACATTTCATTCTGATGTATATGATCAGTCTGGCTCAAGTCATTTCAAGACATACCCTTTTCAGGTTTAGTGGTATAAAACCATCCTTCACCAGACAGACAGGCAGTAGATCTGTCTTCTTCCCTAACACACAGCGCTGATTTAGGATCGCATTAGATTTGAAGTTTGAATATTTCATCAAAGTTCCTTCTGTGCTGCACATTAAAAATTATTTTGTAGGGGTAATTTTTTGTGGTACCTTCTCCCTTTTATCATTCTGATATATTTTACTTTGTTTATTTGTTCTGCCTATGCTCTACTCTGTTGTGGGAAGATGTGTTTTAATAATAAAAAAACAACCCCCCCCATCTTCATCCCCCCTTTTCCTCCCTTCATTAACCTCTGTATTTTGTGATGAATGTTAAAACGTTACAAGCATCAAAAAATGTTTCTTTCTCGATATTAAGCAACAATAGTGGCAAGCATGGAGGATGAATTACCTAAACATGAAAGATCCCTTTGTTGCTCAAAAAAAGGCTTGTTACTTAAATCATTTGGGAAACCTGTGCACTGGCTGCTACTTTTATAGCCATGGTCTGGCATGAAGTGCCACCATTGACAAATAGCAGTGTCACCACAGAAATTGGTATAGGTGGAAAAGCACTGTTTAAAGAGATGGATTTAGAAGCAGGTTAATGGGTGGAATAGCTAGCCTATCTCCACTAGTATCAACAGAGCTGCAGGCTCTCTGCAGGAATTGTTACCCACCAAAGGCACCAAGGCAACCAAAGTGGAAATATTCAGATTTTAGAGGAGATGGAGCAGCCAGCTCTGCCACCCAACTCAGAGAGAGAGATGGAGCTGTAGGATTTTGTGACCTGCCCACCCTCATCAAGGTTCTCCACTTATTATTCACCACCAGATCACTCTTTCTGCCTGCATCAGAAAAGAGAAATCACGTGGCCAGTAAAGTTCAATCTAGCTAAAAGTGGAGCCTTCTTAAGGAGTTCTTAGCTGATCAAGAGGCTGATCTTTAGAAAATAAGGTTGCAATGCTATTGCAATCCCCCTCCTGCTGCATCTCAGGAATGATGAAAGAATCCTGGCTTGGATATGTACAGTCCAGGATAAGATTATTCTTAGCTATTTAAATAACATACCTTGAAAACTGATCACCCTTTACTCAGGATCTAACTTTAAAGTTTTTAAGCCATGTAGGAGTAAAGCAAACTTACTTAAACCTCTATTTTCATAATTTTGCTCATGTTTGTGAATTGTGATTATAGCCCTTAGCTATTGCTACTCTATATACTTCTGGATGAGAATTATCAGGAAGGAAGCTGAAGTTACCTTGTCCTTCCTTGTTAGACCATTTATTAAGAAATGTAAAAGCTTTTTAAACTGGCAAAAACTACTTGTTCCTTTGATACATGCTGCAGCTAGATATCAGGAAGAGATAAAGTGCTGACCCTTGCCTTTGTTTGTAATGTTTGTCAGATTACGTTGTTAATCTGAGATTTTGAAACTCAAATACAACTGCATTTTTGCATTTGCATTAAGCAGCTCAGCCTGTCTAGAATTACAGTGAGGATTGTTTTAAAGACGCACCTGGAAACCAAGTTAAAATAATCCTGTATAACGAGCAGCTTAGGGACAAAGTACTATTGTGGCAAAGTTTTACTTTAATAAAAATCTGGTAAAGGCCATTGCATTCATACTCAATAAGTCCTGATTTTGTGGAAAAATCTAGTTATACCCAGTATAGAAAACATATTTTCAGGACTCAACAATGTATGTTTTTATAATTCTTGTGGACAGCAGCTGCAGGCTATCAGCCCGGACCCTTGATAAATGATTTTGACATTTCCTGCAGACACTCCTCATGAAAAAGGCTTTTTTATTTATTCTCAAATGTTGAATTCTGCATCATTGATCAGGTGCCATTCATTAAAGGCTGCTACTTGCTAGAAGAATTACACAGTTCCTAAGTTACACACAGCAGAATGAATCATTCTGTTGACAAATAGCAGTATTGAAGGAATGTTAAGGTTGCATGGTTTAAGCACTCAGAAAATGGCAGCGGGGTTTGAAGATGATGGAAATTTTGCCCAGAATAAGACTGCAGAATTACAGCTGAGGGTGTGTAGAAAGCCTACTAACATGCACTGGATATAAATTCTAGGGCAAGTGGTTGGTTACTCATCTATTCACAAACATTGCTGATATTTATTGCAATGTATGGCAAAACAGCAAACAGTGGATGAAATCCACTGTGGTAGGGGTCACAAGGCAGTTGGTACTTTGCTGGCTGTTTCTTATTGCTATAAGTTGCATTTATTAAAGAGGAGGGTCAGTGGCAATGTTTTGCTGTTATATTGCAGCTGAGGGTAAGAGAAGTTAGTGGCTCTCTGTGACATCAGACAAGTTCCATTTGTCCATTTTTTGCATTTAGTTCCCATCAGGGGCTCCCATTCAGTTTTCTTTTCATCGTTTTTGTTTGTCTGCCACTCTGGTTTGGTATAATTTTTGTTCTGTTTATGTTTAGTACAAAATAAAAAAAACATAGGAAAGCAGTACACTCCCGGATCTGTGTCTTGGTTCTGTAATCAGTCAGGCCAGGATCAATGCTAAGCAGACAGTAGCATCCTCATTGCCTGCATACCTGGATTTTCTTCCCATGGGAACACAGGATGCAGTGGAGATGAGCTGTACTGTACCTGGACTCAGACACATGCCCAGGAGTCAGCATCACAGAGTAATACACAGACATCCTTAGAACAAGCGGGGTAGACTTGACTAATACGTGTCTGCATTTTTCCAAATAAGTAAGAGCATCCTTCTACCACCAGAGGCTGTATTTGCTTTTAGGAACAAATTTGTTCAGCTATATTACTTCCTTGGATTTTATTTCCTTAAGGGGTAAGCATCAGGCTGTAGTGCCTTCTAGAGGCTAATGAAAATCCCAACACAATGTTCACTACTGGTCGGAAAACAATTGAACATTTGGACTGGGGAAAGCATTAAAAAGCCCAAAGTCTGAGAACCACAAGAGAACAGGCAATCAGATCCTCAGCAACTGGAAGAGCTGGAAGAGGCAAATTCATGTCTTGTATGTACCCAGGGGAGACTTCTGTGGGGCAGTTCTCACTCCACCTCCAAAAGGAGTGACAACATCCCAAAAACGGCACTGTAAACATACCCAACCCAAATAGTACTCCCAGTGGGCTGCATATTTGATTTAGACTACAGGCTGACTCCTTGGAGCCTGTGGCTCTCTCCTGATAGTATGTGTTCCTCTCAGTTTGTGTTTTGATAGGATGCAAGTGGCACATGAGCCAGACAGGTATTGGCAAAGCACAGTTTGGGTGGGAGCAGAGGGATGGCAGTCCAGCCCACCACAGTGGGAGGCTCACAGGGCAGAATGTTGGATCACTGCTGGAGATGGAATATTACGGAGTTATATAAACCTTCAGATGCATCTTGTCTGACCTTGTCTTCTGTTCTCTTGTTCCAGGTACCATAGATACTTCTGTTTGTTTCAAGAGAATCCAGAATCAAGCCTCACCCCCACTCAAAAAAAAAAATAAATAAATAAATAAAAAAAAAAA
>VWZU01009309.1:345125-425875 GCA_013397095.1 Sterrhoptilus dennistouni | reverse complement strand
TATATATATATAAAATCTGTTGCAGGGATTTCTAATAAATCAGAAAAAAAGCACTTTTAATTTGAGCTAATGTATAGCATTACAAATGGATCTCATTAATTCTGAGTGGGTGCTTGCGCTTTGAAGTTATTGTGCCTCCCTGTTTCACTGCCAAAGATATAAGCATAAGGGTAGCATTAAATAGAATACAACATGAAAGAAAAAGTAAATTTATTATTAAGTTTATGCCTTTGTAAATGTTATAGCCTACAGTTATGGAAGTAGAAAGGGAACAACCAGAGTTCAGGTAGTCTGTTTAGGTAAAGCACACCTTTGCTGGGATGTCAGATGATTCATTTACTCTTAGGTTTTATTTCTGCCATTGAAAATTAAGAATAATTGTAAATATATGTCTTGATCCTCTCAGAAGATTGCAAAGCCCTGAGGGATCTTCAGAAGAAATGTTCACTAACAATATAGATCATATCATCGCTTGGACTTAGGTTTTATCATTCCCTTGTTTTCCAAATTTAATTTTATTCCTGGTTGTTCCTAACTAAGGTTAAATCCTCATCTCATATACTTGCAAGTAAATAAGGAATTACTGCTGAATTCAATGACACTAGAGTGTATTACATTCCTCACTAAAGCATCTAGCTTTGCTTCTTGAAGTTTCTACTGGTTGTTTAATGCAACATATAGTGCTGGAGGCTGCTTATTATTCCTTCTGGAGACTGGATTTCTCCTCTGAATACCAAAGTGCTTGTTAGATATCTCACCTATACTGCCTAATATGATGATTGTACCCCCTTCCATTCATATAGACTCTCCTTCACAACCTGGCCCTGTGCTTTCTTTGGGCTTTTTTTCCTCATCATCAATTCCCAAATTTCTAGTAAGAATGATTCCATTTATTTACTGTCTGTCATTACCAGCTACCACTCCAAAGTTTTACACATCTTTTTTTTTCACACTTATATGCATTAAACTGCAATTTTTCACTTCTGGCTTGGTTTAAATAATGTAAATCCTTCTTGTCTGATTGTATTGCTGCTTGTTATTTATGGTGCCATGGCGTACACTTTTATGTGCGGACTGGGGAATCTTCTTTTGTATGCAGTCATGGAGATCATCTTTATAAATAATGGAAAAGCTTACAATTGTGATTATACATCTCTTTGCAATACCTGTATATCCTTTGTTTCTCTAGTGCTGAAAAGACATCTCAAAGACATATGTAAGGGAAACTTTATCCTTTATCTGCATTCTTTCCATAGAAATTCTTGTTTCCTTAGACAAAGAAACAGAGAGCCTTGTTCATCCTGGAATTCCTCAACTCCTGAGAATGTATAATGTGAAGCCCTCAGTGCCACACTTTCTTTAATTAGTGGTGAGATGATCTGCTGCTTATACTTACCAAGCTGCATCTTATGCACCTCTTTTCACAGCTTGACAAAAAGGGAAACAGGGGCTTTAAGAAATAATATAGCAGACATAATTATCAAGACACGTGCTTGAGATATCGCTACTGTTGATATACTGCTTCTGCTTTCTATCAACACCAGTCCTTGTGACAGCCGAGGCAGTTCAATTGTGTTTTTCTGGAAGGGCAGGATTCTAAGAGAAAGCTTAAATAAGCAAAGCAAAGTTCTCTTCAGTCTTTCTGCACAGCAGTGGGATAAGAGCATGGCCTGTGAGAAAGAGCCAAGTGACTCACCATGGCTGTCTCTCTCCTCCCCAGGGGGCTGATGGCAGCCTTGTGCAGGCAGCAGGAACAACAGCAGCCTTGTCATCAATCACAAGAGCAGGGAAGTTCCTTTAGAGAGCCTACCTTGCTGATACTGCAAATGTGTTTAATGGGTTTGGCTGATCTGTCTGTAGGATCTGTACATATCAAGCCAGGTTGGAATAGAACAGAGCAACATATGGCACATCACATGCTTGGGAGGCCACTCCTGCACAGACTGAGTTTCTTGTATTTAACTTAGAGAATGCTAAACATGGCTAAGCTGTGCAAGGATCTGTGACTGGGACAATTCTGTGACTTAACGATGGCAGGCAGTTCAGCCCCACACAGCCTTTTGCTCACTCTCTCCCAGTGGGATGTGCAAAGGAATCAGAAGGGTGAAAAGGAAAACTTGTGTGTTGAGATAAAGGGAGTTTAGTTCTGATAGTTCTGATAGTTCTGATCATCTCCTCTTTCTCCTTCTTCTCTCAGTTTTATATGCTGAGCTGCCATATGGTGGGAGATGTCCTCTTGGGCACTTGGGGTCATCCATCCTGACTGTGTCTCCACCCCACTTCTTGTGCACCCACAGGCTACTTGGTGGCAGGGTGACATGAGATGCCTTAAAGGCCCTGACTCTGTGTAAGCTCTGCTCAGCAGTAACTAAAATGTCCCTGTGCCATCAACACCATTTCCTTCAAAAATCCAGAACACAGTCCCATACCAGCTACTGTGAAGGAGCTAAATTTTGTACAGACTATAAAATAAATTAAACAGGAACAGGAAATATTCCTGCACTGGCACTCAGTCAGTGTAGTCCTGCATTGTTAACAGGGTCCCTGGCATGGTGCTGAGGACTTGTCTCTCCCAAACAATTCCAGGCATGGTTCTTATATTAGTGTGGGCAAGGGAGCATCTTGCAGACTGTTGGATATGGCTGCACCGTAGCAGAGGACAAGAATTACAAGGAAAGTTGCCAGTTCTCCTTTTTATGCCAGGTAACATTTTTTTACCTTGTTTAATTTACTGCATAGATACTGTGTGTCTAAAGACCCTTTTGAAAAAATTGTATTAAGTAGGAAGAAAGGAGAGGGAGATACTCTAAACAGTCACTGAAGCGAAGCAAAATATATGCTTGATTTTGAAAGGTTCCGAGGAAAAGATCTTGAAATTCATGGCAGTGAACTGTACTTGTACTGTGCACAGAGAAATAAATTCTTGTCATAGTGGGAGAAGCAAAGTAAATTTTTGCAGTAGTATGTTGGAGCCTTAAATAAACATCTGCTCACTGTACCAGTAGGCAGTGGGCACATGCTTACATACCTGCAGATCCACTGCAGGGAAGACAAGATTTGCCAGCTGATCCCATGTTGTTCATGCTGGGATTGTTGAAGGCTGTTTTTGGCTTGTTCAGTTCTTACAAAAATGCCGCTCTCAGTGATGTTTAAAGATACTCTCAAAAAAACAAAACAAAACAATTTAATCCCAACACATGGGCTGAGTTTGGCTGTTGTTGGTCCCATCATAGGTACAGATATATGGAGAATGTCAGAAGCTGGGAAAAATTGTCCTCCTGCTTGAGGCAATGCACAGGCTGCTCAGTTATGCAGTTCTGAAACACAGACTTACCTTAAAGAGATCATAGGGAAGAAAAAAGAAAGCCAGGAACCCAGTCTGTGTATGGGGAGCCTTAAGAAAAGACTGTTTTCCACGATGGGATAATCCTCATGTCTTGTTTGTTCGTTGTTTTTTTTTGTTTTGTTTTGTTTGTTTTTTTTTAAATTTAATTTGTTAAGAGTAGAAGAAAGTTGCAGTGCTCTCTGTTAATTTAAAGTCTAGTAAATGCTGAAATAGAAATGTTAGAGCTGAATGGTTGGCCTGAGGTATGTGCTGGTTTCAGACTCTGTTGATACTCAGCATTGTCTTTCAGCTGTACCACATCATAGGGACAAACTCCCAGCTACTGCTGCCACAAACAGGAGAGGAAACCACTGAGGTGTGCCCTGTGACCTGAGTATATTTCACAGCAGATTTTACTGAACTCATTATTAAGGTTGCATTGTCCAACTGAAAAAGTGTGCAATCATGATAAGTGCAAATATTTTTAATAACATGATTGGTGTTTGGGTACAGTGTGCTGCCACTACTTCCCATTATTAATTTGGACTTTGCTAGAAGTCCAAATGAGTTTAACTGATGTACAGGATGGGGCTGATGAGCAGGTAAAGTTTTAGCAATCACACAAGATAGAAGCAGAGGAACTGTTGGAAAAAAGAGGAGACCTGCATGGTCTAATATTATTGTTTTTTCAGTTATTTTCACTGCTTTTCCAAAGTATCAGTATCAGTAACAGCCATTTCACCACAGCAAGAGTGATCAGGCCTATGTGTTTTCTAATTTGTGCTGAAGCAAAGCGCTGAAGCCTAGGAGTGTTACCTTTGTGAAAATAGAAAGAGAGGACAACAAGACTTGTTTACACATGCTCCCTGACCAGGTTGCACTGGCATAATTCACCCCAGTTTATTTGTTTGTGTTTTCTTTCTAAATGTGAGCATATTTCCATTAAGGCAATGTCTACTTGTACAATCCTGCATTTGTTGCATTCTGGGTCAGTCTGTTTATCTTGACCTCCTAGATCTCGTGTTAGTATGATCAACTAATTGTGTCATGATTTGTAAGAAAAATCCTTTAACATACTTAACAGGTGGTTTCATACCCTCTGGGCACCGTAGAAAGGCTTCAAACTTTACATCCCTCATGCAAAAGCATGTGGGTGCACCAGTGTATGGGATGGCCTAGATTTTCTTGTGCTGTAGTACTTTGTAGCTGGCTTCAGCAAAAATACATGCCTCACACCATTATTTACAACTGTAACAGTGAGAAATTACAAAACCTACTCTTCATTAACCTCCAATAAGGCTGTTCCTGCAGCCAGTGATTGCCATTACATTGATGGAGTGCTGAAACAGCTCAATAGTCCTGGCTGGCCTGTCTCTCCTGTGACTGCACTGCAGCTCCTGCCTCCCACCACTACCCAGAACACATCCAGCACAAGCTGCTCAAATGATTGATGAGAAAAGCAGCTCATAAAGGCAAGCACAGTGCCTGAAGCAACAGCTGTCTAGCCCTGTCCCTGCAGTAATTAGATAAATGAACCCCAAATGAAATCTTACAGGCAAGAGTAGAAGGAAGTTATAATATCCCCAGTGTCGATCTCTGCTTGTCTTGCCTCATTCCAGTCTGTGTTTGTAGCTATTGGTGTGTGATACAGATTTGACTCCCACCTTCCCTGCTCATTTTGCTGCTGGTCCTGCAGACAGACCCCTGTGGGCACAGGAGACATGGCAGTGTCAGTGGCTGGACTCTGCTTTCTTTTTTTTTATTTCTTTGGCACCGGTTCTACTTTGCAGAGTGTGCTGAACCTTTGTCCTTCTCCACAGAGTATGAACATAACAAAAGGTCTGCGACAGGTCACAAACTGAGTTTATCTGGGGAAAATCCTGCAATTAGCAAATTCCTGCTTTGAGAAATAATAGATGTGTTTATAGGGATGCATTAGATAAAAAAGGAGAAAGAAAAATGGTCCAGGCAACTGAAATTACTATAGAGTTGATTGAAAGTTTTATGCTTATTTTTACATTATAGTAACATAGTGATAATACAGCAATTCCCCTAGGTCTCTCCTTGGTGCTACTGAATGGTACCCATGAAGGAACCCATCAGTGCCAACAACTGCCATTTAGAGAGAAATTTATGAAAAAACCCCACTTTTATATATATTCAGAAAATGTATATACTTTAAAAATGGTGTATATAATTGAAATACACACACATACGTGTAAAATAAGTACATAGACAAATACACAAAAAAAAGCCCCAGCCTGTTGAGGAAGCCTGAACAGTACAGCTCTGATTCTTCTCTTATTTGTGGCATTTCACATCTAGAGTACTATTGTGGAACTCAATGTCTGTAGAACTCATGAGAACAAATCATGTCCTTGAAGGCAGGAACTGAAATGCAGAGAAATAAATAGGGGTGCTGTTGGATTTAATAGTTGTCCAGTGAAATACTGTAAACTCATAAGAGAAAACCCATTTAAAAACTGCTAAGAGCATGAGCAGAACTAAGAAGTGAAGTTATATCCTATAAAAGGCACAGTGATGCAGAGTAAGTGACCTTTTCTTTTACTGTCTCTCTCCACTCCTAAACTAGAATAATTCTTGCTGAGTTCAGCCAGATTTGCATGGGTGTAACATAAGATCAAAAATTAGATCAAAATTAGGCCCAGGTTGTTTCTTTTACCAAGAGCACATGTCTCAGGAAATTGCTTTCATGTTTTCCCATAGGAACAGTCAGAGGTACATCTAAGGCTGGGCACTACCAAGACCCGATCACTGGAATTCAAAGGAGAATTTCTGGCAGACTGAGTGGTCCCATTAGTCGCAAGTGGTGTCTCTGAGACGCTTCAATTACAAGAGATTAGTGGGAAATTGTAGCAGTGGACTGAAGGAGTAATGACACATAGGAAGTGAAGCAGAAAACCTTCTCTCTTCTTTTTAAAGAGAAGCTCACTTTATACTTTATTTAAATATAAATTGCAAGCATAAAGTATTAGTGTTCTTAAACTTCACTCTTCAGTTAGTTTCAAATTAACCATACTGTATTTCTGAGCTCCCCAGAGCAGCACCATGGTCTTCAGCCTGTCTGTTCCTTAAATTGAGCTGAAGTCTTTTAAGTCCAGTAAGTTCCTGTGCAACCCCCACAGCTGGATGAGTTACATTTGCTCATCCTTGTGCTGCCTCCCCTGTGGTGTGGATTTTCAGGGGCCAGCACAAACTCTGAGCCTCCTCTGCTAATCCCCCAGCTATAAATTGCATGAAGGACTGTGAAACAGCAGAGCAGGAGGCCTTGGTCTCCCATCATTTCTACTGCTGTTAGTTGATTTACTCTTGTCATAACCACTGTTGGGAAATGCTTTGCCTGAATCCTAGGATTTAGGTTACAAGCATAATAATGTTTTATAATGGGGTGTGGAAAAAATGGCTACTGCCAGTTCTCTGAGGTCAGGCAGTGATGACTGAATGTCTCAGTGTGCCTGACAGTGAAGTAAGCTGTGACTCTGCCTCCTGTACAGGTGGACAGCGTGAAACAGACTGCACCAAAAGCTCAGTTATACTGCATTTGGACACAGCCATCAGGAGGTGTCCAGTCTCAGGATTCCCAGACCACAAGCTTGCCTGTCTTCTCAGAAGATATATCTGGCTCAGATGTCTTAAAATCTGTTTTGGTCTGTCTAGTTTATTGTTCCACCATTGCATATGTAGTTCTGGATGTGTTTCTCAGGACTGAAGTTTGCCTGTATTTTGCCTGCCCATTAGGTTTTTGTTGTAGTCACAGCTCCCATATCATATAGGGGACATACAGTCTGCACAATTGTTTTCTCAATTAATGTGATGTAAATCAGGAGTAATTTGAAAGGATTTCACTAGTGTGAAACTAGCCTGGGAGAATATCTAAGTGCCTACACTTAAGAATATTTAAGCGCCAGATGAGTTCAAATAATCTATTGTTACTAGTTGTTGTATTCTGTGTCCATGACACTCATGTGCCTAGCTATATTTTTGCTGGCATATGATATTTTGGTGGAGAATTGTCACACAGATATTTGTGTGTGTGTGTGTGTGTGTATACGCTATGGAATTTGGGCCAGGCAATGTGCTCCTCAGAAAGAGCCTTTTTATTATGCTTGGAGGAAAAAGAAAAACTTTAGGCAGCCTACAATGTAACACCTACATCTCAGGTAAACTTTTAAGATGCCTGTGCTGCTATAGAGAAAGCAAGAGGTATTTGTGGAATTCATCTGTTACAAAACAGAACATGCAAATTAAGTGCTAGAAATGTCTGTTCCTCTCTATTGCCTGCAAAGGTGTCAGACAGCTGACTCAGATGCAGAGAGCTCCTGCAGGCTGGTCTAAGAGGAAGCAAAATTACCTCTGATATGGTGTCCCAAGGCACACAGACATCTTCATGATGAGTAAGAAGTGGTCCAGCTAAGAGGATATCTACTTGTAATCAATATGATATTCCTCTGCCATAATACATATGAATGGGGTCTTTTCCAAGCTAAACTATTCTAGGATTCTGTGTAGACATGGCATTTAGGGGCATGGCTGGCTTGGCAGTTATATGTTAACAGTTGAACTCAAGATCTTATGGGTTTTTTTCCCAACCCATACTATTCTGTGAACCATTAGGTCTCAAAACAAAAATCCCCAGTGCACAGGAAATAAAAAGGTTTGTGGCAATAACAGTATTTTTCTTGAGAAATGTCTGTATTTGCTGTTGAGGAGCAGTATATGCTGCTTGACAGTTCCTGGGGCTTCTGAGTTGAGCACCTTTTTTTTTTTTTTTTTTTTTTTAAATAGAGATTCATTCAGTTTATCTGATGCTAGTAAATTTTTAGGATTTCAGTTAAACTAGTATTTTACTCTTGGAAAAGAGGAACCTGATGCCTTAGCTTCTATCACTATAGCTGTTGAAAGTTAGGAGAATTTACAGTATTACTTCAGTAGGAAGTGGAAGGTATTAATCTGATTTTGTGTGAACAGGTTTAAATCCAGACCCATGCCAGTGATATTATACTATAACAAAGCTGGTGTAGCTGCTGTTAAAAATGCATGCCCATATAGCTTGAGGCCAGAAAGATTTTTTAGACTGCTTGTATATGAAAGGTTGTTAAATTTCACACACTGTCCATTCTCCAAAACCCCAAAAACCTTAGCCCAGAATATTCAGTTAACTCTCCTTAGCACACAAAGATCAAAGATCTGAAGAACATGGTCTCACAGCAGCCAAAAATACACGTAAACTTATAGGGAAAGAGCAAGCAAGTATTTTATTTAAAGTAGTTGAAGAATATAATTTTTTTTGTTTTCCAGCAGATAAGTCTAATATTTGTGATATTGGTATCTGCTTAAAAATGTGGGACACAGTAAAAGAAAGCCAAAGGCATATGATGTTGAAAATAGGAAAACAGCACAAGATTGATACTGCCCTGTTTTCTTTCTCTCCATTGATTTATAATTGTGCTCCCTTCCTTCCCTGCTAACTTGACCAGTGCTTCCCTTCTGATCTTCCAGGAGACCTAGGGCTGGAATAAACAGACCTTGCCCAGTTCGTGTGGGCTGACTGGGTGTGTTGGCTGCTGTTGTCCTCAGCAGAAGTCAGCTCTGCTTAGGGTTGGGTCCAGAAGAATGCCTTTGGCAAGACATTAGAGGTGGCTTTTTACAGTTAGAGGTTAGGTTTCATAAGCAGCTCAGCTGAGCAGGAGGAGAACACATTTCTACATAAGCAGTATTTTTCCTTTTTTCCTCAGATAACTGTGTAAAACTGAAATTGTGTGAGCAGATTTGTGACCATTTCACCATTTGTTGACTACTTGCTTGGCCAGGTTAAAATACTGGAGTCAAATTATCAGTTTGACTCACTGAAGTACAGAGAAGATGTCACAGAAGTACTGAATAATACCAGTTAATCTCTGGTCTCATTCTGTTGTCTCCAAAGGAGTTGTGTCAGAAATGAATTTTCCCAGATTTTACTTCTCAAAGCAGCTGATTTATTTGCGTGTGGGATGAGCTTGGGCCAGCATGAAATGACACCTACATACAAAGAGCACCAGTCTCAGTGAGACCAACAGGAGCTGCAGCCCAACTTGTAGGGCTACAACCTCCTCCTGGAATGTGTCTGCCATTCCAGCAGCAGATGTGCTCCCACCCTTTGCCGACATGACCCTTTGTGGTGGTCATTTGCATGCCAAACATGGGTGGGTTTGATAGAAGTGACCTACAGTTAAAGAGCATTAACATAAAAGTTGTGTCTGGTTGGTGTGAAAGCCAGTCTGCTCTAAGAGAAAGTGTGTGCAGGTGTGACTAGACCTGGCATAGAGGTAATGTTCACTTCTAAAGTCAGGAGTTCATGTGCCTGCAAGTGGTGAATGTATGGGGAAAACCAAAGCTAGATTGATTGTCATCAGTTTTACTTACATCTGAATTGCTTACCAACTCAGCTAAGGATACAGCATAACCTCATTAAATCGATGAAGATCTATTTTTGTCTCAGGAATAACATCTTATTATGTAGCTATTTAATGAGTTGTGAGCTAACATGTTTTAACAAATCTTTTATCGCTTATTACATTCACTCTTTTGATGGTAATTTCAAAATCTGACCATTAAAATGGGACTCTTTTCCCATTCTTTGATGATGGCACTCGGAAGTGTGCACTTCATCTTTGCATTTGGATTAGAATTGTAAAGGTGTAAATTATAGATCTGGCTTTTATGGGCTCTTATTGATCAGGCTGTTTCGTAGAAACCACTGCAGTTCTGAAAGCTTAGCAGTCTAGAACATATTTCAGCTTTCTTAATTGGGCCACCAGGGTACGGTTAATTTTCAATTTATATTGAAAGTAAGACAAGGTGATGTAATACTTCCTCATTGTACTTGAGTAGCATCGACACTAAAACACCATGATGTGCATTGTAATTCTCAATACACAAGTTGCTTGTTGAAATAGATTGAGAGTTCTGGCTTCATTCACTTTGTAATTTTAGGACAAATCTGCCTAATACTTCCTGTGTGTTCATTGGTTTCCACTGAGACACTAGCTACAACAAGAAAACATTGTTTGGTCAAGTGTAGCTGGAAAATTCATTTAACATACCAGTTGTAGAGCAACCAACAGACTAATGAATAATGTGCTCATCTTTTTGTGTGTTTGCTGACAGGTCAAAGTCATGGTGCGCATTTCTTCCACACTTGCCAGAGACACGTCTGAGTCCAGCTCTTTCTTAAAAGTGGATCCCCGTAAGAAGCAAATCACTCTCTATGACCCATTGGCCTGTGGAGGACAGAATGCTTTCCAGAAAAGGGGCAGCCAGGTTCCACCCAAGATGTTTGCTTTTGATGCAGTTTTCCCTCAAGATGCATCACAGGTAGGCCCTGTATGATCACAAGAGTTACCTAAGCAGCAGTGTGCACCAGAGCCAAATTGATCTCTGCTGCAGCAGTATTACTTTCAGTGGACTTATACAAGGGCTGAATTTGGTCTGCCATTAAATTGTCAATAATGAATTTGGTTTGTTAAATTTTAGCTGAATAATGTTGTGCTTTCTTTAATCTTTACTGTAAATAATTCTCCTAAAATTATCCATTCAATAAATGTGCTAAATGGTTGCCTAACAGGAAAATCCTCAATATCAACAAGTTACTGCGTATTATAAAATATTATTGTTTGGTGTTTACAGAGATGTGATCAGAACTACAGTTCTCTAATGCAGTTCTCCATTAACTAAGAGATCAAGGATTATTTTTACAGTATTTATTCTATTGTACAGTTTGCAATAAGAAGAGGGGATTTAAATCCACGAGTCTTTATTCATGAGTATATATTCAGGTTTCTTGTCTTTATTAGGCTTTGGTTTGATGAACTATGTTGCCCAAATGCCATGAGGACAGTAAAAGTGTAAAGTAACATTGCAGAGTATAATTAGAACACAGTCCTGTAAGGCTGGCTCTGGCTCATAAACCAAACAAGAGCTAGGACACAGGGCCATCTAAAGTACTGTCACATAATTGTATCGTTAGGTCACTCCCTCACCTAGTCCTGGTCCAAGCAGCTGGCAGCTTGCAGACTAGTGCCTGGATGCAGTTTAAGGGGCTGGCCTGTGAACAGTCTCTTTCTTGGCCCATTTTATTTTCTGTTGTAGAGATAGTGTAGAAATAGCAATGAACCAGGGTGAATTTACTTGATGTGTTATCAGATGCAAAGTGCTTCCCATCAAGGCCTAAACTGTGAATTCTGATTGGGTTTCATCCACTGTTAAGCAGTTGCTGCAGGAGCACTGTTGACCATTCATCCTGCTTGAACCTTAAATCCAAAAATGCCTGGGGTAAACTTCTGTGTTGTACTTCTTAAAATACTGCTACAGTCTTCAGAATGGAGTCTACTACTTCAAAATCCGAGAAGACTCATAATAATGTTGTGTCACCTAGCTTATTCCAAAGAGGCTGTTTGTTCCCTTTACATTCCTCAGCCACATGCTAGTGGAATTGAGCTAAGTCCATAACTGGGCAAATAATCAAGCCTGCAAAAATTCCTCAGTGTTGGATTGTTTTTAATCAAAACTGTATTTTTAAAATCCCTTAAATAGGCAGTTCTAACAAACCAACTCATCCCCTTACAATATGTGAATTTTTTTTAATTTCACAAAGGATGTTGATGCATCAGCAAATGAAACTTACTTGATCCAGAACAAAAGTCCTGCTTCATGTGCTTATACAAGCAATGTCATTCCCATCAACAGCATAGGTTACATTAACAAGACAAGCAGGATTAGATTTTTTGATACTTCAACATGGTATCTGGAGCAGAGAAGACATTACTACCACTTTCTGATGAAAATGATTTTCCTTATTATTGCTAATGCTTTTCTTTTCTTTGTTTCCTGTTTCCTGTTTTTGTTTTTTTTCCAATACCTGTGACAGGCTGAAGTATGTGCTGGGACTGTGGCTGAGGTGATCCAGTCTGTGGTCAATGGGGCAGATGGCTGCGTGTTCTGCTTTGGTCATGCCAAGCTTGGTTGGTATTGCTAAATTTCCCTACTCAAGCAGCAAAATATTTTTATTTTTATAAAAAGCAGAATATTTTTAACGCAGGATTGCTACTCTGTTAGGTTAAGGAAAACAAACTTTCATTTGTCTGTATGTATTAATTCTATTTGAAAGTACCTATGAATGATCTGTACTACATCTTTACCTCTTGCTCACACATTTATTCACTTTGCTTATTGTGTAAATGTTGAACAGCATGCTCTTTGGAACAGGAGTTACTTTTGAATTATTGCTTCATTTCAGCCATTAAATATTATAACTATTTTGTCTTGCATTGTCTTCAGTTGTTAATGAATGGTCCAACAGTGATCTACAGTTTTCCAAATGTGCTTGGTGCTGGTGAGGGTTTGCCCAAATGCCACTTTTATCAAGCTGTGTGTACTCAGCTTGATGTTTGTGATGACACTCTTATGGAGTGTGACTGGGCACTCAAATAGTTTGATTTATACTCTATTCCCTGATTAGACAATCCACTCATTACTGACCTCTTCCTACTGTTTCTCTAACAAATCTTATTCTAATGGTTAACTGAATGTTACTGATGGATCAAAACTCACACTTTGGACGTGCTTCAATAGCATTTCAGGCATTTATGGAAGAACAATAAAAAGGAGAATCATCATGATTAACACACTATTATTTTGAAATAACTGGATTTTGAGAGTAATCATATGTTTTGTTCATGTTTATCTAATTGTATTTTGGAAGTACTGTCTCTTGAATGAAGAGGGGTTTATTGCATGTGTGCAATGATCTCCACTCTTTACTGTCTCAAAGAACCACAGATTTACACATATAATTTAAAAGGATAATTCAGTCTTGCAGGTGGTAAAGAAGATCAAACTATATCAGGCCATGATTATCCCAAATTATAGGCAACAAAACCTGAAGAGCACTGAATGTTACAATGCAACCAGGTCTGGTACAATGAATGGAGCAGGCTGGTGTTCCATTTACACCAGAAGGCCCCTCTGGATCAGGCAGGAGTGACAGTAGGATGAGCTCTTAGATATTTATCCCCCCTGCCACCTGCCAAACACAAGATTGCAAATGAGATGGAAAAGAAAGCCACCAGATAACAGGCTCTCACAAGTGCTACACGTCCTTTAGAAGTATCCTAGCATGGGTTTTGCTGAAGCAGAAGTTGAGTCTCTGTAGTTGCTTTGTTAACTGCACCACCACCATTCCACAAACCGTGGGCCTACCCAGACCCTGACACAAACATGTGCATAGAAGTGGTTTTTTCACTGATCTTTTCCCACATAGTTTCAACATGAGAAATGAAACAAGGTAAAGAAGCCACAAGTACTTGCTTCAAAGGATGTATACCTTTATCACTTGGCTTATAAATTTTGGAGCTTTAGAAACTTATCTAAAAGCATTATATGTAGTGACACCTAAAGTGGTTTAAGATGTGTCTGTTCTTAATCACCAAACTTTCACAGCAAAGACAAGCCAGAGCTATAATTGCAGAGTTGAAAAATACCTAACCAGGGGATGGTTTTGACCCAGATGAAATATTAATTGTTGTGCACCCACTTCTGCACCAAGTGATCACATATACGTGGTTGGTTTGGGGATTTTTTTTTTGTCTGAATGAAGTTACATCTGTGGGATTCTGGGCCCAGGTTTATGTCAGTCTCAACTCCAGCATTTGAAATTCAATGAAGTACTTTGAAGTAAAAATAGTATTAAAAGAATACCACACTTACAGTGTTCAAAATAGAGGTGTTTTTAGACCATGGCACTCCTGCTTTGCTCAATTCCCTCCATGATTCAACCACATCAGAGGGTGTATCATTGCAAGATGGGAGCCTGCAGCACCTTGCCTTGGGAATGGGAGATGCCAGGGGAATGCATGAGGTAATTATTTTTAAAAGAAGAAAAATTTCTTATTTTGAAAAAAGATTTGATCCTATTTGCCTACCTGCCTATATTTTCCCATTGCTGACTGTTATTGTTGTAGTGAAGTTGTTTTCATGGGACTAGCAGGATAATCTCTCCTAGCAGAGGGCTGTCAAGGTCCTGGGAATGATGTTCTACTTTCTTCATTTCTCCATTCCTGACAGGGAAGTCATACACCATGATTGGAAAGGATGATTCCATGCAAAACCTTGGAATAATTCCTTGTGCCATCTCATGGCTATTCAAGTTGATTAATGAACGCAAAGAGAAGACAGGAGCACGCTTCTCGGTCCGGATTTCTGCAGTGGAAGTGTGGGGGAAAGAGGAAAATCTGAGAGACCTGTTGTCAGAAGTGGCTACAGGGAGCCTTCAAGATGGCCAGTCCCCAGGTGTCTACCTTTGTGAAGATCCCATTTGTGGCATGCAGGTGAATCTAAGATTAATTTTACACTGAAACAAGTAACGTGACTTTTTTTTTTTTTCTGGAGCTATTGAGATGGTTCAAATTCAAGAACTACCCAGAACATAAAGTTTATAGACTTGAAAGTGTTTACTTTAAAACTTCCAAGAACTTTATGACCTGCAGCTGCTGGGCCATCTGCTCTCCTGGCCTAAATATTTGTACCTCTAGTACAACTGATATTGAGTAAGGGCCTGTGTTTGCAATAAAATGTGAAAACAAAAATGCACCTAATTCTTAAAAAAAAAAAAAGAAAAAGAAACAAAAGTGTGATCTCTCTTTTGTAAAACAAGCTAAAATATTTACGGTACTGCACAAATTGCTGTAGGCTGTTAATATGGCTATTTATTTCTTTATAAACAACATTATTTATAGCATTTGTATTAGCAGTGTTGTAGGAAGCATTAATTGCTACATATTAATTGCTGCGAAGAAGTAAATTCCTGAGCTGGGCAAGTCAAGAAGAACTCAAACTCTTCTCAGGTTCAGAGTTTTAGCAGGAATGAGTAACTGGCTCATCTGTTTTCTGGGTAACTATGAGAAATTCTCAGGAGCCCTGTTTTTTCCCCCCTTTCTTGGTTTGAAGGGAAAAGGCATCTATTCTTTCATTTTGCTGTTCGTGAGGGAGTAAATATCTTCTTTTTATGAGTAGATGAAGAGGCAGCATCTTCTGCTTCTGTTGAGAACCTGCAAAGCCCTGCTTATTCCAGGATAGGGAATTGAGGGAGAAGGGAACAGACCTACAGGGTCATGTAGCCTGTATCCAGCTCCAAACATCTAGAGATAATGACTCACATCCACACAAGTCATGAACTGTGAGATTTTAAACATCAAGTAATAAATTTTGTGTCTTATCTCTTTGTGGTTTAAGCTTTTTGGGCATACTTAGGTCATATTTTCCATTCTTTTGCATTCTGCCTAAGGACTATAAAGTTTTGTTTTGATTTTAAATAACAATCAGGATTCTCATTTTCTCTTAACTCCTGACTTTAGCGTTTTATGAAATACCTACTGTATCACAAGAGATCTCACCCTCTGGGATCCAGTAACTGGTGCAGTCTAGTAAATATGAGTGTGCATATAGACTCAAGTCTGCACAGTTCCCATTGGGGTGATGGATGGCTCAGTAAAGGATTTGCATGTGTATGTTGCATGTGTTACATAACTGTGTCACAACCAGCATCTCCTTAGAGCTTAATTCTTTACTAAGGTATTTTAGCACAATAGCAATAATAATAAATATTCCATTATGATAGCTTATTTTCACATAAATACAGACAGTACAGCTATATACAAAATGAATTATTTTAGATCAGTGAAGAAGAGGTAGCTCCATGAGACACCTATATATCTCTGCAGTGTGAAAGACTGTATTAAATTGCAAGGAAAGAAGCCTTTTTATGTGTGCTTACAAGACATTTTGGAGTCATGTGTCATACACCTGAATTCTCCAAATCCTCAGATGAAGGGAGAATATTATATTATAGCCATACAGATATGCAGAATCAGCAGTGTGTATAGCAAATGAGTGATCACCATATGTCATACTGTCTGTCACTGGACCTTTCCAAGTATGCACATTTTCCTGTTGCTTACGTTAGTGAGATCAGCCCACAGACTGGCTTGCCTTCTGCTGGCCTTGTTAACTCCTTCCTGTCCCCCTCCCTCTTTCCTGAGAGAGCTTAGCCTTCAGCTGTGTCACTGAATCCTACGCATAGCCTCAGCTTTATCCCTCCTCAGGCTAATTAATGGTTGCATGGAGAAAACAGAAGTGCTATCTTATGGAGAACTTAACTGTCAGCTATATCATAATAGCAGGGGGACACACCCCATGACCAGGGAGTTCCTTGTTATTTTTATGCCAGACAAGACAAATCTATCCTATGGGCTGTGGGCCAGTCCTCTGTACTGCCAAAACTAATGCCATCAGATTGTGCTGTCACGTGCCCCTTGCACAGACAAACTAGTCTTAGGTGCCATGAAACATGCATTCATTCGTAATGTTAGGAGGGGTTAATAATATCTGCCCTCTATGCTGTCTGTCACTTAGGAGAGTTAAGAGCAGGCTGGTGACAGGGATTGAGGACCAACAAATACGAATGTTTGTACATTACCTGCCTTGTTCTGTTTAATGGATTGCCCTGGCCTGTGAGCAGGTGCATAACAAACTTGTGGTTTGAAGGGGCAAGGAAAAGACTTCTCTTCTGGGCTGCTCCTCATATGCTATGGGGCAGAACACAAGCTTCAGTCCTGTTGTTTTTAAGATTTACCTGTGGACTGCTTCCTTCTAACACTTTCTGAAGGGCAACACTTAGCCCTGTCACTGCTGTTATCCACCAGCTGTTGAGTTTGGGATTGACGTGTCTTCCACAATTTTTCCCCCCACTTCTAGCCATGAGGGCTCCTGGAGGGCATACTAGTGCCACTGCCAGTGTCAGGAGGGTCTTATTCCATTGGGCGCCTCCTCCTTTTTGGTCCCAGTAGAAACCAGTGTATCCACACCGTATGTTGATTGTTGGAGTTGTCCGGTGGTGTTTACCTGTATGGGAATTTCTCAGCCATTTCTCCTGGTGTTAACTGCAGCTCCAGAACCAGAGCGAGCTCCGTGCCCCTACGGCAGAGAAGGCTGCCTTCTTCCTGGACGCCGCCATCGCCTCCCGCCGCAGCAGCCAGCGGGACTGCGCCGAGGAGGATCACCGCAACTCCCACATGCTCTTCACGCTGCACATCTACCAGTACCGCATGGAGAAGAGCGGAAAAGGCGGAAGTAAGCTGTCCTCTTGCTCTTTGTCTCCTCTAAGCCTGCCTGGAGACTGGCCCTTCAAATGATGTTTTTTAGTGGTGAAAATCAGCAGAGTTCTCCATTCAGTGTGGCGTGGGGCCATTCATACAAGCCGGCTTGTTCATGTTCCTGGTGAAGGCCCACCAAAGGCCAATAAAGGCCACTGGGGATTATTGCCATCATTTGTCAGTTTAGTTGCTCTTCCGGAGACACTGGGAGTTCTCAGTCCTGTGTGGGCCTCTGTTTCTGAAAAAAAAAAGGTGCTTTTCAAATTAGCCTTTATTATTATCTTTACAGATAGTTTTGAGGTCGTGGATTAAAATATTGTGGTGACTGGGATTTCTTGCCACCCTTATGTTAACCATTCTTCTTTCACACCTAAATAGGGCAGTGTGTGTGGAAGCTGATGCTGGAAATCCATAAACTGGGAAGCTGATGTTGACAACCCGTAAACTATACCCTTTCTTGGAGATACATGATATTTTAGTTGCTGGCCCAACTATGTGTTCAAAGGACTCTCATGGTTCTTTGTAAAGGGTCTGGATTTTTCAGATAGGCTTGTTCCCTCTCTTTGAAATGTATGCTTTCACTGACTTGTGTCTTTACTTCCATATCCCACTTTTAAGTGAGGAAAAGGTGCTTCCATGTCTACTTTTATGTTTCTATAATTTTCAAAGCTTTCTTTTCTCTCACACCATTCATATTTTTTTATTATATTTGTCTTCTGTTTCAAGTCTCCCAAATTGTTAATGACTGAAGATATGCAGAGAGGGGTTTTTGTAAATAAATTCCAATGATAAAAGGTTTGTATAATATAAGAAGCACCCCGCTGAAAAAGAAAACTCTGACATTATTTACTTTTTTTAGTAATCATTTTTAACAGGGAAAAATGCTTGTTTGAAAGACACCAGAGACATCTGCTTCTTTAAATTCATGGGCTTAAGCAATACTGCAGAAACAGCATATGCTTCAGATCCTGGCTCTGCATAGGTTATTGGTAATAAGGAATAGCTTGCAAGACATGATGTTTAGTGGGTGATACCACTGCATTAACTTCCAGTCTAATGTTTAAATGATGAAAATTTGCATTGACTGTACGTATAGGAGAAAAAACCAGAAAGTTGCTCTTAATGGAAATGCGGCTTTCATGTATTTAAGTAATAACCCCTGTGGAATTGGCAGTCAGAAATCTCAATTAACTAAAGGTTTATTAATTAACCACCCTACGGTGGAAAGGAAGACAGTGAATACTCAAACAGACTGGTTTATAAGAATAAAATGGCTGATTTTGAGGGAATAATTATTGCAATTATTTAACACTCCATATTTTTTACTACACAAAAGTACATGTATGCACAGTCCTTTTCTACTACTTTCAAATACCATTAATAAAAGGGAAAATATAATTTTCTTATGGCTATAATTTCAGAAAAATAAGACATGATCCTGTTGGATTACAATACAGCATGCTTTGCCTACTGCCTCTAGTTATATCTTTGTCTCGTGGCCATACCTTACTCCTGTCTTCAAGTTCCCATATCCGAGTGGCCTTACAAGCTAGGCAGGGTCAGATCCCACTGATAATTGAATGAGGGGGAATTCCAGCTGCTCAGAAAGGGCGCCTAGTGATTATCACTGTCTCCTGCTGTAATGAAGGACTTCTCAGAAAAAAACCCATGAAGATAGTAGAGATATATAGATTCCAGTAACAGGATTAAAAAAGGATAGGAAGAAAGGGGTGGAGGGGAAAGAAACCCAGCTTCTAAAGGATAAGAGATTAAAGGGCTGGCTAACTTGTGATTTTGGTAAAAAATGACTGTTAGAATAAGGCATTGGTACTGTACTCACCTCCTTGTTAGATTCATTACCAGGAATGTCATGAAGCAGGCTTAGCACCATTGAAATAAATGACATTGTGGCAGAACTGGATCACTGTCATTTTTCAGCTGTCAGCTCTGCAAAATCTCTGTGACCATAGACAAAAAAAACAAGTGTTAAGATGTTCCACTCCTTTTCTCTATAGTACCCAGGCACATTAGTGGACAACTTGCCTAAAAAACAATTTTATTTTCAGATTAATCAAGTGGATCTACAATCTTAAAAATATTACTTCAACATGCAAATTAAATAAGAAAGAAACAACCACTAAGTTATATTATTCTGGATTTCCACAAGTTGTATGATAGGAGTATATGTGGAAACAATATGACATCTTTTGAAAGGTAGTGATTTCTTCCATTTTCTTTTGTTTCCCTGACACCTGGTAATTTTAGCAACAGAAATATTTACTATACATGATTTAGCAAAGTCACTATAGTCAGTTGCAGTAGCAACTAGATTAATTCTTTTCCTAAATGAATGATTGGGAGACACTCAAGTAAGGAATTCCAGCCTTCTGAGAATAGCAATGTTAGAGGACTTGGAGACTTTTTAAAGGTTTTAAGGACTCTTAGAAGGGACACTAAAGTCCTCCATGATCAGTTGAGAGGTGCAGGTGCCTTAACAGTTCCCTAAGGCAGCCTAATTTTCTGCAGTCAGTGCAGGAGCCCAAGGTGTCTGTGGATACTTTCTGGTGAGAGGAATGCATACAAGTCCAGTGTTGCCTACCACCTGATAGAGCTGAAGAGCTAACAGGACTTTAAATCAGCAGAAGCCACTGTATTTTAGCAATTGTTGACAGAGACACTGTCATTGACAGTGATATAGGGATATAGAGACACTAATATTTTCAGAATATTATTCACAAATCCCATAGGAGGTCTTATGTCTTTGTTCATCTTCTCTCTTTTTTCTTACCAAGTGTGCAAGTTGAGATCCTGTGCCAAAATGGCTGTGGATTAACTTGCATAGAGGTAAACTCAGGTGTGAAGATGTGAAGAATACTCAGATATTTCTGCTGCTGTTTAAGGTGTTTTTGTGTACTTATATATTGCTAGTACTGCTCTCTTCCAGCCTAGTGGTTCTGTTCAATTCTATTCTGTACCTATTAAGATCCTAGAAATAAATCTGCCTTTTCCTACAGACTGCTCTTAAACTAACTCTTGAGAATGGGGAGGAGTGGTCCAAAATCAGATGCAAAAAACTCAGCTAGGAAAGTTTCTTGAGACAGTAGAGAGCTAGAGGCACTTCTGTGAAGTCTACATAGTTCCCATCATGGATTCATAAGGAATCTAGACTTTTAAAGCGAGCAAGTATCTATTAATCTTAGTGTTTCAATGGTAGCATCTTTTCACTCTGGAAGTCGTGTGTTGATGCAGAGTAAACAAGAAAAAACCATAAAGATTTATTGCCGGTTTTACAGAAACTGTTCTTTGAACAGAGGTGCTACTTCACAATCCATCTTGGAAAATTTTTCTTAGCTGAAGTGATGCTGTGAAAGAATATAGACTTGAAAAGTTGAACATCCCACAGATGCCACAGTGTCTTCTTAAGATTCAGGATGGGAAAAATAAGAGGAGTATCCTTGCTTACTAAGCAGGAATTCCCAGCCCGTAGTTTTCCAGATAGAGAAACAGTAGTGAGAGAGAAAGAAGCAGAGCCAACTTAGGTACAGGCTAATGGAGCTATATGTAAAGAAAATGTTGTCACATTGGTGACTCTCACAGAGTTAAGCCTGCAGGAGCGAGTGAATACTCAGCAATTTTTAAGCAGGCCTGGAGTAGACAGCAATGTACAGCCATAAAGGCTGATGGTGCGTTAGCAGGACCCCTACAGCCGTGTCTGCTAACAGGAATTAGGGAAGGCTCCTGGGTTGTTTCCTTTTCACAAGTCACAGTGAATCTTTCACTTTCCTGGGAAGCTGCTTTTGGAGGCCCACACTAACTGTCTGCTTTCTTTGTTTGTGGCAGTGTCTGGAGGTCGGAGCCGCTTGCACCTCATTGACCTGGGCAGCTGTGTGAAAGTGCTTAGCAAAAACCGCGAGGGAAGCTCTGGCCTCTGCCTCTCCTTGCCAGCGCTGGGCAATGTCATCCTGGCCCTTGTCAATGGAAGCAAACACATCCCCTACAAGTAAGTGGTGGTCTGGGTTGTGGCTAATGAGAGGATGCTTGAAAGCAGTTTGTCTGTCTGGGCCTGAGGCAGATTTGGGTAAGGAGGAAAATAGTCTGCTGGGGTCGATGCAGCCCTCTTGAGCCATGGCAAAAGCTGCCCGAGGTTCAGTGACACCTTATCTGACCTTACACCTGGTAGCCACACTGTGTTTGACAAATAGGTTTCAAAGGAAGAAGTCTGCTGAAATAGGACCCAGGTGGCTGAAAGGTCTTAAGGTATGAAGTACAACAGATTAGGGTTTTATATTCTATGACTGTTTGAAGATTTTTTTTTTAATGTTTCAAAGCATGTGAAAGCGTTTCATATTGGTTCCAAGGAGAGGAGCATTGCTGTCGTAACGCAGCACTGTAGAGAAAATTATCTTGCTGTCCATTGTATGGAATTTACTTTCTTGGAAATCTATGTCACAACGAGCATGTGTGTTTGTCATGAGGTTCCTTCTGTGATCTAAGGTTACTTTGTGGGTTTTTTCGCCTGGTTTGAATCTCAGTGTCAGCTTTTCACATGCAAAAGAAAAAGAACCCTATAGAACCAAATAGACCCTATTTGCCACAGTAAACCAATGGCCTTTACTACTGCAGGTGGCTTTGGAGAAACAAGGGGAATTTGTCACCTAGTGGGTATTCCTTGTGCTCATTTCTTGTCATCACTGCCTCTCCCTATGTGTCATGTGTGCAGGTCTGAGAGGAAGCTTGGTTTTATTTCCTGGCCCAGAAAGTCTCACTGCCTTCCTATTGAGAAGTTTCTGATTTTGTCAGTGGTATTGCTTTTCTCCAGACTAGACCCCAGGGAGTAGCAATTAGCATCATGGGAATGGCTTACAGCAGTGTCTTGTAATCAGGCTGCCAATGAATGTCACCATTCATGAAGGACAGGTGTATGACATCGGGAGTTGGGAACAACTCGGGATGTGTTGGGAACAACAATCAGGAGTGAACCAAGTCATCCACAGAGCAGTATTTCAGTCCATGAATTTAACCTTTTTAGCATTTAAAAGGCTGCAAACATGATTATTTCCAAATGTTTGTTCAAGATTGCTTCTTTGTTTTTGTCTACATTTTAGCAAGTAAAAATGAATTTATATTGGTTATAATTCTGTTTCTCTTACAGCCTTTAGTTTCAAAAATTATTTGGTAGTCTGGACCTAAAACATGCTTTCTGGAAATAGTCCCAATCCTGGAGCTCAATCAGGCTGGAATTCAGTTAACAAGTAACCAAATTTCTATATATAAATAGAGAATAAATGAATAAATATTAATTAAATGTTTCATGGATCATGCACCTTGTCATAGCATGAAAATAGCTTGAATTCTGCATTTCACAAAGTGTAGCTCAGGCAATGCTTATCAAAACCTTGTTTTCCTTCCTGTTGGATTTTGTGGATTGAAGAGAAGGTCGTCGGTAGGAATACAAAAGATAACGTTAGTAACGCTTGATAGGCTAGAACTAAACATACAAGGAGTAGTTACCAAATAGAACAATTGTCTTTCCTAGCAATGACTGACCAGGAGAAAAGCATTACCAAACATGTCTTCTAATTGCTGTGTGTTCAGTCTCCTTTTGCTGTTGCACTTCTGAGCCTACACAGCCAGGGATGTCAGCGTATTTTCTCATCAATGTCTGTACTGCTGAAAGAAGATCAAAGCCCTCTTCAGGCCACAATCCCCTCTTTAGTTCACTCCTAATAAGAATTCTTCCTGTAAGAAGTTATTATAGAGTATAGAGAAGTGGTTGATCATCTGTAAATCAATGCCCTCTGTTTAAGATGACTTTTAAAAAATAGTTTGAAAAATGTACTGGCATATTTTGGAGAAACCTTTTCTTCCTCTTGCTGAGAAGAATTCAGAAGACATTTTTTCCCATATTTGGTCTATTCCTGAGCAATGGAAACAAGAGTTTTGGTGGCTGGATGAGCACAGACACCATTAGCTCAGTGATCCAGCAGTGCAGGTGTGTCCTGCTCCTTGCTGGAGATGAGAGGAAGGTGGATATGGATGTTTGTGTGTTGCATTGTAGAAAAGGCTCAGTATCCCACAGATAGAAATGGTATGTGTTCAGTGGCACCTCTTGCTTAGAGCAGTGACTAGCCTCTATAACAGGGATAATTCCCCTTTCTCTAGGGGGTGTTCTCTTTCACTGTTAAGTATAAAATTATATTTTTAACTGCCTTTTTTGAGTGGGACCAAAAGAAAACAGTGGAAGCTCTGCACATTGTGTGTGGTCTCAGTAAATTTCCACAGAGCAGCAGACAAAATGGAGCATCCTTTCTGTATCTGAGCTATTAAACAGCCATCAAGTATTTTATGGCAGCCTGTCAGTAGGCACTGCATGGCTTCCTGGGAACCTGGAAATTCACAATGCGTAGTTTTTCTTTGACTGCAAAAATTTGGTTCTCTACACTCTGAGAGGCTGCAGGCTCTTAAATTTGCTTCAGTTTTGTATCCAGCATTATCTCCACAGGTAGTAGTTGTAGGGAAAAGCTTGTTCAGATTCATAGCTGGTGTGAGCAGATGCCACTGCATTGCCTTCAGTGGTCTTTGTGTTTGTGCCAGGGATGAATTTGCCTCCACCTGCAGTCTCTATGAGAAACACATGCTGTTTTTCAGCACATGTTGCTTTTCTTTAATTTTTACCCATAAGGCTAAGCCTTGGAAACCATTCAGTTGGAATCTTTCGCCCTTGGAAAGAGCCCCCCATACACTCCCATTTTGGGAATAGTAACGAAGATTTATACTGGCTTTAGCAGGATCTTGTTTTCTGAAGTCGTAAGAAAGGAATGTAGAAATTCTCAGACATCAAACAAGGTGGTTTGATATGGTTTGGAGGCTCTTGTATTCAAGTCAAATTTCACATGGGTCTGAAGATGGGACAAGAATCCCTACACTGGGCAAACACTTGCAGTGACCAGACTGTGATTTCTGGGACTTTGTATGTTTGATATATGTACTTTAATCTCTGTCTAATCTCTCAGTGTCACTATTATTGTCACTATTTCCAGACCTATTTGTGAACCTTATTAAGTGCATTGTTCTGTCATGGTGTGAACCAGAGTTCTTCCAGCTCAGTGTCATATATAAAAATAGAATTTTTATTTGACTTAAATACATTTCCATTTTTTGTCACCAGTTTCTTTTGATCTTGAGGTATGAACAAATCCTTCAGAAGATTCAGCAAAAATTATTTTCTCCATGGGAATGTCAAATATCTTAAANAAAAAGGGCACTTGCAAGCTCAAGGAAGAGCAAGGAAGTCAGTTCCTGGCCTGACCAAATATGGTTTGGCTTAGATCTGCTACAGAAGGGTTTTACTAAGATGCAGTAATTGTTACTGCCATTTTATGTTTTTAAGAGTATTTCAGTTTTATGTTAGTGCTGCATTATCTGCCTCTGATTTCTGAGATGAATGTGTTTTAAACCCTCAAATGAACACCCATTTGCACAAACTCCAGATACTGGTTTATATAGCTCACTATTCAAAACTACTCCAGTTGCTAGGCAACATGGGTGGTGATAATTCATGGTAATGCTGTTTTGGAAACAATCATTTTATCCATTTTAATGACTGTGAGAATGTAAGAAAACTGTTTAGAAAACTGCAAGGCTGTATGAATTTCTCTTCCAGAAATTGTTGCTTGTTTTATTTAATAGGCTTCTCTCTTAATGTGCTATCCCAATGTGCTAGTATTTTTAGAGGCATCCTATATTTTGAACTACATGCTCATGCTTATCCAAGGAGGGAGTCTTGTCTGTAAAATAGATGGGTGTGAGTTAAAAGCATGCCTTTTATCTTTGGCACTTCTGCTTCTCTTCTCTGTCATATGGTTGCATTTCCTCCCAGTTCTTATATGCTGGCAATGCTTTATTCAATCCTATGCACAGAAAATAAAACTGTATTAAGTGACTGGTGCAAGGTTGCACAAGAGGCTTCATGGCAGAGCCACTGTGTTTTAAGATCTAGTCTGGTGCTTAAAGCATGAGTTAAGCCATTCTTTCTTTCTGCATGACCTTTGGAAAATAATTTTATAGTTTAACTTATTCAGGTGTTTATTTCTTTATTCACTTTTATAAAACTGAATTACAAAAAATTCAAATGGGATTTATAAAATGCACTCAGAGTTGGCAAAATGCACTATATCCTTTTTCACTATTGCTAGGACTGTTACCCTATTTTTCCCCATTCTTTAATGACTAACATAATAGTCTTAATGGCATGCAGAATGTGAGGGGTTTTTTTTGTCAAACGTTATTATTGGTTTTAGGTAAAGAGGAAAGGGAAAATCTTGGACTATAGTGTTGTGGTATACTAGTTTAAAGAATTAGGTGTATATCAGATGTTTTATTTAAATTGTTAGGTAATTACAGGAGAAAAATGAAAATGGGGTCTGGATGGATGCAGTACCTCAGTTTCTTTTCTTAGTTAGATAGGTGTATCTATCTGCAGTTGTTTCATCTTTGTAAAAATCTGTATGTGAGAGGAACTGAAATGCCAGGTATCTTTTGTATATATGCCTCGCCTTTGCATTTTTAGCATGAGTTATATTATTTTTCTCAGAAAAGATGTTAGGATTTTCAAGATGTTAGGATTTTCTTGGACAATAGTTAGTATTAGAACTGGAGATTTTACCTTATTTATGAGCTTGTACTAAGTCTTAGCTTTGTTGGATTCACACAACCATGTCTGCTGACTAGGTCTAAGAATTTAATGACACATATGAGCTATATGTCAAATGAACAGTTGATTTAATGGTTACTTTATCAGCACTTGAAATTAGAAGTTTTTTGGGTATTATTTCTCATTAAGAAACTTGAATCACTTTTACTTTCCACTGCTTCATCTGTGTCTTTTATTCCTTATCTTTTGCACCTTCTCAATAAAAATATGGTACAGAGATCACAGCCTCAGAAAAAAATCTGCTGTGCCCTTCAGAATCTCCGATCTTTCTGTGTTAATTTAGTATTGAATATACTAGAAGTGGATGAAAACTGTTTTGCAGTTTTACTTGAGGAAATGTGAGAGCAGAAGGGGAGAAATGAGGACATGAGAAACAGCTGAAATAGAATCACAGGGCTGGGAAATGGCTTGAAATGAATGGGAAAACTCCAAGAGACCTGAAATTATGTGTAGAGGAGACAACAATCCACAATGAGGAACTGGGAAGCAAACAAGGAAAACTAAATGAGCCTATTCAAAAAGATAAATAAGCCTAAGAAATACCCCTGAATGATCCAATTGTAGGAGAGTGTAGGAGAGTGGTCAATGGGCATTTTGTTGAATGTGAAATAGTTCCTGATTAGCTATCAAAAACATGGTCTGCTCAGGAACAAATGAATTTTTCCTTGATGTTTTCAGCCAAGGCCATTGGACTAGAACCTTAGCTAAGAGACCCTGAAGCCATTGCAGCAATGCCACCTTATACCAGTGGAGGACCTGTCCTTAGGTGCATGCCCTTTGTCACTGGGCAAGTGAAATGCAGTTGCCTGCAAGAGCAATGAAACTCTGTCAGTGTGCATTTAATGAGGACTTGGAGCATCTGGCAATTACATTCACCTTTAGGATTTTTCTGTATCTGACAGTCCACTAGGTTGATTTTCTGGCAATTTCCTTCTTTATTCCAGGGAACTACATAAAATAGGTGGAATCAGGGATGCACAGTTTGTGAAGGGAGGAAAACTTCTGGCATTTTATTAGAGCAATTTGATCAGCAGCTCAGGAGCATGCAGATGATGGGTTTGCATGCTCCAGCAATTGCTGTTGTAATGTTCACCAATGATGCACTTTATTGTAGGATAGTTTTTACAGCTGATAGTGCAGATTTGTGCTTTACCTGCACACATCCTACAGCATTGTGTTTTATCATCAAGTTAATGAGAGACAGTAGACAAAATCCTCAAAAGAAAAGCTGCAGTGGAGCTTTGGGAAAACCCCCAGCTTTGGGTTTTCAACTCAATCCTGCCAGTCCAGCAGTGTGACAGGAATTGGAGCAATGGTGTCTGTGAACACGTGTAATGGGTGTAAGTGGCTATGTTGCATTCACTGAGCCTGAACTCCTGTGGCACCAGTTTTACAACAGACCTCAGCTGACAAACTCCATTCTGTACAAACATTCAAACGAGAAGAATCAGGCCTCATGGAATATCTCTTTGAATGCGCTTTGAACCACTCAGTGAATTAGTGTTTTACAGATACTGTAACCAGCAAATAATGATGGACTGCAAAATTAAATGAGAAGGGAAGTGCTTTGGTTTATAGTCAGACTTAACAGCAATTACTAATTGCATTTAAATAGCCATTCCTATGAGCAGCAGATAGCTGCATCATGGAAGGACACTGCTTTGGTCGTGGGCCAGCACAGATGTGGCTGGTAATGAACAAGCAATCCAGTAGTGTGCAGTTATTCCTGACATATAGCTTGAGTGGAACCCAAATAGACCATTGTGGTAATTTCATACAAAAATTAATCTGTACTTAATTCATTAAAATGCCATTTTGAACCTCCAGTCATGGTATCCAGCAGTTTATTCTCACCTGTTTCACCACTGGTTCAGGCTCAATTGAACATTAATACATTTTCTGTCATAGACATGGTGGTAATTAATTTCATGTATAATTGAACAATTTTTAAATAGCCATATCCTTGGAATAACTAGCTCTTGTACAATGCAGCAAATTATCAAAAAGCATGTAATAATTTTTATTAGACTTATTTCACATTTTTTGGTTATCTCCAGTTTCATGAATAGTTGCATATGGATATATGATGTGTTAAATTAAATTTCATTTCTGTATTGATCCTTCTTTTCTTGTACAAAACCAGTGTGACTCAGAGTAAAAAGATATTCCACTGCAGCAGACCAAAGAAAATAGCTTTTCTATTTATCTGCCAGTATAGAGCTGCTTGTTTGGAGTTGTGCATCTCATTGCAAAGAAAAGGTTACAGACTGCAGAGAATTTAAAAGAGAAGCAAGAAGAATTATGAATGGTCTGAAATGAAAGGGTTACTCACCTGGAAGAACACTATGACAGAAATAAAGCTTCATAGCTTGTAGGGAAAAGGAAGCCTCTGAGAGAAAAGATGACAACTACTCTGTAGTGTTTCAAGGATGTGAATACACACAGGAGGAGAGAATTGTTTCTGGCGAGACAAAGTGCCAGAATGATTTCTTATTTTTAAGTAATGATGCTGAGGAATATAAACTTCAAAGCATGCTAACAGGGGTTCCTATTAGTGGAATAACTACTCAAGAGCTGAAGGGAACACTTAGTTGGTAGGATCATTTAGAAGTAAAATAAACTTGTAACTAACAAATATCCATTAACAGTTACATAATAAACTGTTATGATGGATTAAGGGCTAGGCTTATGTAATTTCAATGCAGAGTCCTGGGTCCAAATCTTTGACAATTTTCAACGGCTGTCCGTCCTTTTGATAATTTATCTTCATCCTTCATTGTCCAATGTCTGTGGATGGCTGGCAGTTATATAAATAAACAATAAAATGTGTTGTAGTGAGTCTACTAGAATCAAATCTGCTTTTAGAAGCCTGAAAACCAGTGGTTGGATGTATTGTTACGCTTTCATGATGTCAAAGAAATCCAGAAAGTCTCAGTGATGTGTTTCTTGAGACCCTACCCTAGCAGGGATGTGGGCTGTCCAGTCCATTCTTGTGCCAGATGATTTAACTGAGTTAACAACTTTTTTTCCTTCATCATTTAGTTACACTTTTTTTTTTAAGGTCTCTTTCTCTTTGAATTGCAAATTCAAGTTCTCCCAGTGCTTGATCCAAAACTCTATGTAAATCAATGGAAATCTTTTTATTAGGATTTGGCTTAAACCCACAGATTAGAAAACATGCTTATATCTAATTAGATGAGATAATCCTCAAATCCTTGCTAAGGGATATTTCATGTTCTGTATTTGATGATTAACAGCTTATTTGTTCAAAGAGACAGTATGCGGTCAAGTGTTACCTAATTTTGAGTTTCTTTGGAATTGCAAGGGACATAACTGATGGAATTGGTGAATGTGAAAACTGCAAAAGTATAGTCATCTATTGATTGATTGCAAATAGGTCTGTGACCATGAATTTGAAGCTCAAGAAACTTGCCACACAAATGGAGATTTGAGACTATTGAAGTGGCACAAATAGGACTATTTTATTTTCCTCTTCAGTGTATGTTAAATAGTAATTATGACTTTAACTTAAGAATAAACATAACCTTTGCTTACATTTTCTGGGCAAATAGTTGAACCTTTTTTCTTCAAACTCCTTCTTTTCTTGGACTCTATTTAGACATCACCCTCTCAATGGACTGACAGGCCCTAGAGGCTTTTAAGAGAATTGTGTGTTTGTAAGTAGAGGATACTTCAGCCAGTTTGCCTTACTGCTTCAAGAGTATTTGAATGCCATTGCAACTGCAAGTTTTTTTTAATAGAAGTTCTTATTTTCATAACACATTTGAGAGTAAAGCAATGGAGATATCCTCTTGTGCTCTTCAGATACCAGATTCTGCTGGATGATCAAAGTTTTTGGCTGGTGGTTGCCTCCAGCTCTATACACAATGAACAGATGTGAAGTGGATTTTTTAAAATATGCATTGACTTTTTAGATTTAAGCAGGCTGGTTAGAACCATCTTCTGAAATATGAAAATTACATGTCTCGTGCTGCAGGATGAACTTGTTATATTATTTTAGTTTTTAAAATAGTTTTTTATAAGTGCTGTCCAGATGATATGCTTTCTAGCAATATCTGAGAAGACTCAATAAAATTAATATCAGACAGCTATGTTGTCTTTTAGCTTTGCTTTGCCTTATCATTTCATCAAAAAAACTGTCCTAGCTGCTGTATTTGAAATTACTACAATTTAATATTATTTTCCAATGGGTTATTTTTGAGAGGTGGTAGGTGGTGGAATTTACAAAATTGTTTTCTCCCTATTCTTTAGTTCATGCTCTTGGCCAGGAAAAAACCTTACTCTCTTTGAAAATCAATGACAAAATGTATGTCCACACTGTCAGAAATATCAGCCTTTGTGGCTCCCTTTGGTACAGGTGGTTCCAGAGAGCAGCGATGGCAGCTGTTTTGGGTGCTATTACAGACAACTATTACTCAGCTCAGAGACAGCAGAGAACAAAGGAGGGGAGGCCCTTGCAAGGTGAACTGTTAAAAGCACCTCATCATCTCTGTGCAAGTGGGATCTGAATCTCCTTGGAGCAGTCTTTTAAGGATTGAACACAATTTTCATGTCTGCCTCCAGGTATAAATAGAGTAGCAGAATCTTTTGTGCTCCTAGACTGTGCTCCTTCTTTCCCGTAACCAGCAGTTTTCACAGACTCCAAGTGAACTGTTTTTAAGTTACATGCCTATGCAGGACAGGAATTAGATGCAGTATCCCAGTTGGCATGCATACATAACAAACAGAAACGTTTTCAAAGGTATGGTGTTGGAGAAACAGGTGCACTTTTTCCAAGAGGGAGAGAGTGTTCTAGGAGCTCTGTGTTCTCAGTCAGATCATGCCAACATGCACCTCTTGAATCCTGGACATCTCTCTCACACACGGACATTACTGTTTTGGCAGAGGACAGTTGTTCTCATGTCACAGGGAACTGAGAGTAACTGCTATGGTTGTTGTACTTTGCATTGATGTATAAACTATGGGGGAGGAGGAGAGGCTGATGGAGAATCAAACCTGAATAAGATTCAGCTCTGAAAATACATGTGAAAGAGAACCTATTGTCACCCTACCACACTGTGCTCTGGTGAGATTTGTGAAATATTCCTGTTTTTTTCAGCTAATGTTGAGGCTGCTTACTGTGGAGTGGGTTTTACAAAAAAAGTGAGGTTGTGCTTTGGTAACTTTTAAGATCTTTGCATCATACAAAGTACAAATAAGACTGTTAAGCTGGTAACACATTTTCTGTTCTGTCGTTCGGTGACTGCTGCCATTTTGGATGTCTATGTGCTGTGCAATGGCATTATAGTCAGTGGCTTTTGTTGGTTTTGTGCTACTCATGAGTGCAGTCTGTCAGGGCTGAAAGCAGGACACAGTCCTTTGTGAACTCCTTTGCCTGGAATCATTCATTTGTGTGTCAGGCGTAAAAATCAAGTGTGTTACGCTTGTGGTAAAGTCCTGTGTGTCCATTGCAGGTGCTGTGTCTGTCCTCCTCACACTCACCTCAGTGCAGGGACCCTCATGGCAATGAGGATGTTGTTTGTAGAAAGTCTCTGGCTGCTGTTAAACTGAACATTCATGCTCCCAGGGACCTTCTTCCCAGCAGGGTCAGGGATAGTCCAGACAGGGACATAATGCTTCTGCCGCTGCTTCTGTGGCACTGTAGCAGAACTCACCCAGTCTCTGCTGGTATCACAACCACGTGTTATGTGTACTCTGAAGATTGGAATGGCTTTTTTAATACTCCTAAGAAAATACACAATTCTTCTGAAAACTCTATTATATCACACCCATGCAAAAGATAGTATAAATAATTTTTTAATTCCATTAACTAGGTTCCATCCATTAACAGTGCTTCTCTGTGGAGCATTACTTGATTCTTTTAAGGACTCTGAGCATCACACTGATAGCTGTTCTTATGCCTAATCATAGGGAAAGGTTCTGTTCCTAAGCATATTCCTTCCATGGAAAACCAGAGAACAATAGGTAACTGAACAGAGTAACAAAAAACCACCAGATCTTTTCAACAGGCAACATTTAGCTGTGGGCTATGAATAAAGAATTTTGCAGGCTGTGTATGAAATTATAGTAAACTAATATTCAACTCTAACAGTAATAGTATGGATATGTGAGAGTCATTTTGGCCAGCAATACTCACCTATTTTATGCATTAAACAGCTATGTTATCTCTCTATTGGAACTAAACTTAAATTCAGAACAAACATAACTTTCTCTTAATAATTTTGAGTTCATATTCATATGGATATAAGTGTAACTACTGTATTGTTTCTCCTTAATTAATCTCTCAGAAATAAGAAATACCAAATATTTCGTACTAATATCTAATCTGTAATCCATATTAGCTAATGAATTTTGTAGTCCTCTCTGTTTATTAATTGTGCCACTAATTGAAACTTCATATTTTAAGCTCCTTTTTAAGACTCCATAATGTGAAGGTACTTCTTCACATTGCCAGAAGCCAATTAAAAATGTTTTCAATGATTATTGTCATAAATACAAAGAGACTTATCTGACAAAGAGTTAAGTATTCTATGATGACATTATAAGTTATATGCTGCTTATATTATCTTTCACTGAATTTTGCAATGTCTGAATGTGTGAGTAAATTCTCCTTGGTTAACCTCATAGTATGCAATAGGGTTTATCTGGACAGTGCTTTTTCTTTCTGGCTCCTTTATTATAGTGAAGGAACATCTCCCAATGCTGTGGTCTGATTATGCTCATATTGAAACATTTCTGGCACTTAAATTTGAAAACCTTTGTATATTTATGTACAGAATATTCTTTTGGGAGATTTAAAAGTCTGGGCAGAGTGGCAGATCTTCACTCCTCTTGCTGTGCAGGTTCCAAGAAGGGCAGTCATAAGGGATTCTTGCTCCTTCCTCAACAGGAAGAAAAAATCTCTACTGCCACATTTAGGAAAAAAAAAGTCCAGTTTTTGGCATATTAAAGGGTTATTGTCTTGAGTTCAGGGGTAGATGAGTGTTGAGAACACACTCAGAATAATGTGCTCTGCCATTATCCAAGCTTTGAATTCCACAGTACAGACCAGCAGTGGATGTGTTCGAGTGGTTGTTTTAGAGACATAATTCAGGGGGGTTTAGGCATTAATGTGTGATCATTTCTATTTTTGATTCATTCGGTGTTGGAACCAGTGAACGCAGGAAACAATATTGGTATTGTTGGGTGAATATCACAGTCTTCAGAAAAGAAACTGCAGCCCAGTGAGACTGCAGGAGATGAGATAGCCCCTAAATATGATCATTCTCTGCTTTTCAAATATTTCTGTAATTTCTGTCAATTTTTTTAATATTAGTTATTAAATATAGGACTTTTGTATCCCATGATGCCCTTAATTTACACAAGTTTAACAGAGTATGGATCAGACACATTTTCATACCTGATCCTACCTGTAACTTTCCATCTATTTTTTCTATGTTTTCTACTCATTAATAAGTGGTAACATAGTGCTCTTTTCCTCCTGCATCTCCAAAGTATCTCAGAAATAACTTTGATTTATCCTAGAGTTCTGGCAAATAACTGTGCAGCAGTCATTGTCACTGCTGCAATAACTTTAGTTTCTCAAATGCTTTCATAATCTCAAGCAGGTGGGGGAGAAGGAAGCAGGCATAATTGTAAGCTGCATTTCTGATTCTGGGACATTCCAGGGGCCCAGCCCCCCATGTTAAATCTTTTGGAGGCTTAACTGGCAGCAAGCCTGCCTGATATCTCCACAAGACACTGCACAATGCTGTGACCCTGTCTCTGACAGGTCCCCTCTCCTAGCAGCTGTCACATCCTTGGAAAGCCCCTGCGGCAGGAGACCCACAGGAAATGGTGTCTTGACTGCTGTCTCAGTGACTGTGCTCCTAAATATTCTCTCATACTATATATGATGCTCTTTCATATTGTGGAGGAGGTCAAGATGCGTGAAGATTTCACCCTTTCCTGTTCCTTTATATTTGCCAGGTCTGGAATGGAATGATATGTTCTGCTGTCCTAATTGATTAAATGGCATCTATCATAACATAAAGAGATCAAACAGAATTATTTTTTCCTCCCATGTTACCATTTAGAACTCTCAATTCTTCGCGGATCATTAGCATATAATTTTCAGATGAGCTGGCCAGTAGGTCCCTAAATAAAAATTAGTAGAAAAGATTAGCCAGGAAAGCTACACTGGTAATGAGCTGTTGCACTGTAGTAATGTGATAGGTTTATAGTTCATATCTAGCCCTAATCAGTGCTAAGTGCAAGTTGTCAGCATTTGATAGCTAATTGGTGTTTCTTGGAATTACAGTGCAACAAAATCACTGAAATGAAAATAAAGCTTTTCTCTATATGACAAGTTAAGGGTTAATTATAAATGCTTGGGTCAAATACACCTCTTAGCTACACTCTATGCAAATCAGCTGTGCTGGGGGAAGTTCATGAATTGTCAAAACTTTTCTGGTTCCTTTTGGATAATTATTATTTTTTTTTAATTAGTATGGTAGTGGCTTTGAAAACAGAGCAGGGCCTTTAAGCCCTTTGCGATATATTTAATATGTCATATAACACAAAAAACCCCCCTTAAACCTGAACTACTGAAGAATATTAACAATGCAATGACAACTTGAACTCTCTTAACAGTCCTTTTCTTAATGATTTTGTTTACTCTGTGTTCATTTTAGAACTGCTGTCCTCCCACAGAATTAATTGGATATAAAGTCATTAACACAGATCTGAAAAATTATAAGGCAGGAATAATCTAAGCCACTGGATAGGAAAGACTTAAAAGCCTGTCTAACTTGACATCTGTGAGCTGAAATTTTTTTTCATTGCACAGCTATAAATAGGTGGCTCTAATCACTCTCCTAGTGCTAATATGGGAAATGTCCCTTCTGTCCTCAGTAGCTGGTGGTGGGAATGGCTGCTGTGCACGATGTTGTGCTTCCAAACTGTGAACCCAGACAAACTCTGTGGGCAGAACTTTGTCTGACATGGGTGCTCTGGGACAATTTTAGCTATCTCTTGAGAGGCTAAAGCATACATGGTCACACAACCTCCTACATTTTTTAATTGGCTGTTAAATCAACCACTTCCAGTCAGATTTAATGCAGGCACAGGCCTTTAGATGTGAGGTCTGTGCAAGACTCTTAGAGATTGAGAGGGCGTGGAGCAGAAGCAGGCTGGGCCATGAAGGTGTGATGACACTGCTCTGCTGCAGGCTGGCTTGCCAGCCAGCTGAGCCAAATCCCAGCCAGCATCTACAAACCAACAAGCAGGGAGGACAGAGCTGCAATGAAGGAGGTGAGTTAAGTGGGATGTGGCAAGGTGGGGTTGAGGGGACAGCCAAAGTATGGAAAATGTAACACAGGACACACAAACTCAGGGAAACTAGCCTTCATTTCTTCCTCTGCTCCTAGAACAACTTGTTCATGTATCCAGATCCACACCATTTGAAATGCAATTATGTGAATGTATTTTCCTACTGAGTAAAATTCATACAGTCAGCAGACAAACTTCTCTCTAAATGATTTGCTCATCAGTGTGTGGAGGAGGAGGGGGTAGAGAAAATAGAGGATTTCAAATGAGTTCACTGCTAAATCATCTGAATTAAATGATCAATTTTTTTAAGTGCAATAGCTGCAAAAGTTAATACAGAGATGTTAATAAAGTCTTCCTAGAACAATAATTTGGTGTTATCACTCAGATGTGAGAGGAACAAATCCTGAAACCCTGAGTTGAAACTCACTTTAAAGTAAATCCAGACAACAAATACTGCCTTCTCAGATGGTGAACCTTGAAATATCTTCAGTGTTCCCAAGACCAGGAAATTTGGAACAGATGTCTGTGCATTTAAATTCAACTCTCCTTTCAAGATGGGAATACATTTGGATACAACCTTCTAGATACAGCCCTTGCCCTCTTTTCTGTGCAGATGTAGTACCTAATGTCTAGGCAAAAGCAGTTTAATCTGTCTAGATCTGAGTAAATGCCTGAATTGGTGTCCCCTGGGAATTTACTAGTTAAGCTGAAGAAGATGAGGAGTAAGATGCATCAAGTAGTGAAGACTGCAGAGACAGCAGTATCTTCATCAAAATGGGAACTATCAAACTAGAGGGAAGGCTACTAGAAAAGGTCTTCAGGGACCAGTTTTAGGAGAGGTTTTATTTGGTGTTATTATCACCAACCTTGGCACACAAAGCGGGAGCATGCTAATCATAGTGACTGCTTACACAAAGCTGAGAGCCATCATCTGTACAAAGGCAGATCAGAACATCAGATGGGAGCAGCTGTGGGACCTCGAGGGCTACAGGAATACAAATGGCACTGATGCAAGGGCTTGCCCTGATGGACTGCTGATAATTTTGGTGCAATCTGGGAGCTCATCAGCTAGAAAGGGGATGGGGGTGTGTGCTGATATAGGCATGTTGGGTGATGATCACAGGTGAACACAGCTAAATTAACAGTGACAAGGTAATGAAATCTGAGGAGATATTAGGAATGACAGCAGAAAAATAGTAATAGTTATGCAAGGGGCTATCAATTCCTCTCCTGGGTGCAGTGCTTGGTCTCCCATATAGATAGATGAAGGATGAATTGAGACTGAAGCAAGTAAAAGAAAGTCTGGCAAGGGGAGTTTTTCACATGAGAGAAAATGAAATTAATTTGGCTTGCATACCCAAATAGAGTTAAGGGATAGAGAGCACATGTCTGTACATGTGGCCAGGAGCATTCCCATCCTCGAGGAGGGAGAGCAATGGAAACCAAAGAGCATAAGCAAATAGAAAAGTAGTTGGCATGCCACTACTAAGTGGAAATGTGTGGGGGCAGTGTTGGAAAGTCATAATATTTTTAAGGATGGGTTTTCTAAATGCTTAAGGACGATTGTATTGTTCTCTGTACTGGGTAGGGGCAGGAGCTAATAATTCAGTTTCTTCTCACCCCATGCATCACCTGTGCTTTGATGCTGTCCTATGGGGCTTAGGTTCACAGGACCAAGCAATGCATTTCTCTCCTTCTCCCTCTGTGGTGGTTGTCCATGTTGTGTCTTTACCAGAATGACTGTCTTTGCTCTTGGCCTCTCTGTGTCTCCAGACATATTGTCCAGGGTTGGGTTGATTGAATGCTGAGGAACTCTTTGTTGTGTCCTTAGGAGGTCAGAACAGGCATGCAGAGGGGATGCAGGGAGGAGGCTGCAAGAGGTGAGCTGTAAACCTTTAAAAGCCAGTTCTAAGAATGTAAGAATGGCTGTACTGATTCAGGCCAAATGTCCTTATAGCATCCTGTCTGGCTAAATTCAACAGCAGATGCCAAGGCTAAAGTGTAAGGCTAAAATAAGTACTTTGCCAAAAAGTACTCAAGGCTCAACTATTTTCAGCTGTGGGAATTCCTGAGTATCAGCAGCGGCTTTGTAAACAGAAGAAGGACCTTCCAGGCACAATGTAAATGATTCCAGTGTGAGGCTTTTTAAAGACAGTTAAAGTTTGAAAGGATCTTTTTATGAAAGACTGGTTCAGCTTACCTTTGAAATTTTGTTTTAGTGCTTCTTGGATTTTGAACAGCTAGCTTTAAGAGAGATCTTTTTGTGATTTAAAACTAAATACATACAAACTTTAGTATTGTATATTGCTTTCTGCCACTCGCTACTCTGACTATCAGCCATGTGAAGAGGCGTCTGTTAACATGGAAATATTCAAATTTATAGTTGTTTTTCTAAGCAGAATAAATACGATATTGGGCTCTAAAGCATGTTCTGGCCACCTCAGACAGAACTGCAAGCAATTGTAGTAACATTTGTTACTACAAATGTAGCAATTGCTAACCAGCAAGTTTAAAAGAGTTCCTTTCCTTTGCTGTGGCTGGCCAAGAGAAGATCTCTGAAGTGTCAGATATACCAGAGCCTATTGAGAATCTTGTCTAATCAATGTTACTGTAGTGGGCAAAATAAATAGAAGAATCCATTTAAAGGAGGAGTGAGGCTTCAGATAACATGAAAAATGCATGTGCATCATCTTAAATTTTAAATTGCTGCATGGATGAAGATAAATGTATTGATAGAGCCTATCTTCAGTTGATTTAAGTAGCAAATATATGCATTTAAAATATTTATATACCAATTTTGCCACTTTACTTACAGCACATAGCACTTGCATAGCCTGGAGTCCCTCAGGTTTTATTTAGGCTCCTCTGTGATTGAAGTATGATGGAGTGTGAGAGATATAAAAGAATCAAACATTTAGCTTCCTTATGCCTGTGTTTATAGATGACAGAATTCCTACTGCCCTGCACCAGCTGCTAGATTTGTTCCTGTGCTGCCAAAACTGTCATCATAAACCTGCCTGTGGTACCACAGTTTAATTTCAATGCCGTGTATTTTACGTCAGAAGGGACTGTTTTAGTCTTTGTCTCATGTATCCTGTCACTAAATCTGTAAAAACCCAGTTCAGATGCTGATGAAGCTTATGGGAGCTTTTCTGGAGATTTCAGTGACAGCTGGGTTTGGACCACAATGTCAGTGGATTTCAGTTAATAAAATCCTAATTTTTGAGGCTGGTTTGTGAACTTAACCAAAACACGGGCACAGGCAGAAAATTTTCATCTATGATCTTTATTTGCCATGCTAATCACTATCATCACTGCTATTGCTCAGCCTGTCTCATCACATCTCTAAATCAGCCAGTTGTGTGAGTAGCTCAGCCCATCTGTGGATGAAAGTTTTGGCTGTCTGATAGCCATTCATTTTTATGTGAAAGGAGTTCTTGATGTCTCTCCACTTCCTAACAAGGTCACCCCACCTGTATTGACTGTTGGCAGTACAAATATAGCAGCCAAGGCATTGCAGTGCTCTGTTCATTAAATTCTGCAAGCATCTTTGCAGGTGTCTAAGAAACTTGTTTTGACCCTTGAGTAGTAGTAAAGTGAGACCTTAAAGTGCAATTGGCCTCCAGTCCTAGGTTTTTAAAGAAATAGGTGTAATGGATAAAGTCAGCTTTCTCGCTCTTCTCTAAAGAAAAAGAATGTTTAAAGTTAGATAGCTAAGTCCCCTTTTACTTATCCTGATTTTTAGAAAGAGGGTTATGCATGTTGTCTAAGATCTTTACATATTCCCTGTACATGCCAATACATTATTCCTAAATGGAAGTCATGGGTTTTTAATTTGTAGATGGTTTGGACCTGAACAACTGAGGCCAGTGTGTGTCTGCTGGAAATGGCAGATGACATAAAAAATTCCTCCATTTTGGAACTTGCTCCTCCTGCTTAATTCCCATCCTAGTTAGCAGATCACTTGGCTGCTGCAAAGTTCATCTTCCTTGACAATGGACAGGGATTGCTTCTTTTGTCCGGTTTTAGCAGTTTCATGCATCTCCGTGAAGCAATTTGGAACTGTATGTGAAAAGGAAATTTAAAAAGTAATACATTGATTACCAGAAAAGAAGGTATGACTTGGGCTTCTCACCATATATATTGCTTTAATGCTGATGGTTTCCTATTTTCACTGCTTTACTTTGGGTTTTGGCAGTTTTTAGTGAGGACCCAGTATTGTATAAATGCATTTTTTTTTTTTTGCTGCTGATCTAAATGAACAGTTTTGTGAGCATCAGCACCAAGAACATAATGTTTCTTACAACTTGTCTCTCAGTCTGGCAGCCAAAAGAGTGTAAATACTGGCCAAAAATATTCCTGTGTTTGGGAATTTCTCTCATCTATGTGCTTTCTCTGGTGTGCTCAAGAATGGAATTGAAGGCATTTGTCTCATTTCTGTGGGAGAACAAATAAGATTTCTCTCCATCCACCCGGCTGCTAATCCTTCCAGCATTTACAGAGACCTACTATCTTCAAACTTTGCATTTTATTTTCTAAGACTTCAAATTTGCCAAAAGCCTAGAAGTTTATTGCTGAAGGTGACAAGGCAACCATGTGTGCAGGTGCAGAGGCAGTATGAACTCTTGAGCCTAACTTTCTTTGGGGAATATATCTAATGACTGGCATAAATGAATTGTATAATTTCCATATCATTAATGACAACCAAAGCCTGCCTTCTTTTTTCTTTTTTTTCCCCTTTCCACATGGGAGTACGTGCACTTTCACTACCCTCTGCTATAATGCTGTGGGCTGAAGGTTCTAGGAGTTTGACATATAAAATCTCACTTATCAAAATGTGAAGTGTTCTGCTGAGTGACCTTCCCAGTTTCCTGGAGGTGTTCTCTATTTACACAAGGAGCAGCGCCAAGTGGAGCGGTTTCTAAAACTGAACAGCAGTCAATTTATTTTCAGGTACCACTCCATTTGGGATTGCAATTAGAACAGCTAGAGCTGCTCTCCAGCACAGGAAACTGGGAAGGTCATGCTGCCAAATTGCTGGCATCCTGATGAAGGAGTGTAAACTACTGCTGATCAAATGAACCTGAGCAGAATGAAGTAATTATGGAATCCTCCCCAAAGATCATGAATATTCATGTGTCGATTACAAACATTTGAAGTTAATTTTCTTTTGAGAGAATAACCCTGGTATTCCACCTCTGGGTAGGCCTGAATCCTGACACTCCTGCAGCGGGCGAGGGCCGGGCGCTGTGTCTCGCTGCCGGTGGTGAGAGCCTGGCTCCCTGTGGCAGCCACCTGGCCTCCTGTCCCCGCTCCAAACTGCCTCGGAGTACTCGCCGGGAGGCAGCTCAAATGCTCCTGGAGCTCCCTGGCGTGAGGGTAACACAGGAGTCAGGCCCTGCCAAGCAGGTGCTTGTCTGTGCCGTGAGGGGAGCGGGGTGGCTGCTCCCTCTGCCCTCAGCAGCGGCTCCTCGGCGTGTGTGACCCAGCCATGGGACCGGCAGCCAGCTCAGGCCTCCGGACAAACCAGCCCTTTGCTTGGCCCCTTGGATACAGCGCGGAGAGCCTTGCTTTGGTCTGCCCACTGCCTGGCCTCGGGAGGCAGCGGGAGCTGGGGGCAGCAACGCTGGAAGGAAAGATGCTGAACAAAGGAGTGTGCCCTTTCCTCACGCTGATGCAGGGCTGGGGGGAATGCCCTGGCCTGTGTCTGCTCTGCTCCTGCTCGTGTTAGCCACTGTCCTGAGTTGTAGTGTGGGATGTACACAAAGTATTTATTCTATCACCATCTTCATGGACTGTTGAAACCAAGTGGGGCAGTGCTTTAGTGTTGGGCTGTCTTCTGCTAATGGCTCATCAACACCTTGCCCATGACTCCCAGGTAACTCCCTCCAGGAGTTATCTCTGTTTAATGGGCCATCCAGGACCCACTTCACAACTCATCATCCCATTGTGAGATGCTCCGCCCAGGGGAAGGAGCCAAGCATTCTCACCTGGATATAAGCTGGGATTTGAGACAGGGCAAGCAGCCCTGACCCACTGGATTCCCAGAGGAGCAGAGCTACCAGACCTTTCTACAGGATCACTGCTTCAGGAAGAGCACCTCACCCGGACTGCTTCTACCACCCTGCTCAGGTTGTATTCTGACTCTGTCAGTGATCCTTTGTGTTATTGCATTTATTTTATTTTATTTTTACCTTTCTTCTTATTAAATTGTATTTCTGACTTGGAGCCTCTCACTCGTTTTGCTTTCAAACCACAACAGCCACCCAGAGGGGCTGCTGTGAAGGTGCTTTCCAGAATGTGGCCTCAGCAGATTGTCAGGGAATGTTTCTGCACGCTTTTTCTTGCTGTGTGTTTCCCTATTACTGCCCTAAAGGCACAGGCACTCAGCTGCATTCCAACCCTTCCCTTCCCAGCACTCCTGCTGCACTGACAGGGCACAGGCAGCCTGGAGGAGAGGCACGGTCCTAAGCTGCTCCAGTTGCTATTCCATAGCAGCTATGTTGTCTTGTCATTTAAAGCAACTATACCATAGGGATAAGCTGAGCCAAAATTGTAGTTGCCACAATACTTCCAAGTAAGGGAGCCAAGGAAGGAGAGCCCTTCCCTTTATCAGTGTCTCTTGGTAGAAGTTAGCCTAGCCAAGTGCAGAGTCCCTAAATTATTTAAAATCTGGATCATTATTTGTTTTAACTGCAGATTATTTTTTTTCCTCCTGTAAATCACAGTCTATTTATTGAGAATATTTTCTTCACAAGTGGCATTGCTGATTTTGGGGAATCTGGTTTTAACTCTAACATAGAGTTGCTGAGCCTAATTAGCTCCCTGGATTAATTGAGTTTCTGTTTTTCAGCTAGAATTTATTAGGAGCTGGCGCTGTAATGAGACAGACCACTAGGATCATTTCTTTTTGCTTATCTTTGAGCTTTTTTTGATGTTTTTAATGGCTGCTTGTGAATGGTGTTTGGTTCTGTGCTGAGATTCAAAGTACCGAGGGGAGAGGGATCATTCTCCCATTTTCAGTGTAGTCTTTTCTCTAAAATAATCACTGACCCTCATCAGAGCTGTACTTCTAACCACCTCCTCTCTCCCACCCCAAAACTTGCACTTCCTGTGACTTTAAGCTACCTCTGGATCTCTGAGCTCTCTCTCATTAGAGTAACACAGTGAGCTGTAAGTAAGGGTATAGGTCTTCAGTTTGGTAATGCCAAAGTGTAAAGTACACCTGAACCAAACTACATAAAATTCACAGAGCTGGGGCAAAGACTGGGAGGAACTTCTTTCTCTTGTTTGTTGAATTATTTGAATGAAGCGTGTGTGGCTTCTGCTCCACTGCTGGCACAAGGCAGAAATGAGAGGATGGAGGAGAAATCTTTCTGTGTGTCTTCTGGTGGTGCCCAGCTGAGAGCTGGGCTGGCGCTGTCAGAAACTCTCTGCACTCTTTAATATGTAAAGGTGAAGGTGGAGTTGTGTGATAGCAGCAGCTTTATTTGGAGAGAGTTCTATTGTGAGGCCAGTCAGCAAGGCCTTAAAAAAGTGGTGAACTTTTGTGTCATTTGTGAATAACAGGGCACTCCTTGTCAGTTTTGTGAACTGTTTGAACTTCATCAGCTTTGGTGCAATTTTTATACAAAAGTTACAGCTACTGAATGAGCCCCTTTTATGATGAGAGGAGTAGTTCCCTGACTCTTGGGAGAAGAGATCAACCCCCATCCTGCTACAATCTCCTCTCAGGTTGTTGTAGAGAACACTGAGATCTCCCCTCAGTCTCCTTTTCTCCAGACTGAACAACCCGAGCTGCCTCAGCCACTCCTCGTGAGATTTGTGCTCCAGACCCTTCCCCGGCTCCACTGCCTTTCTCTGGACATGCTCAAGCACCTAAATGTCTTTCTTGCAGTGAGGGGCCCAAAACTGAACTCATTTCAGGTGCATCCTCACTGATGGGTTTCTGTGCTTCTGTCATTGATTTGCTTTTCTGCCTTTGGTAAAAAGAAACAAAAGATGCTTTTTTGTGCACCTGCCCCATGCTCCTGGGTTGTCACAGGCACAAGGATTGTTCAGCAATATGAAATTTTCTCTTAAAAGACAAAAATTCTAGGGGGAATCCCTGTACATTTTTAATGCATTTTGTACTAGTACAATTTAAGATAAGCCCCATACTTGGCTCCAGCAACACCTTTCTCCTGCTCCTGACCTCTTGACTGCTGTAGTGTCACACACCTTCCAGATGAGCCTGAGCACAGTGTAGTGCTTACAGCTGGTTCCCCCTTCCCCTCTGCCATAAGCACAGTGCTCTGGGTTGTGCTAGTGCACCTCATATGAAATAACTAACTACAGAGGCAGTGGGAATTTCCACTATGCTTGATTTTCCCTTTAAGGCTAGTCAGTTTCCACCTGGAACAAGTTCATTGTCTCCCCAGTGCCTCGTTTGACCAGGTGAAGAATTCCCCAGGTTAAAGGTGTAACACGTTACCCATCTTTCTTCAGCTGCCTCATTTTGTTCTGCTAACAAAGCCAGGCTTACATGGCTGAGCCACTGAGGGCTTTATCTCCCCACCTGGACTCATTTTGCCTGTGCCTACACACACTGCTCCCACTTCCCTTCTCTCTCTCTCTATCAAAATTATCTCTATCAAAACAGGAAGGAAAGGCATAACTAAGCAGAGTATACTGGTTCATAGTGAACTCAGCTGTTATGCACCTGTAACATCCGCTGTTGGGCTTGTGCTTTTTGAGCTGTAAACTGTCCTTTGTAGAGATTATTCCCATGCAGTAAGAGCCAAAACCAAATATAGTCTTTATGTGGTTCCTGCATTATGTAAACATTTATTACTGTGAATAAAGCAGTGCATCAGTTCAAAGGAGGAGAGTTAAGACTTCATGATCAAAAATGACTGTCATAGCTACTGAGATTTTTTCCTTTGACATACCTCTATAAATAATTAGATTACAAGACACCTGAGGGCATGCATCATCTGATGCTGTAACAATAACAACTGGAGGGAGTCAACAACTTTCTCCTTTTGGCCAAGTGCCTAGGAAGACACTAAGGTATATGATTAGTAGAGAGCACAAACATGCTGCCTTGCACTTCCTAAAGCTTAGCTGCACTCTTCTATTGTCTCCCCTGTGCAATGTTATTATTCCTATTTCCGATGGTGCTGCTGTTGTCATTGAATAGCCAAAATTGGCATTGTAGTGGGGTGAGAGGAAAGGGAAAACAAAGAAAATATTTGTTATTAAGGGGAGGGATGCAGGAAACAAAACTAAGTATATAATACAATTGGGTAAATAATTCCACAGAAAAATCATTATTCCAGTGCTTCAGCTGGATCTTCCTCTCCAGTATTGCCTCCTTTTGTGAAACAATTCTGTGTTTGTGTCTCCCATACACAGAATGAAATGCTGGGCAACACAAATTCCTGCGAATTTCCTGAGCACAATATTTATTCTTATTGCTTCATTTTCTATTCATGAATTCTATTTTGCAGCCCTAAACAAAGGCAATTACTCTTTGCCTCTTTTCTGTGTAGCTCACTTTGAGCACACAGATTTTCTTAAGGCTGGAGGACCTGGCAGAGGACGATCCAGGAAGGCACTGGCCGTTCTCTGCCCCCTTGCCTGGCCTGCCCCTCACCTGGCCATGCCAAATTTCAGCCACTTTTTGGGGTTCCTCTGCTGGGTGTCAGTGAACAGCTGGGAGGGAACTTAAGTGGGGAAAGGGGCCTTGGAGGTCAGGTGGCAAGAATGGAGGATGTTAATGGGAGGAAGAGGGGGACAAAAGAGGAGTTTAATACTGGAAGAATGTCTAATAGTGATGCTGGAGAATGGCAATGTCTGGTGTAGCTGGTTAGACCACTGCAGGATGAAACTGAGCTCTGCCAGGCTGCTTTGGGGAGGAACTGGGGATGAGTGTCACGGTAGGGGAATGAGAACAACATCTAACAAAAAGGTTAGATGAGGAAAGCCCAGGATAGACATGGATAGATGAGTGTAGGATTGTCTGATCAGAGAAGAGCATGTCAAAAAGGACATGAATACATGAGAGCACAGCTTTCACACAGTACAGGAAAGAAGTGGATTACTCCTGAGTCTTCATGTTTTTCTATAGGTAGCAAATGCTAGCAAAACCCCCCAGTAAATTGTAAGTCGTGTTCTCCTTCTCTACTGCTTTTCCAAAGAAAAGGTGGCAGCCAGCTGCTGCTGCCAGCTAGTTTAGCAACTGAAGCTTTGATACACTGGAATGTTCCAGGCTTGCTGATGTCTCATTGAAGTGTAACCACAAATCCACATGAAATTACATAAAATACATATAGTAAGAGCATTTGGATAACAAAATCATTTGCTATGTGGTCAGGAATTTTCAGAATTAATGGGCTATATATTGAGTTGTCCTTTCAGGGTTCTCCCTCCATTCCCAAATATAATTTTTTTTTCAAGACTGATAAAGATTTAGACGTGCATCAGGACCGTACAGTGATGTGGTCATTGTCAATAAACATATGGAGGATGGGATGGAGGATTGTGGAAGAGAAGGGAGGTAATTCTGAACGGACTAGATACCACCTTCAGACTAGTTCTGACAATGTGTCCCTGAAAGTTTTAGGGACATGTATGTTCCTGGGTTTTTGGGTATCCTGATTTGAGAACCAGCTGCCCTGTTTGTTGTTCAAGATAAGTCAAAGTTAGCTGTACTTTGAATATGAAGACTGTGTCACGATCAATACTCTGAAAGATCTGTGCTTCACACCAAACACCTATACTTAATGAAGTCTTCAATGTTTCAGGTATTATCAGAGGAATATATGCCTCACCTCAGAGGCATTCATCAGATACTGGATTGATGAGCTCCACAGGGAAAAGAAAAAATGATAAAGAGCCTTTGAAGAAATCAGTTATTCAGGATTTAGAACAGAGTTTGTATAGTTCTAACAGTAAATAAGGCATAAATCCATACATTGCAAGGCAAGAATTAAATGAAAGATTAAATAACTTACGGTTCAGTGAGCACTGTTTATGCTGTGCAGGGTTTGAGGCAGGGCTCTAGTGGAAAAATAGCATCCAGTGACAAAATTAAAGACTTTGACTAAATGTACACAGGCAACTGGGATTTATGCAGTGTCCAAGGACAGGTATAATGATATTATGTGCTTCATTCTTCTGTGTAAGATTCTGTGTTGTTTGAAATTGAGTATAATGAATCATTCATGAGGAAGGGAAATACGGATGTGGATAAGAGGAGCATGAAGATGTACATCTTTCCTTCTTACTGAGAGGAAGGTGTACATCTTCCTCTGTAGTGAAAGGACTAATTTACACTGATCCCAGGTGGTCTCTCAAGAGAAGCAGAGAACACTGCTCATTGCAGCACTGCCATGTCTCTCTTTTGGGGAGGTTCAATACCTGCTAGGGTTCCTATTAAGAGATTCATAAAAACAGCAGAAAAACAGGTAAGTTCTTCAGGAGCTGTTGTAATGTGAGAGGGTGGAAGCAATAGAGGAGGAGAGGGAGCACAGTGAAGAAGAGAGAGGTCCTCTCCATATGGAGGGTTGTTACTCCATGGAATGAATGGAAGCTTTCTGCCTTGCAGTCTTCACCTCTGTACTGTACCTGCTGCCATACATCATAGACACACCTGACTTCACTCTCCTGCACACAGGGCTCTTGCCTCTGGACTTTTCCAGAGTTACAGCTTTGCATACTTTATTTTTGTTTTTTACTTGTGTGGGATAGATATGAATAATATTTAATAGCTTTTTTCCTGTAGCCATGATTGTCTAAGAAGCTAGGCAAGAAATGGTTTACAAGTAAAGGTAATGTATTTTGTTAGACCAAGTGATGTAGTTAGAAAAAAATGAGGTGACTTTTAAGTACTGAAAAGACTGTAGAATTGACTTACTGATATACAGGCTTTGGAGCCTGATGTGTGGTATCCCGACCTTCAATTTCTTTGTGTTTTAGATCTCCATAATCATGATGGTTTAGGGTAAATTTCCTAAACTATAAAAACATTAGTGGATGGGATAGAAATACATTTAAAATGAAGACAAGTATATAAAATGGAGTGATTGTGCTGCTGTGACCTATAATTTTTATTACTTTTGGAGCAAAATAGAAATAGACCATTAGCATTCCTGAAGTTCTCTTATTTGCCATGAAGGCATTGATGCATTTCACTCTGCTGCTATGTGAAATCTGGAACCTTCTGCTAGCCAGCCTCTGCTTAATACATTGAGCAGCATACACCTAAGGAGTAGCAGACTCTGTGACTTTCTTCAAAAGTTCCTGTGTCTTAGTTTAGCTTGTGGAGCCAGAGGATCAACAGTGGTCATGCTTCTCAAAGCCTTTCCAGTGCAGAAGTGCAGATCTCCTCTTTGTAAAACTTCTGCTTCCACAAGAAATTTTGAATTTTCAAATAAGAACTCATGAAAGACCTAATGAAATAATTCATAGCCTTTCATTTTTTTTCAGGCAGAAATACCATGCCAGCACTCAGAAGAGCAAAGCATCTATCTACTTTGTGTCTCACACTGGCTGCCAAGCAAATTTCAGTAGACATTCAGAATATTTTACCAATATTTTAGTTAAAGAGAATAGAGAGAGTTAAAAATTAGGCCACACATTTTTGTGTCTTATATTCTCTTTTCTTTTTTTTTTCTTCAGAAGTTAGAAGGTGAAAATTATTGGGAAAGGTCAGTGAACCCTGAACAGCTGAACTTGTCTTATGACTGTCCAGATTTGATAAAAAACCTGTGTTTAGTAACTTTCTTCCTCTTTGTTATTTTTCAATGTACAGTAGTGATATGAGGCTAGTTATTTTTTCTGGGTACAGAGTGAAGTTGAGAACCAAGATGTAGCCTGTGCTGAATGAAAAAACTCTGAAATTAGAAATCAATGCTAGCTGGGCTTTTTACTGCTAGGTTCATGCTTTAATCCTTAACAAATCTGCCCTTTAGTTCCCATCCATGTCAGAGGATAAATTACAGATAGGTATTTCTTCAGTATCATTATTTTTCTTGCAAGTGGGTGTCTCAGTACAAGGCAGATGGCACAGATTATTTTACATTCTTAATGCATGTATCTCTAGGAGAGCCACGCCTCAGTGCTGATGCTGCTGCATAGGTTATGCATTCTCAGGAGACCAACATGTTTAGAATGTATTCTTTTGCACTTTCCCCTGTCGTCTCATGTTTTGCTATGATGGAAGCACTGGCAAATAGAAGGCTTGTTATTGATTTCTGTGGAGGTGTTAATAATTTCCATGTTACTCTGCATTGGAGTGGCAGTAACTGGTGTACATAATCTGACATCCTAATTATTCCGTGATGGAAAGAAGGGACACTAACCTGAGACATAGCAGCCTAGTAACTCTGGGTCTGTGGATTCAAAGCAGCCTTAGGCCACAAGTGAAATGAGTGAGCCTGTCTCAGTATAGTCTTTATGGATGTTTGCTTCTCAAAGACACTAGACTGCCTTCAATGTGTCTGCAGCAGATGGAAGCAGAAATCCTGAAACAAAATAAATGTTTTATTTTCAGTATTTCTAGTTGAGCTGAAACTGCAAGTACCAGAAGGCTCAGGAGATGAGAACTTTGCAGAGCTATTGCATCAAAATATGCAGCCCAAATGCTGTTGTTTATTCAATCATAAAGAGAGGTGTAAGAGTCTTTGGTGATTTCCCATCGGTCCCATCCAGTAGGCATAGCTTCAGTTCCCAGCAGTTGCAGCTTTGTGCAGAGTTCCTGTGAGCTGGAAACCTCAAGTGAATGAACAAGGACACACATGCACCATAGGTCATTTACAGATATTTAACAGTGAGCCCCAAAAATCTGATCCGTAGCTACTTAAGGTATCACCATCATTACAACAGCAAATGCACTTCCTTTAGTGGCAGAAAAATATCAGGCTGTTGCTGCCTTTGTTTCCAGCTGGAAGTAATCATCATCCACAACCTTTAGCATAGGGGAGACACTCTTCAAGAGAATGCCATTTCCCAAATAACCATCCAGCTGACCTCCACACCGTGGAGATAAAGGTCTTTTTAAAAATTATATAGTGTGCTTTTCTGACTACAGGATTAGACGACCACCTCAAAAGTATTATATATGCATCATTGTTCTGTTAAAATTCATATTCTCAGTCCAGTCACACACAGCCCCACAATAAGGCACCAGCATTTCAAAAGTTATCTGATGCTGAACAATAGAGTAAATGGCAAGAACAGAAAATTTGATTTCTGCCTCAGTGAAAGAAAAGATCTAATATGAAAGAACAATTGTGTGAAGTTTGAAGGCTTGATTGGTTTGTATTTTACCAGCAACATCCAAAATTGACTTCAGTGACTTAACTGTTATTAGTATTGAGTTACCCAATGCCCTAGAAGGCAACAAAATTGTGTTCTCTAATCTAATCCAGTACCCTCTTGTCCTCCAGAGCTGGGTCAGGGTTTGTCTGCATACTGTGCACTCCAAAAGAGCAGCAGTTTGATGTTTGCTGCTGTGGCTCCTTAACTATGTTCAGTGCTGGTCTGCATCTCTCTGTTGGGGATGACAACAATGGAGAAGGACTGAGACCAAAAGGAGACAGAAAAGGGGAAGTGGGAAGAGAAAAGAAGTCTGAATAGTAGTCCAGGGTCTTTCAACATGCTCAGCTGCAAAACATAGTGCAAACCTGAAGAAGGAAACTAATTGGGATTCCATTAAAAAGGGGAGAAAATACCTCGCCAAGACCCAAGTTACATCATGATGGCCAAAGCGAAACCTTGCTGACTAATGTAGCCTTAATTTGTTTTATTTTGCAGAGACAGCAAGCTGACCATGTTGCTCCGAGAGTCCTTGGGGAACATGAACTGCCGCACCACGATGATAGCTCACATTTCAGCCACTGCGGGGAACTACGCTGAGACGCTCTCCACCATCCAGATTGCCTCCAGGGTCCTCAGGATGAAGAAAAAGAAAACCAAGGTAAGGCGATGTGTAACTCCCTTCTTATAATGATGGAGGAATGAGGAAGAAGGATCATGAAGGATCCTTAACTGGTTAGAGCGGCATGTAACAAAATCAGTAATCAGTTCCAAAGTGTATGGGTTGTACATACCCAGTTCTAGGCAGGTGTCAGACAGCAATATCAGAGGGGTAATTGCTTCAGCTTCAGAGACACAGGAGTAAGTTTAGACACATCCATTGTACAGATTTGTAAGCTGACTTTGTTTAATAATAAAGCTGTCAGGCAGCATTTGTTTTCCTTTATGCTGATGAAATAATAAGAAGTGAAACTGCTGTAGAGTTAAAGAAAATTTGGATTAATTAAGAATTAGCTTCTCTATGCTTCTCAGAGAGAGTGGAAGCAAAGTAAATGCAGAACAATTGTGTACAATGCCAGCATTGACGACCTTTTTATTCTTACTGCTTCTAAATATTGGTGATAGATTTTCCAAGAAGTAGAGTGAAAATGGACAATATCTATTTTCATGTTAGAGTTCTGGTTGCTTCTGTGCAACTTATGGTGTGAGTTGAGCAGAATGAGTGAATTTTATGTATTTCATTTAAACTGGCAGACTCATGAAAGCTTTTTTTGTCAATTGATTGGAGAGAGACAAATGAAGGGTTCAGTCCACACACCATCCACACACCACTGTGTCTCCAGAGACCTCTGAGTGCACATTACACAATTCCACACACTGATAGTATGGGGTCATATGTAATGAGTTTTCTTGTTCCTCTTCAAATACACAAATGTACACACACACACAAAATCAAAAGCCTTTGCCTGGTTTCTTTGGCCAGGCTCAGTTAAGGGAGGTATCTTAATCCATATTTTTAGTACTTTTTTTTGGAAGTCTTATGATTTTGAGTGGGACTCAGAGCTGGGGCTTTGGGTTCTCCATTGAATATAGCTATGTGTTTGCTTTAGGGCTGTGGATAAGCAGCTTCAGAGCTCCATGCTTTAGTTTAGAACTAGGCACTGGCTCCGTGCCCAGTTCATATGTGACCATGAATTTTTTGTGCATGCAGTTTGTGCAAGGAGCAGCTTGCAATGCTGAAATGTCATAGACTATTTCTCTCTCTCTCTCATGTTGCAGTACACATCAAGTTCTTCTGGAGGAGAGAGCTCTTGTGAGGAGGGCCGGATGCGGAGGCCAACCCAGCTGAGGCCTTTTCATCCTAGAAACACTGTGGACCCAGACTTCCCTATTTTGCATTTATCAAGTGATCCTGATTATTCATCCAGCAGTGAGCAGTCGTGTGACACGGTGATTTATGTTGGCCCCAATGGCACTGCCCTTTCTGACAAGGAACTGACAGATAATGAGGGTCCTCCTGACTTCGTTCCCATAGTTCCTGCTCTGCAAAAGACCAAAAATGAGGGCAGGTTGGAGGAAGTTAGTGAATCAGGGCCTAGCACATCTGAAAGAGACTGCCTGAAATGCAACACCTTTGCAGAGCTCCAGGAGAGACTGGATTGCATAGACGGCAGTGAAGAGACGGACAAATTTCCCTTTGAAGAGATGCCTGCTCAGTTTAGCTCAGACCAGACATCTAAGTGTGCTGTCTCAAGCCAGCTGGCAGAGCTTAGCCACGTACCAGAGTCAGATAAGGAAGATACGAAGCCAGAATGTCAGAATTCTGATAGAGAAGCCAAGGAAAATACAAATACAACACCCAGCAAAGCTAGGAGAAATCACTCCCCTGTTCCTTCTGGAGCTCTTACCAATCTTTCAACTCCTTCTTCTCCCAGGAGTGTAACAGGCAGCTCTAGTAAAGAGCTTAACTCTTGCCAGTTAGCACACAGCACCAGCTTGCAGAGCAGCAGAGAAGGTCTCAACACCTGTGGATTTGTGGAAGGCAAACCTCGACCAATGGGTTCACCCCGGCTTGGCATTGCAAGCCTCTCAAAGACATCTGAGTATAAGCCACCAACTTCTCCTTCCCAGAGGTGCAAGGTCTATACACAGAAAGGAGTCCTGCCCAGCTCCACTCCCCCACCAGCTCCCCTGAGTAAGGATGCTGCCATGACATCTACTGAATCTTTATTACAGCCAGAAGTCCGGACCCCACCTGCAGGCATGAGCCCTCAGATTATGAAAAAGTCAGTGTCGTCCAACAATGAAGACTTTGAAGAGGCTGCTCTCAGTGAAGATCAGCAACAAAGCATTTCTCCAGAATCAAAGAAGGAGATTCTGAGCACAACCATGGTGACTGTGCAGCAACCATTGGAGCTGAATGGAGAGGATGAACTTGTGTTCACCCTTGTGGAAGAGCTGACCATTAGTGGTGTCCTTGACAATGGGCGCCCAACCAGTATCATCAGTTTTAACAGTGACTGCTCTGTGCAGGCTTTGGCCTCTGGCTCTAGGCCAGTCAGTATTATCAGCAGTATCTCTGAAGATCTTGAATGTTACTCCAGTGCAGCTCCTGTGTCTGAGGTCAGCATCACCCAGTTCCTTCCTCTTCCAAAGCTGAGTCTGGATGACAAACCCCAGGATGATGGCAGCAGACGCTCATCCATCAGCTCATGGTTGAGCGAAATGAGCACGGGGAGTGATGGTGAACAGTCATGCCACAGCTTCATAGCCCAGGCATGCTATGGGCATGGGGAAGCTATGGCAGAACCGCCTGCCTCTGAGTTTGCAAGCACCATACAAAGTGCCAGCATGATTTGTGTGAGTGACAAACAGAAGTCAGTGACTGACAACATGCTTATACTGTCAGAAATGGGGGAAGAAGCTTTCAGCAAAGTGCCACCTCTCAAAGGCTGTAAAATATCAGCTCTAGGCAAAACTACTGTCACAATCAAAAACACAGCAAGTCTTAGCAGCTGTGAAGGGTACATCCCAATGAAGACAAACATTACTGTGTATCCATGTATTGCTGTTAATTCCTTCAAAGCTCCAGGCATTGATGATGCTGTACCAGCTGTAACTGCAGACCCAAAGGCTGTTCATCCCCATGATGGGAAAGAATCCATTGCTAAGAAGGTTATCAAATTTGAAGACCCTTGGTTGAAGAGAGAAGAAGATGTTAAAAAGGACAGCTCTGGGAGCAGTGATGGGCCAAGGCCTGATACAATCATGGTTTCAGCCAAGCCTGAGCACAGCACAAAACAGTCCTCTGTGGACAGGTTTAGCACCAGCAGTGGGGACACCTCTATTTCCCCAGGATCTGACAGTCTAAAAAGGATTGTGGATGGGTGTGAGGTGGCAGCATCCAGCTCTGCAACCCAAAGCCCTGTTCATTCCAGTGATGCCTTGAAGAATTGTAGCCTCCCTCGAGTGCTCCCAAAGGCAAACAAGGTGGAGGAATCTGACAGTCATCTCCATCCTACTTCTACTGACAGCAGTGGAGTCAGTTCTCCTGCCTTCCCCCAGTTTTCTAAGGCAAGTCTTGACAAGAAAATGGCTTCCCCCAAACACTGTATACTCACTCGTCCCAAAGGGACTCCCCCTCTGCCACCTGTGAGAAAGTCAAGCCTGGATCAGAAAAACAGAGCCAGCCCCCAGCACAGTGCAGCCAGCAGCACCACAAGCAGTCCCTCCAGCCAGCCTATGTCCTTCCTGGCCAGCTTCCCTGAGGAGCAGAATGCCAAACAAAAAGGCCCTGGCATAGATAGCAGCATCAGCAACAGCAGCAGCAAGCTCTTCAGTGCCAAGCTGGAGCAGCTTGCCAGCAGGACCAACTCCCTAGGGAGGTCCACAGGAAGCCACTATGAGTGTTTGTCGCTGGAAAGAGCAGAAAGTCTGTCCTCTGTGAGCTCCAAAATGAGCCCTGGCAGAGACACCACCATGCCTAGGGCTGGAAGGAGCCTCAGCCGCAGTGCCATGTCCTCACCCACCAACTCGGGCCTCTCCCAGTCAGCAGGTGCCTCCCCAAAAGCCAGCCAGTCAAAGATCTCTGCTGTCAGCAAGCTCCTGCTGGCAAGTCCCAAGGCTCGCAGCCTCTCTGCCTCTGCCACCAAAACGCTCAGCTTCTCCACCAAGTCTCTGCCTCAGTCTGTAGGGCAGAGCTCCAGTTTGCCCCCAAGTGGGAAGAACATGTCCTGGTCAATGCAGTCCCTCAGCAGAAGCCGGGGCTCCAGCCTTGCTTCCAAATTGCCCCTTCGAGCCGTCAATGGGCGGATTTCAGAGCTGCTCCAAGGGAGCACCAGTGCCAGAGGCGTGCAGCTGCCAGGAAGCCTGGAGACAGATGAGCGTGGGGGCCTTCCCGGAGATGAGAAGCCAGCTGTCCACGTGCTGCCTTCACCTTACAGCAAGATCACCCCTCCTCGCAAACCCCACCGCTGCAGCAGTGGCCATGGGAGCGACAACAGCAGCGTCCTGAGCGGGGAGCTGCCCCCCGCCATGGGGAAAACTGCCCTCTTCTACCACAGTGGGGGCAGCAGCGGCTACGAGAGCATGATGAGGGACAGCGAGGCCACGGGCAGTGCCTCCTCAGCCCAGGACTCCATGAGCGAGAACAGCAGCTCTGCCAGTGGCCGCTGCCGCAGCCTCAAAACCCCAAAGAAACGATTAAATGCAGGTACGCTTGTGGTGGTGGGAAAGAGAGACAACACCAAAGCAGATTAGTACACAGTTGGTAGGGCTGGCCCTAAGGGTGAGCTAACTAAACACCAGTTCTGTCTCTTAGCTGAAAAGCATTGATGTGGTAAGTATCCTAGGCTCTGCCTTTTTTCATTTTGGAACAGTCACTGATCCTGTGTGGTTGTATTGCCTTGCAGTGGAGTCCCCTCCTGACCTCTTCCACTTAGCTTTACTTAAGATGAACAAAAACTGGTTAGTGTTGCCAGTGACAGCCACATTCAAGTATTTATTTATACAAATATCCTTCTGATTTGGTTCCAGAAGGATGCCTTAATATGCACATTTCACCAGCCCAAGACAAGAGTCTTGCTGAATAGCTGCATCTTTTGTGAGCCCACTTCTGCTCCTTGTGTGCTCTAGATGCCCAAAGGTACAAGATGCCCTGCATATGAAACCACTGTTGAGTTCCTTCTCCCCACACAGAAAATGAAACAAAAATGTTTCCATACCCCTTAAAAAATGTTATCCCATACCTGAGACTCTTACCTTTTGAGTTGTGGCCTCTTTTCTGAGAAATGTATTGATAACAAATAATAAATAATATTAAGAACAATATATGGGAACTACTGCACTGAAGCACTTTCAAATTGGAAACTTTTTTAGTGATCATGGAATGGATTGGGAAGACTTCATCTTTGTTCAGACATAATCCCCAGTAGCTTTACACTACATCAGGACTTGTAAATTAGATAGCTAGAGCCTCATGGTTCATATCAAGAGTCTATGCAGTTACCTCTTTCCACTAGAGCAAGTTTCGTGAAGTTGCAGAACAGGGGTGGGGGACCACTCATGAGCTGGTCAGCTCACATTTTTCCTGGGTGGTGTTTTCCTAACCTGTAGTGCAAGTCCTGCCTAATCTACTTCTGAAAAAAAAAAAACAGGTTGGCATTGGACCTGGTGCCACAGGTATCAGTAGCTACTTATTCTACAGTGGCTGTGTCTGTGCAAAATGTGTTTTTCTCATAGCATTCCTAATTTACCAGCCATTCCACTTGCTGTGATACTCCCCTCTGGAATTAATTTCCAGTGAACAGAGTAATGCATAGCTCTCCCTTTCTTTATGGTCTTGACTGTGGTAGCAGAAAAAACGTGGGCAGCACAGGTGTGAATGCAATAGATACTAGTATTAAAACAACATCCATAAATGCATAACTGATTGTATCTATTCAGGGGATGCATCTGAAAGTGTTCATTCTACATAATGCAAGCCCAGACCAAATGACAAAATAATATTTCTGAAGTTAACTTTGCATCTCCTGAGAAAATCTCTTTTCTGAGCCCTTCAGTTAAGTGGTACTAAATTGATTTTCCTCTTTCTGAGGATCTCTGCCTCTAGAAACCCCTTTTAAATATAAAATTTTTAATAATAACTTGCAAGAAAGAGAAGGATGATTTCTCTCTTGTGGAAGTGAAAAACAAAGATGTCCCTAGAGATGGCATTTATGGGTGTAAACTGACAACTTGATTGTGTCTTGTAGAGAAGCTGCCAATCTAATACAGACTTTTTCCACAGGTCATTTAGATGGAAAAGTTTATCAAGTTCTGTGAAAACAGGCAGCTGTGCAGATGAGGGAACAGACTAGATATTGGAGAATGTCCCCTTTACTCCTCCAAGGGATATATTTTACAAAAATACTTGGAGAAAACTTCAGGCAGAGCCTCCAGATTCTTTAAACTCCAGAGTTCACCCCCAAACTGAATGACTAGAGGACCATGATGCTCACAAAACTGCTTGTTTCATTTCACTTCTCTTTGCTTTGATAGCACATCGGAGGCTGGACAAGGCTGTAAATATGAGTGAAAAAAGCATTGGCTTTGTGGTGTTCTAATTACAGACAAGCTTCATTATGTGTGTGTTGTATTTTATACCAGGGCTGTATTTTGGCTCACAGCTTAGGCTTTTGACAACCTCTGTGCAGGACTACTGACCACTGAATGGTCAGGATTGTGTCAGTGGTCATGAAAGAGGAGTTTTGAAGGAGAGATCTGTTTGAGACTCAGATTTAAGATTGTTCTTGTGGCAGTCTGGAGGGCACACCAGGAAAGAAGAGCCCTTGAGCCTAACTGGTAGAACAGTGACACTGATTTGTCATACAGTGCCGGTATGCAAAATTAGCAAGTGATGGTGTAAGTACAAACCTTTCATTAGCAGGGAACATGAGGAGTCCTAGATATGCTGCTTTTTTACTGTTGTATAACATTTGACCTGCCTTTTCCCCCAAATACACTTTTTTTTTTTCTGGCCGAGAGATGAATCTCTTTATTCTAATTGCTGGTGTGAATTGGTTCCTCTCCCCTTCGTCAGCAACATTGCAATTATCTGCCTGATGCTGGACCTGAATCTCTGGGGTGGAGGGTTTTCAATGAAGGGCCTTTCTGTGTCCTTGGAAATTGCCTGTCTCGGTGCGTGGATTCAGTGTAGCCTGGCACATTGACCTCCCTTAAAGTAATTTACAAAGCTTCTCTCCTAATTCAGCATGTCACCTGATGTGGAGAGATTCTCAGTGAATCATCTTTGATACTTTGCTTTGGAGAGTGATTCCCTGTATCAGCAAGTAATTCCTGTATTGTTTGGAATGACTTGTGTATAAGTGCAACCAGAGGTTTTATGGAAATTAAAAAACTCGGTCTTTACCACCATCCCTATTTCTTGCAGAAAACTGCTGCCCAGAAATTAATCAGGCTTCTCTTTCATATAACCCAGCTCCTGTTAGCATTTGATCCTGCAGCAGTGAAATCATAATTCTGTTTTGATGTGTTTGATAATAGTATAATTTTTCACATGTCAGCAGATTTATGATGGCATAAAACCAGGATTATTACTTCAACACAGGAGAACATGAAGGAGGAGTTAAGATATAAGGGAGAATAGAGCTGTTCACATATGTATTTTTATTGTATAATGAAAAAATGCAAAGTTTTGCAATCTTTCATCCTCTGTAACATCTCCTTTCTTATAGTGTGAGTCTTATCTCTTAAGGAACACTTTTTAATGAAAAAGATAGCGCACAAAGGTTTTGAGATCTTAAAAGACAGATATTATTTTAATACGAAATGTCAAGAGCATTGGACCTTTCCTGATTTGCAGTCACAGATCCACTGTGCTGTAATGGATATGGCACTATAGATATGCTCATTTCAGGTCAGGCAACCTTGTCCACTTTATTTATGATTATTATTAACAGAAATGCTAGCTGTCAGACACGATCAACATGAATCAGCCCAAGGCCCCTGTAAAAGGAGCTATAAAGACTCTTTAAGAGAATCACCAGAAGATCTCACAATTACTTTTGAAGTTCTGACACATTGGAGAGACATCATTTTTTTTCTTGAGATTAAGATCTTGTCTTTCAGTGCTCTTAAGTGCATTATTTTTATGTGTAGGTGCTTCTGCCCTGGATTTCATACATGAAGCATCAGACCTACACTGACAGCTTTTGAAGGATAAAGCTAGTTCATATCCTTCACTCTTAGCCTTAGGTTAATTTTTGGGCTCTGCCTGGGCACCTGTATGGTTCACAGACAGCACAGTACAAAATTGTGTATGTAAAAAATTAGAAGAAAATAATAATTTTTAAAAATTCCTTTTGCATTCTGGTACCTATTGAAAAATCATGTGTTTGCCTCATGAAGCCTTTCCCCTGAAGCTAGACTATGCATTTAATAAACATTCCCATTTTTCTAACATCTAAAATTGGTTCTGTAACATCATGTCAGCATATATTGGCCCAAAGTGACAGTTTGTGGCAAAAACAAAACTATTTAGCTCTGATCTATGGTTGTACATTTCAAAGCTTTGTATAGCTTCTCTTTAATCCACACTGTGGTGTAAGTATTATTCCAGACCCCTTTTACAGATGGAGAAATGAAGGTAGAGAGTGTTACTGACTTGCCTAATGCCCTCAGCCAAGTGAGAGCCAGAGCCAGGGTTGAATTACTGGCACCCTTGACTCCTAACCTCAACCACAACTGACTTTGCCATACATCCTCCTCTGCCCTTGCTAAGAAATCGAAAATAGAGTTCCATTTGTTATTTTCTTCTTGTGGCAGGCCCTTCTTCCTTCTCTGCCTGCAGTGATTTGTTCAATGTAGCCCTTCCCTGTAGGAAACAATTAGCATCTCAGCCATATTTCTGTCTCTGGCTCCAGCCTCCTTTCTCTTGGGTAGGCAGTGCTGTCTTGAGCAGGGCACTGAAGTGTTTGAGCATAGTTTGTACAGTTACAAGTTGCAGCATTTATTTATTATTTTTTAACTCCTCAGAAATTCCAAGTGCAATGGCCCAGTGCTGCTCCATGGAAAGGCAGTGATAAGGGTGCTTTTATAATGCATACTCCTGTATGTGATCAGGAAGTGCATTTTGGTTGAACTTTAGTTTTACCAAAGGTGTATTTGTATCCCAGAGGGGCAATAGACATGAGAGAGAGGCAGGCAGGGCAGCAAATTAGGGCTTGCAGGATCTATGTTGTATTCTCAGGTGTGCTGCTGGTTTGCTGTATCACCTTGGGCAACTCGTGTAATTTCTGTGTTCTCTTGTTACCAGCTCATAAAAGCAGATAATGCTGATACAAAAAAAAAAAAAGTAATAGCAAGGTCCTTGGATAAAAAGTGTTATCTACCTGTCTTTTGCTCTTCTGGTTTGATTTTTAGCATCTTTTTCTAAGTTTAGTTTGGATGTATGTGGGCATTGCTTTAAAATAATTCTCAATGCAAAACATGACTGGATGATTTCAGAGATGGAGCCTTGGTGTTAACTCTGGGTCTCTGGTTAACTCTTACCATTGTAAGGTAATAACAAAGGAGGAGTCCAGGCTCTAATGAGGTTTATCCAGTAAAGCCAAGTCCTGTTTGCATTTTCATGTTACATGCATAAATGTGTTTTTTCCAGTTTTTCATGCCCTCTCCTACATATATTTACAGATTCCTGTCTCTTACAGTGTTTCAGTACTCTCTGTAAGGAAACCTCCTTCTCTGGGAGCAACAGAACAGGGGGGTTTCTGAGATCATTAATCATAAGCAAGGCATTTTATGGAGATTACACTGATCTTCCTGAAGCTTGTTTTCTTTCCTGCTCCCTGTGAGATAGGGTTGGGTACCTAAGAAAGTCCCCATCCCCTGTAATACTGAGTTAGACACACAGGCTTCAGTCTGTTACTCCTTGCAGCCCTCCTCTGAGATGGGACAGACTTCTGTCTCCATACAAAGGAGTTTATCTCCTTTGATTCCTCTAGTTGAGGCTTTTTGGGGCTCAGTCTGAGCTTGGAGCTTTGCTGGCGCTGTGGCTTCTGCCAGCAGGGTGAAACACTGAGGGTAGTAGTGATTTGTGGCCCAAGCAGGGCCGGGGGAGCAGCAGTGAGCAGCAGCCATTAGGTGCTGGTGGGGAACACTGCCTTGCATCTGGTGTGCACAGACCATCCTGTGGGAGCACAGGACATGAGGACATATTTGGGCATGAAGGAAAGATGTGAGACAGAAAGGAGGCAGCTCAAAGACATCAGACTTTGGGCATAAAGTCCTTCTTGGTAAGGTATTTTCCAGTTGGGTCAGTCAGGGCCACTGATACTTGACATTTTCCTGCATGTTAAGTATCAGTGAACATCAGAAAACAAAAACCTAAGAAGTATTATTGGAAGTCAGGCCAAGTAGAAACAAGACTGGGGAAAAATAAAGGTTTCCAAAGGTTGAGTTCCCGAAGTTCAAAGCTATGCCCTGAGTTGGAGTTGTTTATCTCAGAATCTGGAGAATCCTGCTTTTGTCAGTCCAGGATAGGATTTGAGGGGGGTGTGTGTGTATGCGTTTGTGCACGTGCTTTCATCTTCTTTGCATGGGGAACTAGCTGACTGCAGATTAATTAAAGATTCCTGCTGCAGCATTTGATGACATTTGTAGTAAAGTTTCATGACTCCTTGCAGACCTTTCTCGGTACTAACTTTCAACACCAGAGAAGAGCAAATTGCTACATGATTTTATACACTTTATTAAAAACACAGACTGTTAAGACATGACTAATTATCTACAATTAGCCTCCTATTTTCTCATGCTAGTGTGCTCTGGGTTTCACTGGTGGGATGGTTTTAAAGATGGAAATTTAGAGGTTCCTGGAAAGCCCTGAAAACTCTATACTTGAACATTTTTACTCTATGGAAGCACTTAGCCCCTTCTATGAAAGCAGCAGAAAAAGCCAGAGGCTGAATCTGTGGACTGTAAATTATGAAAGTCTGTCTCCAACCAGTATTGCAAAGCATCAGATTTTGAAGCATGGCCAAAATGATAATGACGAAACAAAACACCAACAAAGGGAGTCTGAGCTTTTCTTGTTGAATCCAAGTGAAAAGGAATTTGGTTCATGTTTAGACTGCCTAAGGCACAGTATGGGGAGCTGAAAATTGCCCTTTGTATCAGAAAGCTGTAGGGCACCTCCAGCATTTCTACTTTAACTAGCTTACAAGTGATGGTAGCTAATTGATATCCTGTACTATGCCTTTACCATGACAAAGGATGTTTAGAATTATATGAGAAAGTGCTGTTTGCATGCAGGTGAGCACTTTATGCATGTGACTTGCTGACTGGACAGCCCTGGGGTGAATAGAGGGAGGGGAAGTGCAGGCTTCAGTTCCAATTTTTTTTATTTTTTATTTTTAATTTTTTTTGTTCATTAAAACAACAGCATTGATTTTCCCAGGTCAAAGCCAGGCCATTTCATGCAGCAAATCTGTGTTGAAAGGGATCAGAGTAATCATTTTTTACACGCTTGACTACTGCATGCCAGCACTGAGCTTTCAACCACATGAACATAGGAATGATTTAATAGAGGAAGTGGCAGCAGGCTATTGTGTGCTGGGAAGGCTCCATGTAACATGCATGACTGAGTCGCACACCGTTAGGCTGGGTGTAAATAAAACCTGCTCCTGACACTGCCACGGAATTGGCTCTCTGGAATGCCTCCACCACTGTCCTGTTGGGAGCTAATGCTCTGGCTTTAGAGCCCTTCCCCCTCCAGCCTCTGCTTTTGCTGTCCAAGTGACTGGAGCAGCTCTTCAATTTCAATGCAGCATTGTGGTAGTAATAACCAGCTTCTTAAATAATGCCACAAGGCTGACAAATACCTGTTAAACCCAAATCCAGCCAGAAGAGAGAGAAATGTTTAGAAGAGACTCTGGTTGGTTTTTTGTTGTGTGGGTGGTGGTTTTTTTTTTTGTTTGTTTGGTTTTTTTTTGTTGTTGTTGTTGGTTTTTTTTTTGTTGGTTTTTTTTTTTTTTTTTTTTTTTTTTTTTTTTTTTTTTTTTTTTTTTTTTTTTTTTTTTTGTTTGTTTGTTTGTTTGTTTGTTTGTTTTTCCTAAGAATTGTGGGTGATGTGCATCTTCCCTGGAGCATCTCCCAGATTACTTGTCAACCTGCCACACCGCAGGAGGGCTGCTTTCTGATCTGGTTTCAGCAGTGCTCCGTTCACCAGCTCTAAACTGCCCTGAAAAGCTCCTTTTAAAATAAGACAGTAATTCAGAAAGCAAGGTTAAGAAATAAACTGGGTAGATAGAAATGGACTGTGTAGATAGAAAAAAAATCAGAAGTTGGCTGTACATCAATGTATTCCTTATAGCAGTACAGAAACATGTGTAGTATAGGTGTGCATGGAATATTATAAACAAGCATTGCTTTATTCCAATACACAGCAAACAAGTGATTTCTTGCCTCAAGTGTCCTTGTACTTCTTATCAATTCACAACAGTGGGTTTGCATGACAGTCAATACAGAGTATGGCCTGAATTATTTTACAGTGAGATGGACATAGAAAATTTTCTTCTGAATGATAAGTCTCTCAGTGTATCCTATTCCAGGTATTTGGATGCAACATGGTCCTTTCTGTGCAATCTGTGTAATCTGAGTTGTCAGGATGAGTGCTGTTCAGATTTTCTGGCAATATAGGCCTTGGTTCTTTGGTGTTTGGAGCACTGACTTCAAAATGGGCATCCTAAATACTTCTAGTGAAGTCTCCACATCATCAGAGGGGCCTTCCATTTGAAAACACTGGCAATGACTTCCCCTTCAGGAGGGGAACTGTGCAAACTGTATGAAAATCTGTGGAGTGAATAGCTGTGTGCTCTACACTGCAAAGTGCAAAGTGCACTATAAAATAAACTAGGAGAAAGGAGGTCGAAGGAATGGGGAGGAGTTGGTTTAGTCATGGACAATTGACCATAATAAGGCAGATCCCATTAGGAAATGAGAGCCTAAGTCAGCATCATGTTTTCTCCTCAAAGAGAGCAGAAGCCCTGTTGTCAGACCGCGAGGAGCAGCAGAGGAAATAGGATAGATAATCTTTCCTTGTAAGAAAAGTTTTATGCTACAACTGACATTGGTGCTGTTGGTGTTGGAGCCACAGAAGGAATAGAGTGAGCTTAAGAGTACTGCTCTAGTTAGCCAGATCTGGTTTTTGTAATTTCCTTAGACTGTCTGGTGAGAAAAACCAAAATACTGAAGAACAGGCTCTGTACAGAAGGGAAATTTTATGTCTCCTAACATTAAATGCTGTGGGGAAAAGCTTTGGCTCCACATGCTGCCTTTGAGCACATAATATAAACTTCTGAAATTATGGTATATCAAATTACAGTTTCATTTTCTGTTTGAAACACCTTGAAATTTCTAGGACAGCAGTTGTTTTGCATCCCATTTGGATGTATCTTGCTTTGAAGAGATACCCATCCCACTGTTTTTCATTAAGATTTTGTACTTGCAGTTTTTGCCTTTACCTTTTTTCCCAGAAAAGATGCTCAATCTGGAATGTGTGCTTGGAAAACAGCCTAAGGGAACACTCCAACATATTCAGTACTTAAACAAAACCAGACCTTTTAGAGCTTTTACCCTGGTCAACACAAACTTTGATGAGCACACATCCTTTTGCAGTTTGGCAGTTTTGCTGAGGTCAGTGTGCCTTCTTATCCTTAAAGTTCGGTATTTCTCTTACTTTAAGGCTCCTCTGGGCTTACCTTTGCTGAAATATATTGTAGTTTCAGTGCCACTCTTCAGTCAGACCTACTTTCACACTGCACGCCTTCACTGCTGTTCTTTTCTCTTTATCTTAAACTTAGCCTGGCCAAACCTTAACCTGTAACTTAAGGTAGAGCAACAGATCTGTTGCAAAAGCAAATCTTGTATCATGTGTATTTTCATGGCTATTTCATGGCCTGGTTATTCATACTCAAGCTAGGTTCAAGAGGGGTTATTGTGAGAATGGGTAAATTCAAACCAAGCGAAAAACATATCCTTCAGGGCATTTAGCAAATGGCATTTTGCTTTACATATTGCATGGTCATAAATGAACGTGAAGTTATTTTACCCTGGGTTCATCTTACTGGGTTTTTTTCAGATTGTTTTTTGGTACAGATTTCTTTTTTGAAGGGAGGAATGAATTCTGTTTACATGGTGGGAGAGTCAGCCAGTTTGCCAAGGTAGGAAGAGGTGGGAAGGTGCTGAGGTCCGCTCCTGTTGAGCTCCCTGGCTGCCCACTTCATAAGTCATACGTGGGGAATAGAGGAGTAGTGTGCTGTAATTCCTGCAAAGCTTGTTATTTATTATACAGTCAAAATTGATGAGATCCTAACTCCGTCAAGTGCACCCAATAACTTTGAGACTTCAGATGGCTATTTTCTATATGAATGGAAAACGGCATTATTTTTAACAGTTTAATTGTTGTGTGTTGTTATGGATGAGCAAGCTGTCAGCTGCTTTGTGATATTCACCCCAAAGCTCTGCTTAGGTGGTATCTCCTTACTGATCCCAATTAAGGTAAAATAAGATATAAAACAGAGACTAAATGGAGAGTTCAGTGGCAGGAGTCTCTTGTCAAATGGCACCATTATTTTCTGTACCTGGGCTAATAAACAGCCTATTAATCAGTACATGTTTAGAACAAACTAGATCCTTACGGGAAAGAGGAAGGTCTTCCATTTTGATTTCTCCTCAAAACACTCTATGCCTCAGATAAATCATCCTGAGTCAGCATTCAAGGTGTAGGTAAACAGACATCTCTCTCTTTTTCTTTCTCCTCAGTGTCTCACACAGCTGTACCCCCTGGAAGCCCTGTGCAGGTTGCCTGTGTCCCAGAGGAGCTCCTTTGCAGAGGGTGGCAAGGCTGTGTGAGGCAGCTCTGCCCTGCTGCATTGCCCCAGTGCACCATGAGCTGCAGCCTGTCCTGTTGTCATAACCCACAGGCAATCCAGACACGAGCTCTGGCTAGAAAAACACAATGAGTTAATGTCTCCAACCACTGCTGCACTCTCAGCTGCCCCTCTCCCAAGGGAGAAGCACTATTTAAGGAAGCCTCAGGTTGGAGCCCTCCTTCTAGACCCTAGGCTTCTACTTCCCATTGAGCCAAAAGGATATGAATGGGAACAAAATGAAAAAAAAAAAAAAAAAAACCCAACCAAAAAACTGGCATCATTCCTCTACTTCATACCCCAGAAATTTGTTTTGCTTTGCTCCAAGCAGGAGCTCGATGCTGTTCTGGTTGCAGGCTGCATTGGAGCCATCCACCTGCATTTCCTGAGAATCTTGGGCCTGGACTTTGACTCTGGCCTGGAGACAGAGTTTTTCCAGTGGGGTGATTTAATTTGCTTCATTACACAAGAAGGTGATTTTAACAGCCACAGTGGGGAAGAGGAAGAAAATAAAACATCGTGGAAAAAGGCACTACCTTAGTCATAATCCAGCCATGCATGGAGAGCTGGGCAGAAGGAATTTCCAGTCTGCTCAGCTGCTTCCTTGAAATGCTAGAGCTAGTCTGAAGGCATGCCAGGAAAGGAGATCTGACCATTATTGTGGGGCAGAAAGAAAAAATAATTAACTGGGTGCATTAAACAGAAGGTCAAATCTGATGCTCGTAGATACTGCTGGGTCTAAAAGTTTTTGAACAGCAAAGAGATTGTATTTACACTCAGACAAAATTTGAGAGACTGCTTCTGTGAGACACCATGGCCAAAAGCCTCAAAAGTATTTAAAAACACATTTAACATCTGAATCCTTTTGATCCTGAGTGACACTAGGATGATACTCAGGCCCTTCCCATCTAAGCCAGCAGAGGAGTTGTTTCCCAGGAGTGGCTGAGCCTATTTCAGGATCTCTCCCTGCATCTAATAAAATTGAATAGTTCCACCATGCTCTCTCACCTCCCTTCAAGTATGCAGCTGCTCCCAGCATTTTGTTACCTTTCTCTAGCACTGCTGACAAGAGTCACCCTTAGAATCACATTTTCTTGGGGTCTTCCCAAACTGTCTATCTTGTTGTTGTCAGTTTTAGGCTATGATAATGGGTCAGGTCTTGCTTTTCCTTTTATCAAGATCTGACTCTTCTCTTGATCAGGCAGTTTAATCTAGAGATTAACTGAAATGCATTCAAGGTAAGGGAATGCTGACATTGGCTTGCAGTGACTGGTACCACAGAACTAAAATAACTCCTGCTGGCTGGTATTTGTGAGGCTTCATTTGTTCTGGCATGAGTTTTTTTGCTGGGCTGCAGTTTGAGCAATAAAAAGAACTATGATAGGTGTCATAGGATGACAGTCTCAGGTTGTTTGGTCTAAAGGGGCCTTGCAGAGCTCCCTGTCTGCCCAGAACTCTGTCAGTCAGCTCTAGCTGTGCTTTCTTTTTCCTCCATTGGGTTATCTCAGATGCATCCAAATAAAAGCTCTGTAGACTAGGCTTTCCTATAGACCATTCTCATCCATTTTAAAGCTAGAATTTACAGGTTATCTCTTCCACAGACCTATTGGTTTCTAGCACTATTGTATTCAAAAATCACGGGATAAGATGTGACTAGTTCTCCAAGTCAGCTCAGAAGCAGACTCCCATGAATGGGACTAGGCAATACTTTCTTAATTGAAAATCCAAAAATCAGGCAATCAATAGATATTTTGGAGTTTTTTTAGCTTTTATTGAAGCACCAAGTTGACAGACATGTTGAAACCCTTTACATTCAAGTCTCAATAAATGTAATGGGGGAAATTCCTATAAATGATTTTATCTTGCTTTTAAAATAAAATCTGCATGATCATTCAGCATCTCTTCCCTGCTGGCTGGCATTGCTTATGTACTTGCAGCCAAGAAAGCCAGTTAATAGTTTAATTCCAACTTGCTGCCTCTGGCTTTTGTTTTTGGCTTCTCCCATCCTTTTGATTCCTGCTGTGTCCCAGGGAAGACCCTCTGTCAGCTACAAAACATTTTTTTTGAAGCCAAGCCATTGCTCTGATTGTACTAAATGAAGCAAGGAAATGCAACCAGTTGGTTTTATTTTTTTGTGTGTGTTTTTGTCCTTTCTCCCAACAAACCACTGCCATTAGGTCAGGGACATAAATTTCCCTCCTTGCTCTACCATAGTCCCTGACTTGGCATCTTATGTGGCAGATGCTTTGCAGAGGCTGGCTAATGCTTGTCCTTTGAGTGTAAGGGTCAGTAGCAGTAAAGATATAGGAAAGCCAGCTAGACCAGTTCCATCCTGCTGGCTTTGCTCTTTCATGGGCTGACCTGTATGTGCAGAAACCTAATCAATGGGGAGCAGACACAGGCTCTGTGAACTTCAGGGTACGTGTGCTCTCTGCATGTCAAATCCTGGAGTCAGGCACCAAGGAACACTGAGTGTGTCACTCATGGTGAGCGGGGTCTGCACATTGCAACTACAGCTCCCAAGGCCTCCCTGGGTTTTCCCTCCATTTTCTTCTGTGTCTGAGAAGGCCAAACATATATCCTTTGTAGACTTCTCTGCAATGGAAAGGAGTAGCAATAACTGTGCTGACATGCAATGGCACTTTCTCCATTTGCAGGTTCACAGAGGAGGAGGCTTATTCCAGCTTTATCCCTTGACACTGCCTCCCCAGCTCGGAAGCCTGCCAACAGCCCTGGGGTCCGCTGGGTGGACGGGCCACTGAGGAGTGGGCAGAGGGGGCTGGGGGAGCCCTTTGAGATCAAAGTCTACGAGATAGATGATGTGGAGAGGCTCCAGCGGCGGCGAGGTGGGGACAGCAAGGTGAGTGCAGTCCGTGTCATCTCCTGGTGGGCGTAAATGGCAAAGGTCAGACCTTAAAACGTAAGATTGGGAGGAGTATCTGAGGTTGGATATTTTTGAGTAATGATAGATTATAGACTTCATTATTATTTTAAAGCATTTTTTCTTCCTAGCCTCTGACACTTGTTGAAGCTATTTGTGGTGTTTGGAGAAACTTGTTAGAGTGAGGTTTCCACTGCACCTCACCCACAGCAGATTTGTTTACAGAGAGGAATGTAAGATAGTGTTGAGACCTTCACACTGGCTTGGATGAGGATAGTTCTGGTATTGGAATTGCTTCCACACTAGTGAGGGTAGCACAGCCCTCAGGTGGTTTCATTTGCTGCAAGTCTTGGTGGCTGCCACCCCCCAGAAGTCATGCAAGGCCAAGCAGGCTGTCTCCAGCACTGCACTTCGTGCTGTTACAGTGCTCCAGAGTTTTACAGAATATATATCTTCTTTATTAATGACTGTGAATTGCTAGAGCTTTTCATAACATACTCCCTTTGTTTAAGGATGTTTCAAATTTGATATTGCTACCAGTTCTCTTATTTTAAAATATGACTAATGCATTACTTATGCACTAAGCACAGGGGTGTATTTAGGCTTTCAATACAGCAAGCAATGGATTTCCTACTCCCAAGAGCTTAGATTTTCTTAGCCAAACTGTGGTGAAAAAACAGGAATGTTTTCCTACAGTTAATCTAATTTCAAGATGCTGCCTGTTATTAATTATTATGGTTTATTATTAACTACCATTGAGAAGTCTCCAAAGCTCACTGATGGAAAACATGAAAACCAAACAAAAGCAATAAAAATAAAGCAGATGATGGATGATTTCATTCAGTGATTCATAAGCTTCCAGAATAAATGGCTCATTGTCAGTGTTATTGATTGGAAGATCATTTCACTGAATGGACCTGAGTATTTCTTCCCCTCTTCACCTATTCTTTACCTGCTTCTTTTTCCTGGCTGGCAGGAGGTGATATGTTTCAATGCCAAGCTGAAAATCCTGGAGCATCGCCAGCAGAGGATCGCTGAGGTCAAGGCCAAGTATGAGTGGTTAATGAGAGAACTGGAGGTGACCAAACAGTACCTGATGCTGGATCCTAATAAGTGGCTCAGTGAATGTAAGGGCATGGTTTTATTGCCTGAACTCATAGGTTTCCTTTGGTTTATTTAATAGGGGGATGGAAGGAAGCAGAAATGTCTGGTAAGAGTGAGATGTAAGCTACTGTTTGTAAACTAAAATGAACCAACATACGACCTAAGGGCAAGCTTTAGATTGACTGTCTTTCTAGAACTAGTTCCTATAATTCTTATTAAATGTTAACAGTAGAACTGAACAATCCTTTTTGCCTGAGAGCTGAATGTTGAAATGGTACAGCATTCTAGTGGTGGATGTTGCCATTGGTAGATTAACGTTCACGTGTTTCAGTCCACAGCTCTTGAAAATGAGATTTTTTTTTGACCTCAGATCACTCAGACATATGACCAATATTATAAATCTGCTCTTCTACTACAAAATAACACTGTGGAGCAAACTTGTCCCTTGGCAGCAGTGGGCTTACATGAAATGCAATGAAATTTGGCCCATTTTTTATAACTATAGATGTGTAAAGTTCAGAGAGCTTAAAGGGCATTCACATTCAAGTGAAGAAGGACCTCAGCACCTCTAAGAAAAAAACCACAAAGAGTACGGCAGTAGTTATACAACAGTTTTTAGTATTAGCAAGAAGATAACTTCATATCAAAGAGTTCTAGAAAAAACCCCACAATGTGCAAAAGTTTCTTTAGGATAATTGCAAGTGGCAAAAGGAGGCTGGCTGGTGTGCTCCCTTACAACATCCTGACTCCTCCTTTGACAGCTGCTCTAAGTTGACACCTGATTGGTACATCCTGCAAAACAACCACAGTATAGGTTTCAGGAACACTACAGAAGAGAGTTAAATAGGACAGTTTTAGAGATAGAGAGAATTTGCTATGCATTACTTTCCACTTACTGTGTGATGCCTTTGCTTCTAATTCCAACGTAGTAAGTGCAGAAAGCCTAAAGGGTTGCAGACACCTCAGGAAACAGATAAGATGGGCAGAGCTGGCTCAGACAATGTGTCTCACACTTGGCTACCATGGCAGCTGCAGGGCACCTGTGTTGGAGGGATTGATGTGTGTGCCTTCCCTTGCCTTGCTGGAGTGGTCTAGTGGGAATCGCATGGAACAGGGAGAGGTGTGAGGAGCAAGGAACTTAGAGGGTTGTTTTAAATTTCAAGTTCTGAATTCAACAAAGGGATTGCCCTCCCAGGAGAGAGCAGCTATTTAAAGCTCTTTCTGGTCAGCAGAACGTGTGAGAAAGTCAGTACATGCTTAGCATTCAACATTTGCTGGAGGATGATGGAGCACAGCAAAAGCATCTGCAGTTCTGGTGAGGGTGGCAGAGCAGATCACTCCAGAAAGCATCCAGTGCGACTTAAAAGTGTTTTTCACTGTGGATAAGCTGCGTGTCATTTTAATAACTGTTAAACAGAAAAGGCAACTTTAAAAGACAATGGCAAGCCAGAGGTATTGTTGTGTATAGTACTGATGAGTTTGAAGAGTTGAATTAGCTCTGACTCTCCCACCAGCCATCACTAAGTTTTGTCTACTTTTCCTATCTGTGTATTTTCTTTCTCACAGTTGATCTGGAGCAGGTATTTGAGCTGGATTCTCTGGAATACTTGGAGGCCTTGGAATGTGTGACTGAGCGTTTGGAAAACCGTGTCAACTTCTGCAAGGCCCATCTCATGATGATCACCTGTTTTGACATCACCTCTAGACGCCGATAAAGTGTGAACTTCAAGAGAATTTCAGTGTGCATCTCTGCCATCCTCCTTTTCCCTTCCAAACAGCATCCCAAAGACAAAAGAATGAGGATGAAGGTTGGAGTCAAGTCTCAGCTGTGTGTATGAGAGATTTGCTATACTATACAGAGGAGTAGTATTAAAAAAAACAAACAGAACAAGCATGAAAAATGGAGAGAGAAGGTTGTTGATACTCTTGGCCTAAAAGAGCACTTTGTGGAACCTTTTAAGGACATGTCTGTAAATAAGAACTGCTGGCAGAAGACACTTCTTTCCCTGCATTAGCTGAGGAAGGAGGAAAGGTGGTTGTGGGACTTCCATTGAGAGGTTCATTAAAAGAAAACCTATCCAGAAAAACTGTTCAAGTGCCTTGCAAATCTTTGTTATCCAAACATTTATGTTCATACTTTATTGTGTACAGATGGTGCTAGTCAAGAAAAGAAAAAGAAAAAAAAAAAAACAAATACACTTTTGAAATGTATTTGCAGCTTGTTTTTCTCTTGGTGTTTTCTCCTATTTCAGACTTGCTGTTTCTAAGTAACTTGTGTTTGTAGAGATATTTCCTAATCAGTACAACATATGAATAAATGTTAACTGTCTTTTCTTGTTACCAGAGTAAGGCCACTCAAAGAGAAATTCAGCTTTCCCAGATGACACATACATATTTCTAGCAGAGAGTAAGGTTTGTTTAAATGCTCTTTTGTACTCTGTTATATGCTGGGCAACACTGTCATTTTCCCAGCCTGTAGGTTTGCAGTGTATGAGAGAGAAGTGACATTACTGTGAAGTAAATGTCTTTTCAATTTGATCCAACCCCCATAACTTTTCTTGTTCATATATGTTTTGCTTTTTACTGGCTGGAGTTATGAATGAGGAGGTACTTTTATCCTAACCCCTTTTCCTGGTACTAGTAGCTTGGTGGAAAATTGTCCTCTAGGCTAACGGTTCCCATGTTTATCGGGCCAAAAATGAGTGATTTATTCTTTCTTGAGACTGTGACTGATAAAATTTAGCTTTGCCTCTTTACGACATACACCCCTGCAAGACAGGCTGTGTCAGCTTCTGATCCCTGGCCCAGTGTGTCCATACTCACAGATGTACCTGAGAAATGCGGGTTCTGCTCAGCTCAGCACATCTGGAAATAAAGCAAATGAGTAGATACAGCACTTCAAGCATGTTGGCTATGGCATCTTTACTAATCCTCAGTACCTGGAACCATGGGGAAACTCACATTGACATCAAAAGGACAAGGGTCTGTACCTCCATGCACATCCAATCATTTTGCTAGTTGGCCTCTTTATCTACAGAACAGTATGTGGGAAAGAACATCCTTTGTATTTCATAAACAAATGTGCAAAATCTGCCTTTTAATTACGTATGAGCATGAGGAATTACTTTGTTGAATTAGGTTTCTTATTCCTGTATACTGAAATAAGCACATTCACAAAAATTCCTCCCTTACATACGTTTGTGCTACTTTCCTGTCGCTTATGAGGAAATAAGACTCTCATTTAATATACTCAAAATGCATCAATTAACTGATGTACTTCAGTGCAACTCTTCTTTTACCTGGACCATCATATCAATGCTGTCTTTTATGATATCTCAAGCAGCAAGTCCCAGTGGAAAAATAATACCGGTAGATTTTCTAGTGGTTAGGTGAACAGAAAAGCTTCTTTAAAAAGTAGAAGTAACATTTGTATAGTTTTATTTTCTTTCAGTGCTCTACAACTTGTAATAACAAATCTTACTCTATTACCCTTGTCACTGGATTTTGTAGAAAATTCTACTTACATTCCTTATATAGGATTATTTGGAAAGGAAAAAAAGGTCCTATGAGAAAGTCACTTTCTAGTGTGTTCCACAGCAATTTCCTATCATAAAACTTATATTTTAAGTAAGTATTAAAGACATATCCCTTTCTCTCTCACAGGAAAAAACCCAACCAACTCTGAAAATTCCCCCAAACAATGCAATTTAACTGGCTTTCTTGTCTTTGTAGCAATTTCAGTAGCAGTTACTATGTATTGGTTCTTTGGAGGACATCTCTTCTCTGCAGAGCCTCATGGATTGAGTTCAGCTGCAGAGAGCCAAGAAAATTGTCCCTGCACACAGTCCACAACTTACACAGGAGTGGTGATGTTTCTATAAATCAAGTGGACACATTTGAAAGCTATTGTAAAATACCTATTGCATGTAATATGCCTCACCCACGTTAACTCAATTATTCATTGGCTCTCGATTTGATCCTTCCGTAGCTTAGGAGGCATAGCAAAAAGCATGTGTACCTAGCCATTATTCTAAAGAGTAAGAGCATATTTTCACCCTGTTTATCACAATGGACAAAAATTGATCCCTGAAACCAAATTGATTATGCCAAGGATGATTTTTTTATATTAAAAAATATGTACTAATTGAGTAGAATCACAGTACTTAAAAATATTTCATTTCTGAGTACCTAATTAGAGCAGCCATTAACTCCCATAATATACTGGTATTCATATTCTAAAATCCACATGCATTCTCTACTTTCTGTCATTTCATTTCAGAATATGCCACTATGTTTTTAAGAAATGTGATGGCTTAATACAAAAAAAGGAATGAAAAATTTGTGGAGATTTGACATGATAAAATGTTTTCTTCTTGAAAACAGCTTTTTACTTCAGAATTTATATTATTATAATTCATATATTTGCAAAACACATAAAACGTTCAGGACCTTGTTATGAAATTGATCTCAGTTTGCAGTAGCCAGTCTTTTAGAGAAGACACATCACTTCTGCAAGTCATCCATGAAGCCTCATTCTTTAAGGCATTGCCAGCATAATGCTGTTTTTATGCTGATTTTTTAAAAGGCATCCTGTTGCCCCAAATCCTCAAGAGCAACATGAATGTAATGCCTAATCATTTTCACATTCAGAAATCAATCTTATTTCCCTGGGACAGCTTTAGTAGGCAACAGCAGTGTTAATGTGATTAGGTTTGAAGGTTAATTCTTTGTTCGCAAGTGTCACAGGAGATCACAGCTCTCCACTGTCAGGCTATGAGATGACTGTGGAACACCAGCACTGCTCCACATCCCCACCAGGACCTGGGGGTGCTTCCTGAGAGCTGCTCCTCTTGGCATACGTGGATCTTATCCACACAAGGGACAGGGGTTGCTCTATAGCCATAAATTCGAGTGTAACCATAGGCTGGAGACTTTGGCTGTGCTGCTGATGCAGATGTCCCTCTGGTCTGTGTGAGCTCTCACAGCAGGCAGAAGCTGCTCTGGCTCTGGGTGTTGGGTCAATTTGTGCTCTGAAGGGTGTGAGAGAGCCCTAATTCCTGGTACATTTGTCACACATCTTTTGTTTCACCACACAGGCCTTGCATTTACCTCAAAACAATTCCTTGTCAATTCATTCAGATCTAAGTAATCCAAAGTATTACTTTACAGAAAGACAAGGAAGGAAACTAATACTCTCCTTTCTTAAATTTTCTTCTCATCTCACCCGCTCTGATAAAACTGAAGCACAATTGCTTTAGGAATCAGAAGAGTTATAACAGAAGAAACCCAGCTGTGAGGAAAATTCATCCATCTGCCATTTTTTTGGGGTATTTATTGTTAGTTATACAGTAGAAGAGCATGCTACTCTTATGTATTTAACACCCCCTCATTTTGTGTTAGGGCCTCACACATGGCTGTTGCTGAACACCTGTCTTTGATCCAGTCTTAGAAGACCCACTGCCATAAATCCCAGCTTCTGAAACTTCCAGGTCCATAAAACAGTACCTGGTACCAAGCAATGGCATGATCCTCTGACATGATTCTTATTAGAGCTGCATAAAATGCACAAACAGGGATCAAAGATACACACTGGCATTTTTTTCTTTTATCTTTAAATGTGGCAGTTATAGAGGCTGAAAGCTGGGAGTGATGCTGAGAGTAATACACATCAAATCCCATGTTTGTTCACAGGACACAGTCTATCTTGAAGTGTGGGTTTTATTTTTTCTCTTTTTTCATTTATCTCAATATGGCTTGTCTTAAAATAGGGACCTGTGGCATGGAATTCAAATGTGATGACAGCTGAAAATTATAGACTCTTTCAAAAAAAACCTCTCACCTTTTACAAATGTTTGTGGTTTTGCTGAGTCTTTTTTAATGAACTAAAGCTCATTGTAGAAACAAAAGTTGTACATGCACAGGTAAATACACACACACAGCCTGAGATGACCCCCTTGCACATTGCTGTGGGGAAAGGGGAGAGCTGCCCCCAAATGGCAACACCAACACTGCCCTTCCCTCCTCCAAGGAGTGCCTGCCTACAAAATCATTCCCCTTGCACTCACCTGGATGAAGTTAACTTATGCCACACTACTGGGAAAACTTATGCTTGAAACTCTTTCAAGGGCTTCTTTCAAAGATTCTTTCTTACCCAGGTTCCTCAGCCTGTGTAGCCAAATTGCTGCAATTCCCACGTAGAGTTGTTAAAGCCTGTAAAAGTATTCCAGATCAACTGCTCTATATTTCATAGTGTCATGAATTTACGGCAAGATATTTTACAATCTCTGCTGTTTAACACACCAATTTCTGCATATGCTTGAGACGTACAGCAGTATGTATGTTGATGTAACTCAGAGCCTGGTAGTCTGTGAAGCTTTCTGTCTGGTCCTAACAGATTTAAAATTGTAAATTGAAGCTTCTGCATTGCAGAAGCAAATTAAATTCTCCTAAGTCAGAGGCTGAGTGACCTCTGAAGCCAGTTCATATGATGGGAAGGATGGTTGCACAGCATCAGGGATGCACCAGCTTGCTGCAGTGATCAAATCATTGGTACCATTAAATACCAATAGGGGTGGATGATGACCATAGAGAGAGAGGCATTTCTTCTCAAATCCATGGAGGGTGGCATACCTTGCTTAATCCTGATGTCCTCATGGTCTGTGTTTTGTAACTTCACAGGATTTTGCATTGGCAACACACAGCAGTTTTTGAAGACACAAGGCTGGCTGTTGCTAGCTATCCTAAGATTTGTAAGAGGTTTCCAAATAACCATAGCAAACAAAACTGTGAATGATTTGTCAATGCAAAGTTAATAATCTCTCTCTCTCTCTTGCATTTATTATACGCTCATCCCAGGGTTATCTGAGCTTCCATACCTGTTCCTGGAAATAATAAACCATTTTATTATTGTCTTTATATTTTCTTCTTTCTCCTTCTCAAGCAACCTTTCAAAATGAACAAAAATAATTAATTTCCCTTGGAAATGTAGCATTCTTGTGCCACCAAATTCACGAACAGCGGCCTCATGCTTACTTATGCAAACTTTTGAAGCTTGCAAAGGGCACGATGATTCTGCAAAGAATGGAGGTGCTGAAAGTGAAATAGTGGCATTCAGTAGCATTCAACTATAGTATTTCAAACTACCTTCAAACCCTCCTGGACAGGAAATAAAACAACCCAAGCCATCTTACTTTGAGTGGTCCTACTTAAGTATTGAGCAAACTTTATAATAATGGTAATAAATTGGTGCTTGAGGCAGTTTCAGCTATATTACATATTCTCTATATACTATAGATATGGATGTATTCACCCTCTTTATTGTATATGTATGTGTGTATTTACATGTAGCACACATACATATATGTTTTATGTATGCATAGATGCTAACTTTTCTACATTTTACTTCTTTCCCTCCCATAGCTGAAACTGCTGGTTACTAACATCCACATGCACATCATATTCTATGTATGAAGGATATAATTTATTTGTAAACTCAGGATGTTCTTGTTTTATAGAGTTGCTTGTATTTTATAATTTATTTACACATCATGGTTGGAAATGCTTATCTAAGTGCTATGCATTGAAGTGTATGTTTGCTAAATCCATTTCACTCTGTCCGTGGCTTTGTTCTTTCTCATAACAGTGGTATAAAATAGGGCTAAGGAGGAGAGAAACTGATAGATATAGAACTTATGCTGGTCCCATCATCGGGCAATTCCAGAAGAGGATGTATCAGTAGTATATATATACATATATATATTTTATCAACTAAATTTTATGGGGAAAAAAGAAGAAAGAACAGCATGAGGACAAGTTCAAAATGTGGAAAGTCACAGCCACTTCCAAGTCTGTCAACAAATGTATTGAACCTTTTGCCATTAAAATTGTAAAGTTCATTGTTTGCTGGCTAAAAAATATCCCTTTTGTGGTATCTGAGGTGTGAAACATTGTCAAAAATATGATGTCTGGAAAAAAATCAAACTATAGTGGCATTAAATGTTTACTTTTATCTTACCAATATATCTGCCTCCTCCTCCTGACTCTTTCACTTTAGATAGGAGCATTTCATACCAGGGAATGCTTTTGACCGACAAGAGGATGTGGTATAGTGACAGTGAAAGTGAGCAAGAGAGCAAGCTCAAACCTGAAAATAAAATTATGGAAGAGGTTCTATCAAACAACTGTTACTGAGAAGCAAATTCACCAGAAAACAGTAAGGAATTGCAGGGTTTGGTACTAATGACTGAAATACTACAACCAGGCAGAGCAGCATTAACTTCTGCCCTGCTGCTGTCCAGAAACACAAAGATAACACAGTCACAAACCTGAAATGGTCAGGCTTTTACATAAGCAGGTTATGCATATACACAGGGATTGCTCTTTTGCATCTGTGAGCAGGGGAAAAATCTGAGAACAGACAAATATAGAAGATGTATTCATCAGTATAATTTTTTATCATCTTTAGCAATTGTGTCACATTTCCCTTGGCCACCATGCAGGTAAGTAACACATGAGAGTGATAAAAAGAGTTTGTGTCCATTACTCACGACATTTTCTCTCTCTCAGAGAGGCCGTGGTGGCAGGTTCAGCTGACCCCTGAGCTGCTGCTGAGGTGTGCACAATATCTGCTTGCCTTCAGCTCATGTTTGTGGCATTCCCTGTCGATAATTAGGAAAGCACCTTGCTCGCAGGACAAGATGTGAACGAGCTCTCTGGGCAAATCTCACATGTCCACCAACACCTGGATAAGCCCTGATAAGGACACTGGGCTCTTCCCATTGGAAGAAAACCACAGATCTTATTTCCTGTGGGAAAGATTTAAAAGAAACCTAGACCATTCAAAGCATCCTTTAAGACATATCATCTGCTGTCAGATGATTTTCTCATATTCCTTACTTTACAAGGGACATGTTAGGGTGCTAGGCATTAAATATTTGGCTAACAGTTTGATGAGAATTTAATAAGGTCCTTTCTTTATCTTATTATTATATAGCAGAGTGGCAGGTCTAGCAGTCACAGCAGCAGGGAATGCAGTTTATGGTGACCTCTTTTAAAGGAAAAATATTGAGGTGGATACAGCAGCAAAGGTGGTGTGGAGGAGAGAGTCTCCTCCTTTCCCCTCTTAGAGCAGCAAGCCCTATACTACCTTAGCTGTTGCCCCAGGCCGGTGAATTTGCATGCTGTGCCTCTCCAGAGTAGCTGTAAATGAAGATAAACAGCCATTTCTTTTGTCTGTGGGCTGTTCAGAATAGCTCTGATTTGCTCTAAAGAGCTAAAAGGCTTATTGCCTACTTTTGAGGTAATTTATCTTCATTGCTGTTATCATGCAGCCACATCAGTATTAAGGAGCCCAAAGTGCCTTGCAGAGACAAAAACAGAAAAATGGGTTAGTGCAAGTCCTAGACTTTGTCTAAGACAGAACTGATGGTGAGGAGCTCTAGATGAGCTGAGAAAAGGATCAATTCACTCTTGGTCAAATCAGGAGCTTTATGCCACACACTTCTGATTTGGAGCAAGACAGCAAGGAAAGGTTTCATTCACAGAGTGAGAGCAGGGGCTCACAACTGGCAAAAGTCAGGTGTCCTTATAAGGCCTGCTTGAAACTGTTGATACCTCTTGTAAAGTAATGCCCTAGGAATGACCAAGTTTTGTCAAACAACTAACTTGCCAGATTAAAAATCAGGTTTGGCATAGAAACATGACCAACTCCATCTCCTTATGGGGCCCCAAATAAGCTCTCTAGCCATTGGAAAACCAGGAGGTCAGGTTGTTGCTAAAGCATGGTCCTCTCCCACATCCATCTGCAAACCAGGCTCCCAGGAGTTCACCCTCATTTTGGCTGACAGTATCTGCCTGGAAGACACTGAGAAGGGATTGAGGTTAGAAAATTCAGTTCCTAGTCTTTGAGATGAACACAAAGTTAATATTTAGTTGCTCTGAAAAAGGCCATCTGTGGATTTTACGGTTTATGATAGTTAGTAGTCTTGACAGTTGCCGATCTGGCAGTTTTAGAGGCTGACATCTGCTATTTAAACACTAAGCAAAACTTTGCTGGCTGTGACCACACAAATGCTTTACATTGCTCAAAGACCACTTTCATAACCTCCAGGAATAAGTAGGTAGGTAGCTTGGAGGTCCTGTCCACTCTCAGGAACTATTCTGTCAAGTGGTGACTTGGGAAAAGGTTCTAGACTGCCAAAACACAGTCCATGTCAATCCATGGATGCTTGTCTAGGGAAAAGACCTGCATTCATTTTCATACATGGTTATATGTGTCCCTTCTGTGGACCCTTATAGCACAGGTTTGGCACCCATACTTTGTGTCAGATTGTGAGTTTCATGCCAACCAAATGACAGCCAAACGTGTTCAGCTGTGTGTGTCTGGCACATATCCATATTTCCATCTCTATTTCCTAGGAACCCATGTGCTGCCAGATGCATCAGGATTATATGCAGGACTTGAGGCTTGCTGTGGAGAGGAAGTCACACCTCCAGAAAGGAGGGATGTTTGTAACTCACTTTAAAAGGAGCAGGTACTGTCCTTGTCCCTTTCTCATCCTTGCTCGTCTTCATTCCCTGAATGACAAAAAACCAGGGAGATGGGAGAAAATCCTGACATTTTTCTTATATTTAGTTTGTCAAGAGGTGAATTGCTCATTGTAGTTACAATACAGAAGGAAGGGGAGCACAAAGCCACCCTGCTCGCTGGGCTGTGCTCTGCAGACTCCTCCCCACCAGCACCCTTGGATGCTGCGTGCCACCCAGCCCAGCCCCTTGCAAACTGCCCCTTGGATCTTGATTGAAACGAGCTCCTGGTGGCACCAAAGGAGCAGCAGTGCTCCCACTCACCCTGCCTTTCAGCACCCATCCCTGCTGAGGGGCTCAGCTTGCTCCCTGTCTCTGCTTTAGCTGGATGCCCAGGGTCACAACTGTGGAGAGTCATGGCAGCTGCCTGGTTTTAGTTAAGAAAAAGCTGCCTGCTGCTAAACCATATTTGATAGAAGCCTCACAATACCCAGCAAGGGGCACTGAGGGAGCCAAGCAAGACACTGTAAACAGCATTTTCTCCTACTTTCTGAGGACAGTGGAAGGCATGGCAATTACTGGAATAATGAGCAAGATAACAGCTGGCTCCTGGTCCTGTGGCTGGTAACATGTGCAGCCCCAAGGGCTGGTGTAGCTCAGGCTCATGCCTGGCCTAAGTTTTCAGAGACTTAAAAAACATTTCTGAAGGTTATATCTAAAGCTGTGAAATCCCCAGAAAAGCTTCTGGACAGCCCCTAAGCCGGGGCATTGCAGACTTTGCACCAATGGAGCTCTTATTTCTGCTGTCAAGGCTGAAACAATGGGAGTGCCCATGCCAGTTTTCTTGACAATCAACATTGTGGTGGCATGAAGTGTCTGCAGAGCAGGTCAGTCACACAAACTGTGTGCACACTAAATAAAGCTGTAGCTAGCAAGAGGG
>VWZU01009309.1:266813-345116 GCA_013397095.1 Sterrhoptilus dennistouni | reverse complement strand
GAGTGTTGGTGGCGCAGTGGGCTGGGGCGCGGGGGTGCTGTGCAGTTCATGTGAGAGTACCAGAGCACTGAAATACTTCCATGTGAAAAAATTGTTCTGGGACTGGTATCTCTACCCAGTAAAATCACCTAGAGACCCATGACACATTTTATGAAATATTTATTTATTACTCCTCTGAACAATCCCTTTCTTGCTTTTATGTTGCTGCTAATAGCTTGCTTTCCCAAGTTTTCCATATATTTGCAACATACAATGGCTCAGGATGAAGGTTCTTTGTCGTAGATAAGTGTATTCACCAGTCAAGGCATGCAAGCTTTCTAGGAGGTTGCTGCAAAACTATCCATAGTTTTTTATTAAGGTGCTTTTAAGGCTGTTCTGAACTGGCCATTTTCACCCCTATATATCACACAGACACACAGACAGTGATGCTGCTGCCTGTGCACAGCCCCTTGGCACGTCCCAGTGGAATGATAATCCTCATTTTCCCTACAAAGGCACAGGATGTGCAATGGCACCAGCTGGCCAGAGCCCTGCTCAGAGGCATCGTTTCGTTTTGGAATTAATTTTGTTGTCTCACTGAAAGTAGAAAACCCACTGAAGCTTGGAGAGAAAACCAAACAATCCAAACACCTATAATGTGATAGTTATGTTGAAGTCAGCTATGAAGATTTAGGATGTTATTATTTCCCCTCCTCAAACAGGGACTGTGAGTAAAACTGACCCTCATGCTAAGCTATTTTGACCTCTTCATAAGCTTACACCATAAAGTGTGGAGGCTGTTACACTGCCTTATCTTGCTGGGATTGTAAACCTTTGAGCTCTAAATTCTATGACCCTAGAAATTCTTACCTAGGCAAGATGGAAGAGGACTTTCTATTTTTTTTTAAGTGCTCAGCAAGGTAACTTGTAGTTAAACCTGTGTTTCAGGTGGGAAATCTGTAAACCCATTTCACTAAAGAATCCTACACCTGGCCACATCCTGGAAGTTCTTCTTGGCTGCAGCACCATGCTGGCTGGCCAGGAGCTGGGTTGCTCATTGTGAGAAAATTCATACAGTGCCTGAGGTGTACAGCAGGGCTGAGTGGAGACTGACACAGGGACACTGGTGCCAAACCTGGCTTTGTCTGCCTGGGACTGTCTGCTGGCCTGAGGCACCTGTTGTGGTTTGAAAGCAAAACAAGTGAGAGGCTCCAAGTCAGAGATACAATTTAATAAGAAAGGTAAAAAGGTAAAAATAAAATAAAATAAATGCAATAACACAAAGGATCACTGACAGAGTCAGAATACAACCTGAGCAGGATGGTGGAAGCAGTCCAGGTGAGGTGGTCTTCCTGAAGCAGTGATCCTGTAGAAAGGTCTGGTAGCTCTGCTCCTCTGGGAATGCAGTGGGTCAGAGCTGCTTGTGCTGTCCCAAATCCCTGATTATATCCAGGTGAGAATGCTTGGCTCCTCCCCCTGGGTGGAGCATCTCACAACAGGATGATGAGTTGTGAAGTGGGTCCTTGATGGCCCATTAAACAGAGATAACTCCTGGAGGGAGTTATCTGTGAGTCATGGGCAAGGCGTTGATGGGCCATTAGCAGAAGACAGCCCAACACTAGAGCACTGCCCCACTTGGTTTTAACAGTTCATGAAGATGGTGATAGAATAAATACTTTGTGTACATCCTACACTGCAACCCAGGACAGGCACCTCAGGGTTTCACCATTTTGATCTGGTAAACAGCTCAAGCTTTTCCATGGGAGTTGCAGATGGCAGTTGCTGAGGGCATTCAAGCCTAAACAAAGGGATTGTCTTCCCTTGGCTGTCTTTTGCAAACCCCCTCCATGGGTATCCCAAGGTGGCAAAGCCCTGCTCCACAAACAGGTGGTGGCAGCTGAGCCCAAACCTGAGCTGTGAACTCCCCTGGCAGGGCAGTGCCAGAACAGGCACAGTTCAGCTGGTACCAGAGAGCAGCAGGCACGAAACAGCTGCCAACATCCAAAGCCAATGTAGGAGCTGAAGGCTTGTCCTGCTTTACTATTGTTCTCTGATATTTGCCAAAAGTGAAGCAGAAAGGCTCCATGCCCCTTCAGAAACTGGTAGGTTGTGGTTGGTATTTTCTAGAGAGCTTTTTGCTCCCTGTTCCCTCCCTCCTCCCCCTGCAACAAGAGTTGGACACTTGATATCTTTTTACAAGGGTAAATCCTCCACAGCTTCAACAGCAATAGCCCCTGATGAGAGGCTGTCTCAGTGACAGAACAGGACACCAAGTGGGCAGTGAGGAAGGTGCTGGTTTCTTTGCAGTGAGGAGCAGGGAAAAGGGAAGCTCCCTGAGACTCACAAAGTGCTCACATTGCAGTGTGAAGTGGATGGCCCCAGACAACACCCCAAGGCCCCTTTGTCCTGTACAGAGGAAAATGCAATAAGCTCTGAAGTTGGCTTTGGCACACTGTTGTGTTCCCCCACCTGTAGAGGAATGGTGTTGCTTTAGGCATCACATCAGGCAAGAATAAAATCCTTGCCTTTGCCTCCCTCAGTTCCTCATTCTGGTCTGAACTGGGATACCTCCCCAGCTCAATGCCTGCCTGACAGGCCTTGGTCAAGAGGAAATACATTGAGGTTAAAGCTTGTCTGGGTCATGGGCTTAATTTGAGCAAGTCTGCAGGGCTGCAAAGTTCCAAACCTGTGTCAACGGCAAACCAGTCTTGTCCCAATTCACAAGCAGGAAAAGCCCTTCACTCCTACCATCCAATAACCATAATTTTAGGTCATTTAGCAGCAGATTTCAAAGGGCTCTTTCACAGCAGAAGAAATGTTTGTCTGTTGAAGAGCTTTTCCACTATCTTGAAAGGACATGTTTTGCCAAGGCCTTGGATTTTAATGGTAAAACAATTTTGTGGCCTGGGTGTATCATTCACTTTGTATGCATGGATTGCATAAACTGCTTTGGGCCCCCAGTGAAATGAATTTGGACAATGCCCATCTGAAGGATTTTTACTGATTTTCCCATTTGCCAGCTGTAAATAATGCAGCATCCTTGCCTAGTTGCTGGCAGGCTGCCCCTTCCCAGACTTGGGATCAGCATTCCTCTGGTCTTTGCAGAAAACACAAAATCAGATTTTTGTTTATTTTTCACAAATTATGTAACAGTCCCCACAGAAAACATTTGGTAATGATAAGTAGTCTTTGTATATCCTCATTACTCTGACCTTTAAAAATAGCGTTATTTACTGGTGCATTCAGCCACAGATGTTCAGAAATTAACATTCCCAAGTCATCATAAGGATTTTTTCCTCAATCATCATTTCTATTAGCATGATGGGAACATCACTCCCCAGTAATTGTATTCTGATCACAGTCCTATACATGGTACAAGCTGGGTACACAATGTTAATGACATTAGAGAGAACAGAAATCCAGACATTACCAGCACCTCACTGAAGACTCTCTGCAGAGCTTGGCATGACTTTGACAAGGAGACTGAAGTACAACAAGGGGGAATGGGAAAAGCAGAGGCAAACCCCCAGCAGTGATACTCTCAGGCACATGCTCTGACTCTTGGTGCTGTGCAGGGCCAGGAGTTGTACTCAGTGATCCTTGAGGGTCCCTTTCAGCTCAGCTTATTCTGTGCTTCTGTGATCTTTGCTATCCCTGTTCCCAGATTACCAGCTGTCCCTCAGCTGTATGGCTGCCACTGTAGGTATGGACAGCAATTCCTCCCCACAGCAGTGTGATGCCTGAAATTCCATTCAAAGACTCCAACATCCTTTCCATCCCCCCCCACCCTGGGCTCCTGCAGTGTGTTGCTGCTGCTGGGAGAGTTGGCAGCTCCACTGCTTTGTAACACATCACCTGGGTGTCCCCAGGGGACAGAACAGGGAAGATCACACCAGACCTCTTCTCTACCTGTCTTGTCATGGGGTTCTCAGCTCCACAAGGAGCGACAAGAACAGGAAAACAGTACAAGAAATACTTAATTAAAAGGAGTAAATAGGCAAGAACTGCTCAGAGCAGAGCACAGGGCCTGGGGGAGGGGAAGAGTGGTGCTCTGCTAATTTTCTCATCAGACGCCCCTCTTTATTACTGTCTCCTGGCTCCTGCTCTGAAAGTCAAGTGGAATTGTCAAGAGGGATCACCTGTGATTTAAAGTGCAGTTTTCCTTCAAGACATATGTAAATTTGCCACCTTCCTATTTGGAGCCTCTGGGAGTGGGAATCAGAGCTGCTGAATTGGAGGGGCGGAGGAAGAAATCACTGCTCTCTCCTGCCTTGTCAGCCCTACTAGACCGGCCCTTAACTGAAACAGAGATGGGAGAGCAGGCTCCTTGGCTGGTGCCTTAGGGAACTTGCTGGTAACGGGACCAGCAAGTGGTGCCTGCCCCACCCCAAGAGATGGAGGGGAACTTAAGGCATAGAAGAGGATACGTGATTATTCTCTTCCTCCTGTCCTGGGGACAAGGAAATTAGAGGAGATTGTGGTCTGTCCTGATTTAGTCATCTTTAGAGTTAAAATGAACTTGGGCAGGATGCTTCAGCCCTGCCCTCCTGCCATGAGCCCCATCAGAATTTGGTTAACAAGGAGCTGGAGCATCTGAGACTGCTGAAAAGCTCGTTGTGTGTATGCACTTCTCTCTGTGCCTGTCTTTTTGGCTATACAGAGATACGTTTAAAAGAAGGTTAATTGGTCTCCTGGGGACTATAAAGAACCTGTTAGGTTCCTTGGTGTGAGCAGTGACTGTATGAAGCCTAATTACTAAGCCTGAGTTATTCTTTTATATGGGGGGAGGGAATCTCTAAGGTTCTTATTAAAACCTACAAAAAGTCTAAAAAATGATGGAGTTAGAATTGATTTGTCCATGTTGATCAGAAGTGCAGAGCAAATAAAAACATGGAGCTTTCCCCAGGAAATATTAACGGGGATGACATAGGCCTGGCTTGCACATCACTGTTGTGGGGATAAACAGAAACCATGGCGCTAAATGGCAAGAATCGCAGACCACAGACTTTCAGGTAAGGTGCTCTCCTTTTGGATAGGGCAGGGAAAATTCGCACTTGGATGTTCTTGTAGGGTGTATTTTATAAAACAGCCACATCAAATGTATTTTAAGGCTAATTAAATTTGTAAAAAAGGAAAGGAATTTTGTTTGGAAAAAATGTACATTGAAAGGAAAGAGAAAATAGTAATCTGAATAAGAATAAAAGAGAAAAGGAAGGAGGAACTCTAACATGGCTTTGGTCTGCAATGAACAAAAGCACTTGCTTTGGATTTTTTGACGGTTCTTTAGATGCTGTTAAAGCTCCATGGGTAGAAATAAAACTTTATCTGTTTGGAGGAGGTACAGCACAGACAAGGGCAGCTCACAGGTCTCTGACCATGTTTAGCACTCAGTTGTGGAGGAACTCTCACAGATTAATACCTGCAGTTATGACAACCACAATGATGCCATTCCCACCCGTGCCACCCACAGCCAGCAATGGCAGGGCTGTAACACAGACACTCACATTGCTCTGACACCAATCTGGACATGTTCATGTGAGGCAGAGTTATTGAAAGTATCATAGCCAGCTTCTTTTTCTTTTCTCTTTTCTTTTCTTTTCTTTTCTTTTCTTTTCTTTTCTTTTCTTTTCTTTTCTTTTCTTTTCTTTTCTTTTCTTTTCTTTTCTTTTCTTTTCCTTTTCTTTTCTTTTCTTTTCTTTTCTTTTCTTTTCTTTTCTTTTCTTTTCTTTTCTTTTCTTTTCCTTTTCTTTTCTTCTCTTTTCTTCTCTTTTCTTCTCTTTTCTTCTCTTTTCTTCTCTTTTCTTCTCTTCTCTTCTCTTCTCTTCTCTTTTCTTCTCTTTTCTTCTCTTTTCTCTTTTCTCTTTTCTTTTCGAAACTCAAGTATGGATGTCAAACCCTGCCTGATTTGTGTCAAGGTCAGACAGAATTTCTGGTGCAGCAGAGAAGCCACGCCAGAACTCCATGTCCATAATTGTAAGACCTTCCTCCTTCTTCTTGTCTTATGGGAGGTTTAATTCTGATTCAGAAAAAAAAAATCCTCATAATTGGCACAACCTCTGTGAAAAATGGAACTCTGCTCATTAAGAGCTTTGCAGTGGCCAGGGACTACTTGAAATATACTGTGTGGGGAAATAGCCTCTGTATTTCATAAACATGCTCTGTAAAAAATAACAAGTCTAAGAAAAGCTCTCTTAAAAACCTAGCTATCAGAGAAGAGGGTTACAATGAGAAGCAGAAAAAAAGCTGACTAGTGGGTGAGTTTTCTTGGCACAAAACTCATGCATGATAGACTTCACACACAGGTTGATAGACTCAAAGAGGTCAAAGCTCTAAAAGCTGGTTTGCTGCATTTTCCCTCACTGCTTTCCTTTTACTTTCTACTACCTTTATCATGCATTGCATAATAGTCTGTTTGCCAAGGTCATGGAGAATTTTTACTTCCAACATCAGGTTAGCACCCTTGAGAGGCATGGATACAGAGAATTTTGCCATGCTTAAATAACAACATGTTATTTAAATAACAGAGTTTAGGGAGCACTTTTTTTGTGTTCAACTGTAATCAGTTATTCTTAGCAAAACTGTATCATTCCTCATGGTTTTTTCCCTGTGTTCTGCTACTGCTTTTCTTCCAAACACAGTGCAATTCTGCTCACTCTGAGTGCAATCTAACATTGTTTTTCCTAGACTCATTTAAGGAGAGTGACAAAACACAAGTAACTCAAAATGCATTCCTAAAACTTGAGGTGAACTCAAGTAACCATTGCTTTGCAAAAGGCGTCAGAAAAGCCTCCAACCTGTGGGAAGCAAGCAGCAAATCTGCCAGCATTACAGATAATGTTGCACTCTGCCTCTTTCTGACTTTAGCACCTTTATCTCACCACTAATACCAGCACCTGAAAATTTTGACAGATATTATTCATGAAAACTGAAACATGATGTCTGTGCAGAGATAACATTACTTCATTTGAAATGAGTGCTTATCTAATGTTGCCTCCTCCCTGGCACCCTTGCTTGCTGTTGCACTTTCAAAGGATGCATTCAGGTAAATCCCTCCACAATCACAGACCAGCATTCTCTGCAGAAAATAGACTGGAGCAGGACCACCAGGAGAAAAAATCTGCCCACAACAACCTCCCCTGCAGCACTGTCAGCCCTGCTGGTGGTGTAAGTGCATGGGAATCTCCAAGGGAAATTGCTCAGTAAATGACAGAAAACCAGAACATGTGACTTTTGCCTTGACCAAGCTGAAAGAAGTTTTGAATCAACAGTAATGAATATAAAGCATGGCTTATGCCCCAACACTAAGGATCCTCCTCAGGCCAGCCCAGAGAAGGCCAGGCTGGGTGGGCAAGGTGGTGGTGCCCCCAGGACCCTGAGGCACAGACCATCCTGGTGCCAATTCCATTTCTTGCATTGACCATTGGGCTGCAGATGGATTTCCAACAGCTCTGCACTGATGGCAGCACAGCTGCTGCTGTGACACTCCACAGCCTACAGCACATTCCTTCTCTGTTTCCCATCAGGCTATCATTGAACTGTTTCCTTTGTACCTTTTCTCTAAGTGTCTTCTTAGACACCACTGCTGGAGAGAAGGCCCCAGCCCAGGTGGGTGCTTCAGCTTGCAGTAAAGTGGCTGTTCTCATTTGACAGCAGGAGACTCTGCCTTTCCCCCAGCTCCTACCTTGGACTGTTAAGGTGTCCTTGCAGCAGAAGCCTCAGCAAACAGATATGTGAACATGAGATAACATAAGCATCATTTTTACACAAAAGTCATGTAAATTCCAACATGCATGTGCTCATTTAAAACCAGAAAACAGGTTTTGAAGACTGGTTGTCCATCAGTACTTTGTCAGGACTCCCAATAAATGCAAAGGTCTGACCTTTTGCCCCAGACAATTTCCTTTTTATAATAGCAGGAAGACCCAACCAAGCAGTGAATTTCTGTGAGGATTACTCTACTTCTTGGGTGGCTGATATGACCTGGCCTCTGGCAGCAAGCCATGCTACCTACTCCAGAAATGCACTGCATTTCAGAGGTAACTGCTTGCACATTACTGCCGGGCAAGTGAACGCTCCAAATGCTGGAACAAATTCAAACATCTTGAAAGAAGATATCTTCCTCAGCACTGGCATTCGTGTGCTGTGGCTGTAAATTGTGCTCAGAGTGTTCCTTTTCTTTTTAAATGTGTTCTCATCTTGTAATAATTAATGGTGTCAGGTTGCTGGTGTGAAAAAAGCCTGACTTTACAACAACGATGGATTAATGAAGTAACAGTCACGGCTGGAGTAGCAGCAATAAATTGCCAAAGGAGTGACACACCTGAAGCAATACTTTCAAAGGCCTTAAATTATTTAAATTTCAATATCCCTCATAAATATTGGTTTTTGTTAATATTTGTTTTTGTGTTAAAAATGGAAGTCAACAGCTCTGGCAAGAACAAGTCTCTTGCTGATGAGCATGGGGAAATAGCATGCCTGTGCTTTCCAAGACATCCTTGTCTTCCTCAGGGGTGACAATGTTCATCTGTAGATTTCTGAGCTTCTCTATTTGGGGATGTGGCATTCAAACGCTACAGACTCAGAAACGTCTAGAAGCCATAGCACTGAGCTCACAAATACTTGTTTTTGAAACTGTTATGAAGTGAGAAACTCTCGAAGCTGGCAAAATGGGGAAAAAGCAGAGTGAGCAATTTCTACTTTGGGTATTTTTTAAAAATTTAATCCATTTTAGTATTCAATATTATAAGGTATGAAATGGAAGAAGAAGAGGGACAAAGGCCTGCAGATCTGTTGGGAGGGAAGAAAATCTCATTTAAAATATTAGAAACTTATTTGATGTCAAAAAGCACTGGATCAGGCTTTTGGAAACCACACCAAAAGGTAAGGCAAAAGGAAAAAAGTATATTCTCTTAATTTATAATGTGTCTGACAAGAGATTCCTAATTGCTGCCATAAACTGATATAAAAAACTGACTGCTGATATCAATGGAACTAGATCACTTAGTAACTGATGAAGACTCTGTATTCATTTCCCAATACTTACAATCAAACAATTAGGTGTTGTTAGTTATTGTCAATAAGACTGATGATTGGTGAGAAAAAAAGAAAAACCTCTAAAAATTACAGGAATTCTGCCAAACACCAACTCAATTCAGACTATACAGCAAAATTAATATTAAACCTTTTTGTAATGCAAATAGGACCTAAAGAAAAGACACTAAAACCTTTGAGAAGCTCCACAATGAAATAAAAAACATATTCTTTGTCCTTGAATATTTTGTTTTCCAGACTAGAGATTATCTTCACTGTAATCTCATCATGGCCTCACACTCTTCCTTTAACTCCATCAAGGCTTTCATCAGGCTGTGATCTGTCCCATGGGTCACCTTCATAATATTATAGGCCTTTAGGAAAGAACAGAAAGGGACATATTAGTTATCATATTAGTTATGCAAAGGGACTGGACCCTGGAGCAGGGTGGGATGTCCTCAAGTGGCTGGCACCTGGGGGCTTGAATTCATGGCATGGCTGAAATAGGAATGAAGCATCCCAAAGTACATGGTGATTTGTCCCTGACAAAGTAGGAGACATTAACACATTATTCTTAGGTGTTAAAATCCACAAATATGCTGCACAACTGGATGTTTGGAATAACAGAGAGATACTTTTGTACTGAGACATGAAGGCAACAGCCTTCATGTCAAGACTGGTCAACTACAACACCCAAGGTTTTGATACATTATTTAAAAGATGACTATGATACCCATGATCTTAGGAGCCTGAAAGTCCTGTAAAAATAGAAATGGATTAATGCTTAACCCATGGAATGAAGAACCTTAACTCTATCAGGAGCATCAAATAAATGAGAATATTAATAGTTTCACTGTCAAAAGGCATGCAGGAGAATGGGTCTTTGCTGCTTTTCTCAGGGATTATTTTCTCTGTGTCTTTGTCATTTTCTGCTGCTGAGCTAATTTACGCTTGCTGATATTGCCTGTAGTGTTGCTGATTTCCTGCCACAGATATGTCTGCAATGCTTTTTGCCTAGCTCATGTTTAGATCATCACTTTTCATATGGCATTTCTGCTTCTTCCTTCTATTAAATTCCTCCTGCAAGGAGGGAGGTCCTAGATAGAAGCTGAGTCAGCACTTCTGAAGACAGAACAAGGGAGCTAGTAGTGTATTGGCAGGAGAAAAGATCACAAATTTTTCATCATCCTAAACTGAAGAATTGAAAAAGACTACATGCAGCCTGTGTTTCAAAGGGTTCCTTGTCCATTCAGCTGACAAAATTCAGCTAAATTTGCTTTGAATTGCAGAAAAAGTATGTTTTGGGGAAGAAATGTTGAGGAAGGGGCCTAATTTAAACTGGATAGATAAAAGTAAATATATATTTTTGTGGAATGAATGAAAGCCTACTTCCAAATTATAGAGACTGGCAAGCATATGGAAATTTCAGCATAGTTTATTTTTGCTTCAAATTTGCTAATTCTTAAGAGAGGGAGGCAGCACAAGACTGAAAGAACAAGTTGAAATACCAGTCAAAACGAATCATAGTAAGCAAGGAACTCTAAAAAGAGTCAAATATGTTTTAAGCTGCCACAGCGCCCTACTACTAAATGAGAAAATATACTCAGTTAAAAGAATGATGGAAATACTTCCACTGCTTTTAGAAATGTCAAAGAAATGTGAAACAAAATCAGAAATACTTTTTTTTTTTTTTTTTTTTTGTACCATGAGCTGCACCTAGGCTAACTAGGAGGGGACAGGATGACCCTAGAGCAAAGTAGCCAGGTGAATTGGCCCTGGATCCTGACACATTGGTGCACAGTGCTGGCATGCCCTGTCCTAGAAAGCTCATGGATTTATTGTGAATGATGTATGCTAAGAGCTGTGCATCTCGATACATCTGAGTGACAGTCCTGGGGCAGCTGACCTGGATCTTCAGCCCCACCACAGGATAGAGGTCAGGCTCATAGTGATGGACTTGGACCCTGACACACTGAGATGCACAGCCAGAGATGTCTGTATAGGTATACAACCATTAAAACCAATAATCCTTAATATAAAACTTAATATAAAACCTAATCCTGAGTTAACCATTGCTGCCTTTTTCCCACCTCCAACATTTTCTTTCCACTTCTTTTCTTTCGTAAGTATGGCAGACAAAAACACTGTCTTTATCCTTTTGCATCCTTGGAGGAAGTCATTCTTTTGCAATGTACCATCTCACACACTGCTGTACAAGTCATAACCAGCTTCAGCAAAGTTAGAATAGCAATGACTTGTGTAATCCCTAAATTCAACAGGTACTAGGTTATGTAGCTCTTTTGGCAAAGGTCAGTGCAAAACTGGGGATAATTTCAGCTCCAGTGCAAGGAATTGTTTCACTGGACAGAAGCAGAACATTTGGGCTCTCTGCCCATACCTGTGCTCTCCTCAACCCCAGAGCTCACCAGCAGAGCCATGTGCAGATCCATGTGGTCTGTGTGCTCTCCCTTTCAGCTAAAAGAGCAAATCTAATTATGAAAAGCTACAGCAGCAACACAGGCCAGGCTGTCATCAGCCACACCCTGTCTCCCTGAGGAATATAAACCCGGTTAGATCAGAGGTAGGGCTGCTGCTCCATGGATGTAAATGAGGAGCAGTGTGGGTGTTTGTGCCTGATTTTCACAGGAATGGGGCAGGATGCCCATGGCCATGGCTGTGGGGAACAGGGAAAGCAGGAAGCAAATGGCCTGTGCCAGAGTGGCAGGAAGTGTAGGCTAGTGTTGCAGAGGGTTTTCCATCTCTCTTGATTGAAGGGGACAAGTTGTTAAAGCAGGCACAGGAATACTTTCGAGGGCAGCCAGTAAACAATTCACTGTTTGAAGCAAACACCTAGAGAAGGGAAGAATTTCAGCCCCATGAATTCCTATGCTCTTTGCCTCCACAACAGTGATTTCTTTAAGAAGGGAAGTTGTACCATACCTATTGTAGATGTTCATGAGGCAAGGCAGCTGTACCCATCAGCTCATGGGAGACAAAAGTACTCCTATGACCATGCCATGCCAGGCTCTTAAATTGTTTTTCAGATTGGGCTGCAGTTCATGTCTTTTGCTGACAAAAGCTTTCCAGATTTATAATTATATTTGTCCTTTATTATGTCTTTCATATATATGTATATAAATTTAAAAATAATATGTTGGCTAGAAAATAAACCAAGGGCTACCTTCAGTTTTTATTCCAGAGAATATTTATGTCAGACTTCAATTTCAAAATCTAGCAAATAAGATTCTGCAGGACCTAACAGAAGTTTAGGGGGTGATTTCTTTCTAATGAGCAACATAAAGCCCTCCACATTATTTAGGCTTTCTTTGGGGGTGCAGGGCAGAGAACTAAACCCATAGAACCCTAAGAGCAAGGTTGTTATGATAGTGATTCATTTTTTTGTGGCACAGAGAGGAGCAAGTGAGGGCTGGGCTGCAGAGCCAAGTGTGAAGATCTACTGGTCTTAACAGAGCATGTTTCTGCTGCAGAGAGGCTGTCAGACCCCAGCAGCTTTGAGGCTGCGCCTGATTAAACAGGATTTATATGTGAGGTGAATTCCACTCAGATCCCAATTCCTCTGCACCTTCCATATCCTTCTTCTTAATGCCACAGTGAAATTAGTCTGACGAGGGTTCCAACAGGGTGCTGCTATTCAGTGTCAGAGTGTATTAAGAAGAGTAATGAAGCAGAGAAGGTAATCGAGTTTCTGCTCTGAGCATGTGGCATGCTCTGTTGACACATCTAATCACAAAGGGGCAAACTGTGTTCTCATATAACTCTAGGACATTATCTGAGTAATATTAGGAATCACATCCGTTAGTCACAAGAAACTGGGAATTATATCTTCCTCTAATTTGTTCCAGTGTAGACAGCAAGGAAGTGAATCAGTTGCAGAGCTCATCTGAAGAAGGTACATGGAGAAACAGGATGACAAGAAGCTTTTCCTCCTCTCAGTTGTGCTCCCAGGGAGTGGTAGTTTAGTCTCTCCTTGTCCCACACTCGAATGAAAAAGGGGAGGCTGAATAGGGAATAAGCAAAGCCATGACAGGATTCTACACCTCAGTTGTAAAGCACTTACTGTGTCCTTGTGGAGCAGCAGTGGCTTGGAGCCTCCTTTAGAGGCTCACTGAAGTATGACACAGAAGGGCAAGCAGCACCTAACGTCCCTTTGCAGAGAAAGGCGGGGGTCACAGCCTAGAAAAGGTTTCTGTGTTAGGCATTGCTCAGTTTCCAAAGGATCACAGAGCAGCAATCTGGCTTGTCATGAGCAGCTTCTTCCCCAAAAACATATAAATCCTCATTGCAATGTCCACCTTCAGTGACCAGCAGCATTCACTTGCCTCTAGGGGAATTTGCTCCAGTTTAGTCTAATGCAGTACCATAGAAAAGCAATTAGAAAATGCCTGTTGATATAATTGTAGAAGTATCAATGAAAACGGAAGCTCCTCTGACCAGAGTCTCATTCCACTGCTAAAAGGGAAAGTCCGAATGTTTGGAAATTATAAATATCTTGGGGGAAAGAGCCGAGAGATTACCTGGCACATGACAGATATATGATATACTTCTGAATTGTGCATGAAAATAGAATTGATTACTCTTCTGTCTGCTTTACAATGATCAGAATTGGCTATAATTTAAATAAAATATATCAAGTGAAGATTTAAATTATACCAAGACTTAGCAAGAATGGCATCATATTAAATACTAATTTATTACTTAAAAATATTAAAAATATCAGTTATTCAGCTTGCATCATTAATCAGATGTTAAAACCAAAGAGATAAGGGGGTTGAAGAAAAGGTAAGTACAAAATGGTAATATCTAGAGAGTCATGACTGATATTATCTTTATAGGAGACCTGGGCAGGAGGAGTGAAAAAGCACCTCTCCCTCATCTCCAGTGGAGACATCCATCCCCGTCTATCCCAAGCAATTCCCCTAACTCTGCCACAAAGCGCTTCATATAGCATGGACATTACTCAGAGGGAATGTAGAGCCAAACAATAAGAAATAGAAGGGACCAAGAAACATGCCTGTTGATTTCCGTATGGCTCACAATAAAACACATGTTAAAGACAAAGTTGTCCAGCCTGAAATCACAGAACCTGATGGGGAATAAGGAGGGTAGAAACTGCAGCACTACTCCTGTTCCTGTACTTTCAGTGCTCTCAGAATCACTTTGCTATGGGAATGAGGAATATATGAAACACTGAGGTAATTTCATCTCTTCAGAGTTAATAGTAATTTTTCAATCAGGCACCCCATAGCTATCAAACTGTAATTAGCTGTGACTGATGCTGGAGAATGTCGGTGCCTGAAATGCTGTGCTGAGCAACAGTGACCCATCACCACACCCAGCTGGAGCCTGGGGAAACACCACTGATGGAAGAAGTGGTGAGGAGTATCCAAAGGCATGAGGGGAGAGTCACACAGGAGTTTTTTGGGGAAAAAGGGAGGAGGATAGAAAAAAAATATTTCACCATACTGACCTGTTTCAAGGTTTCCAGTGCCTGAGGAAACATGCCTTGACTGTACTGCAGTTTGCCCACTCGCATCAGCTGGACAGCCCTCAGTGGATGGAAACCAGGATAATACAGTCTGTAGAGGAAAAGGAGGAAAACATGTCACTGTCAGCTCTCACCTTCACAATCACTGCCTCTGTGGAGAGCTATTAGGGTGGGACTGCAAAGTCATTGTGAATGTTAATAAGGTACTCAGAGAAAATTAGCTGCAATACTGAGAAGCATGAAATACTGAGGGGAATTAGAAAATTATTACTCTCCATCCCAGAGGAATGCCTTTAACATTATCCTGTTAGAAAGTGACCAGAGCGGGATTATTTAATTTGCTACTGTTGGATAATACAATAGCATTTACTGTACTTAGTGTTGCAAACAGAGGTCCTTGACAATCTCAGGTCTCTGGAGAGGCATAATTTTAAGAGCAAGCTTCATCAGGGAACCAAGTCCTGGATTGTCCAAGATGAAGGAGTGTGACTGCAGTGAAAGCAGGTATATGACATCATGATACATTCTTCTGAGGGTTTGTATGCTGCTCCCTGTTGCGTAAAAAGAACTGGTTCTGCACATTCAAGGAAACATCTCACACTTGGCTTGCTCATCTACACAAGGTATCTGTTATTCCTGTTCTTAATTATTTTCACGGAAGCAGAGGTTCTATTAAAAACCAGAATGATGATCTCTTTTTTCTAGGAAGAAGATGGAGAGTGGTATCATTATTAATTATTCTCAAGATGCTCTTGAAATGTTCATTGTGGCTACTCCAGATTTTTAAATCCACTGCTTCTTGGCTCATCATATGTGGATTGCACCCCAGCCCCATGTTCTGGATGTGCAGATCATGGTATCTTGAAAAAGCAACTTGGGGACTGCAAAAAGCCATGGATGTAACTTGCCTGGAACTGGCCAAAAGGAAACATGAGGGGAAGGGACACACTTGTGTTAAGTTACACTTGTAAGTTAAGTTACTTATGAATGACCTTATATACTCTTTTACTAACTATCCCAGAATCACAGAATCCTTAGGGTTGAAAGAGACCTCTGGAGACCATCCAGTCCAACCCTCCTGTCAAGGCAGGGTCACCTAGAGCAGGTAACAAACAAACTCATCCAGGTGGGTTTTGAATATCTCCAGATGGAGAATCCATTACTTCCCTGGGTGGCCTGTTCCAGTGCTATGTCAACTTCAATGGAAAGAAGTTCTTCCTCATGTTTTTGTTTATGGCCAGTGCTCCTTGTCCTGTCATTGGGCACCACTGAAAAGAGTCTGGCATATCCTCTTGGCACCCTCCTTTGAGAGGTTTAAATGCATTAATGAGATCCTTCTCAGTCTTCCCCAGACTGCACAGGCCCAGCTCTCTCAGTCTCTCCTCATCAGAGATTCTCCAGATCCTCATCCTCTTTGTGGCCTCCATTGGACCCTCTCCAATATCTCCTTGTCTTTCTTGTGCTGAGGAGCCCAGAACTGGACACAGTATTCCAGAGGTGGCCTCACCAGGGCTGAATAGAGGGACAGGAACATCTCCCTCAACCTGCTGGCCACACTGTTCCCAATGCACCCCAGGACACCAGTGGCCCTCCTGGCCATAAGGGCACTGCTGGCTCATGGACAGCTTGTCACCCACCAGGAGCCCCCGTCCTTCTCCTCAGAGCTGCTCCCCAGTAGGTCAGTCCCCAGTCTGTGCTGGCACTGGGGGTTATTCCTCCCCAGGTGCAGGACCCTGCCCTTGCCCTTGCTGTACCCATTGTGTTTCTCTGCCCAATTCTCCAGCCTATCAAGGTCCCACTGAGTGGCAGCAGAGCCTTCGGGGGTATCGGCCACTCCCCAGTTCAGTGTCAGCAGCGACTGGCTGAGGGTGCCTCCTGTGCCACTGAGAAACAAGCTGAATAAAAATGGACCCAGGATTGATCCCTGGGGAATGCCAGTGACTACAGACTATGCAAATGAAAGAATAAAAGCCTTAAGCACAGCTCACCAAAGACAAACATCCTACTTGATCAAAGAGCATTTTATTTCCTCAAGTACACAAGCAGTGCGCTTGAGCAGTGTCTAAAAATACAAAATGAGTCACAACTTCAGGAAGAATCGCCAATAAGCTTTCCAAAAACTACTTCTCAAAGAAAATCTTTTTTGTGTTTATGCCAAACCTATAATCATTAGAGTTAGTGAATGATACCACAACAGTCAGGAAGACACTTAAATCTGCATGAGTATGATGAAATGCTAAAACATTAAATAATGTAAATTTGTACAATGTACAGAAATCTTCTGATAAGTCTGCATGCAAATTAATAAGTTATCTTTCTCTGTTATATTTCACTAATGAAAATGCAAACAAAATTAAACACAAGTAATTGTTTAAATGGTAGCATATCTGGCTGTCCTTATAAATCTCTAACTAGGATGTGTAAACCTTGAGTTTTCATACTCAAACTCCCCTATTCCACTGTTTCCACACAGTTTCAGTGAAGTCATACAGAAATACGTGGAAAGTGTGCCTGGCAGGATCTCAGCAGCAACAGCTTTTGATCTGCCAAAGCCTCTCATGAAACAGCAGAAGCCAATTCCTCAATGAGAATAATCCATCCTGAATTGCCACAAGCACCTCCTGCTCATCCCCCTTGTGGGTTGCAGTTCAAAAAGGCTGAAAAGACAGCAGACAAGAGAGAAGAAAAATGATAGCACTTATCTCAGTCCAAACTGACCACTCAGGAACTTCAAGGGTCGGGTCAAACAAACACTAGGAAATTATCAGTAGGTGTATTTTTAGAATTTGTTTCTGGTTATTATATCAACATGGTGCTATCTGATACAAGTGAAATAGGGAGAAAATGCAGAGATTTTGGTGTGAATTAATGAAGACATAGAAATTCCATCACAAACACGGGCACAAATGGAAATAATGAGCACATGCACACCTTCGTAAAAATTGAAAATAAAATGTCTATATGATGGCATCCTTCTGTTCTTCTCTGTGACTGCTGCAAAGGAAGGAGTAAAAATGTCATTTCCTCTCCTCTGTGTCACCAAAAGGCCAGGATACCTGGAGAAGGATCATGGCCACAAGAAAAGGTGGCAGAGAGACAAAGATTTTTGCATGAGATGATAACCCATCTCTGTAGGCCCCATTAGACTGTTGCTGCTGTATCCTGACAGCTCTAATTCTTTTGCCACTGTTCTTTCACAGCTGCTTCCCATCTCTGTCATTCTGCACCTATATCTTTCATCCTATCAAGCATCTTTTTAATCTGCCTTTCCTCACCCTTCTGGATAACCAGCCCCATTCTGATACCAACACAAAGAGGAAATGTGAGTCCTGCCTCGCCTGCAGCCAAATGAGGGGTGGCAGCTCAAGCAGGAAACTCCAGGCTGTGCTTTAGTTCATCAGTGTGCACCTGCTAAACTTAAATAACACAATGTGGGCCCGTCAGAATTCAGAATATGCCCCTTCATGAAAACATGTTTCTTTCTATAGATCATACACCTGCAGTCACTAAAGGTCTAGGATTGTGCTATGTGCAATACCAGGGAAAACAGGCAGCAATTTAGCAATGTCAGGTAACCAGCCCAAGCTACCAGCCACAAACTAAAGCAAATGAAAACTTAAGATGAGGACAGAGAAGGAGTAAAATGTGTGAAATGTGGGGCCCTGTGCTCATAAATATTTACAAAGCTGTTTTACTGAGCTGATTTATGCTCTCATCTTATGCATGTACATAGTTCCATTTTGCAAGTCTTAAAACTGGTCTTTGAAACAACTGTTTCATATTTTCATATTCTGGAATAAATCTATTAAACTATCAGAACACTGTTTATGGAAGGACATCCATTGAGTGACTTTACTAGAGAAATCCAGGCAACTTGCAGCTCTTCTGGGAGATGTGCAAGTAGGGAAAATGTTGCTGGCTTCTTCAAGACAGTCCCAGGACTCAGTATTGTGAACCATTGGTGTAACAGAAGGAACTAAGCAGTGTCAGGCACTTGTAGGCCAATTTATTATCCCCATGCCTTCCTCTGAACAAAATCAAGTGGATAGATTTAAGAATAAGGAAGATATTTACCAGCCAAGGAACTGCTACCTAAAGACTGTCAACAAGAGACCAAGATAACTATAGAGAAATACATGCTGTAAAACACGTTACAGCTTGGGAAGAGTAGGATTTCAATCTGAAAAGGATTTTATGAGATTTATAAGGGCCTGAGGGACAAGAAGGGAAACAGTAACATACTGAAAGCTGAAGTAAGCATTTTTCTGAGGAGTGATGCTTCCTTGCCCTTGGCACTGGTCAATGCCCAGTAGATCACTTGCGAAGAGAGATTAAAGAACATACAACTAACAAGGCTGCACTGTAAACAAGACAGCTGGAGGAGGCTGAGAATGAGCTGTACATTTTGTATCACATCCTCTGCTTTTATGAGGCAGCACAGCTTTGTCTCCATCTATGCCCAACAACATCCATGCTGGCCTGTTCCTCCAGCCTGCCCTCCTGCCTGTCAGCTGGTGTCCCCAGTATGGTGCTATCTGCAAACCCCACAGAAGTGTCTCCTGCTGCCTCCTCTGGGTCATTGAAAATGGTGTTGAACAGGATGACTCCCAGGACAGATCCTGTGGTACCCCCAGTGCTACTGACATCAAACAGGGGAAAACCCAACAACCATGTCCTTCCACCCCACCACCCTGTCAGGATTTTTCCTGTTTTGCTCTCTGCTCACCCGGGCCACAACACCCTAACCTGCATGCTGGCTCCCTGGTCGTCTCAGCCTTGCAGAGACAGTAGTGAGCACACGGGTCAGCTCTCCCAGTGCCTGTTCTGGAGGAAGCCATCCAGTCTGATGGAACTATAGGGGTCACAAGCTCTCAGATAACCCCTGGCTCAACCCTTATCCTGGGATGTGCCTGAGAGACTTCATAAGTGACCAGTGAGGCAGAGAAGGTATCACCTAGCTAACCATTCAAAACCACAAATGAAAGCGATTTCCCAGTCTTCAGGTAGCTTGCACCAGTGCTTCACTGTTCCAAGCAGCAGCAGTTCCTGCACTTCCTCCACAAAATACAAGGATACCAATTTCTAAGCAAAGAGATGTCTCATACTATGTAAAACAGTAGATGTTTCTAAGGAAATCCACTGCTCTCTTGGTAATTCAGCCTCAAGGTTTGCCTTGATTAACCCCCAGAGCAGTCACTAATCGTATACTTTATAAAGGAAAGGTTTGGTTTTTTTCTTCATTCTATGTATTAGCTCTGAATCTCTTGAAGCAATCTCTTGTGTTTCGTGTAAGGGACAGTGTAAAAACCACAACCCTTGACAAAATTTAGCCAATTCTTTCTGTTTCTTAATAATGCAGTTCTATTAATTCCACTCAACCTATCTCAAATTACAAGATAAAGAGTCAGAGCTTTTGTGTTCTCTTGTGAATTAAAGCCTAGTATTAAAAAAAAGATTCTATGCAAAATCACTGCCTTTTCTGATGACTCATATTTAAAAATAGATGTCTACCATTCCTTGCAGATCAGTCTGTGGGACTAACATTTATACTGCTGTCTTCAGCCTGACATAATTAGAAACAGGAGGATTTATAAGACCTGAAATAAAGGTTTGAAGTGGAAATGATACAAGTCTCTTTACTAAGATGACATGTAAAGGGTGATGCTATACACAACTGTAAACAGGTTTGCAGTACCTTTCAGTGCAAGTAAATATGACATCATAAAAGATGTAAAGCAGTTTCAGGAGCCCCAACAACACAGAAGGGATAAAGAGGCCCAGGGCTTCAGAAATGGTGGTGAGAAGAATGCAGAGATGACAGTATCAGCCTCAAAACAGAAATGTACCACAAATACAGCACCCACTAAGTTCAACCTTCTCTTCTTTCTCTGACTTGTTCTTGATTTCTGAACTTCCCAGTATCTGAGTACATTCATTAAAGCTGTCCACTGAACTGAAGCCTAAGAATTGGTTTTATGTTGTCCAGTTACTTGTTTTCTCTTTAGTCAGTGATGTGAAACTGGTTAACTAATTCACATATTATTTCTGCTCCTTGGCTGAGATGCTGAATGGGTTCTACACATTAGAACTATAATAAATATTTTTAGGAAAAATGTAAGGACAAATTTTTATTTGTGCTAAAAAGTATGAAACAAAGAAATCACATGCATCAGGAACATAAGACAGGTAAACTAACTATACTCATTTAGGAGTTTACAGATCTTAAAGTCAAAGGTGCTGTTCAGTCTGATCTCCTACACAGAATTTCACCTAGCAATTCCTGCTCCAAACCCAGCAATTTGAGGCTAAAGTAGTACTTAAGAAGAAATGCTCTATTTATAGAAAATAATCTTAAGCAGCTTTATACATAATTTGGTCAATGTTTTATTTTTTAACAAGCATGAGCCCTGTTGCAAGAGTTTTGCCCAGAATGAGCAAGGCTGCAGGGTTAGTTTTGGAGGAACTTGGAATGTGTCATTGATACTGGACTAGGTGACTCTTTTGATAGCTAAGTATCAGAAGTCTGGTAGGAACTTTGAAATTTTTAAGAGCAATATGTCTGTATTAACCTGTTTAAAATATTTAGGAGTTCCTGTGAAAGCCTTAAAAAAAAATACTGTCCTGGCTTTCATGTTAATATTGCATTTTCTAATGGGAATAATAATACTGTTAAGCTGTTATTCTTCATGTTTTTTCTTTCTCTTTCCTCCTCTATTTTTTTTTTTTCTTAACAACTTCTTATTTATCATGGATGACCAGGTAAGTTTAAATCAGTTCAGTACTTCACAACTCCTATTATACCTTCTGCAGACATGTCTTTTTTGAGTAGAAGACTAAATGTTTTACCTGTGGCAGACCTGATATACTCCAGCTGCCCTGGAACATTTATTGTTCATTTTATCTCCCCATCACAGTGTCTCATGGAGACGATCAAAGCATCAGTCAACAGTTTAATTCTGGCATCAGTCTTTTCTATTTTTTCCTGGATTTGACCTCTCTCACTTGGATTTTGAGATCAGCTCCTCAGCACTAGCAGGGCGGTTTTTGTGGAGGAAATCACTAGTGCACATCCTTAAAGCATTATAAAAATGCTTTGCCAGCAATGGCAAAACATTATTAGAAGAAATTTTATGCTGGGAAGTCTCTTATAAACTAAAGCAGGAGAAATTACTTTCTGTGATTACTATGCAAAACTACTAATTATCCCTAAGAGACTTCTTCTTGTCTAACCAAATAACAGCAGAAAATTGGCATCATTTTCTGAGCCAGCTGGGACAACATCAGTACAGATGTGCAGACCTAACACCTCTGATCAGAGTTCATTTTGGAAGACTCCATACTACATATTTATATATGTCCTGGCTGAACATTTTTGCATCCTAATTTAAATGTGCTCTCTGTGAGAGACTCTGGACTCTTTGGACTGTTTTGTATTGGCAAAGCTCTTAGTTAAAATATGGAGATTTTCACCAATGCCCACAACTCACATATAAGCCTCATCCTACTAAGCAGCAAAGTGCATGGCATGACAGCCTTTGTTCTGCACAGATAAGATATGGAGGCCCAGGCAAATGAAATAGTTTGTCCAATGTTACAAGATAAAATCTGTGGGAAAGTTAAACCTAGATTTATTTCATTGTAGCTCTAGGATGGCTTTTGGTTCATGCAGACCCTGGGTCTTGTGTCTGTGCTGTCTTGCCCACCTGTCTGTCTCTAACAGTCCAAATGAAAGTAAACAGTTTTAGAGGCTTAACAGGCTTGCTGTATTTTGTAAAACAAAATATAGAGACAGCAACCATAGTAAAGAAACTTTTGTGCCAGACTGACAATTTATTTTTCTGTTTCTTTTTTTCTATTCTGTTGTCACTCAAGAAATGTCCTGTTATTTCTGTGGAACAACTGCCTCTGGAAACAGTTCAGGATTTAGATCTGTGAAATAATGCTTCAAAATATTTTTCATCACATCTGCATCTCATACTGTTCCATTACTATTTGTTTCAGTAATTTAGCTGATGTGATCAAATAAGAAATCATATTTCTTAATTGGCTGAATTCTCAAGAAATGTTAGCTATCCATCTCAGAAATTATTTCTCTCTGGCTGCTGATCATTCTGCCATATTCCTTATGATGAAAATTTATGTCACATTAAAATGAATATTGTTCCAGATGTTGTCTCTGCCAAGATTTGAATGATAACTTTAATAAAATGAAAAAAATGGGATAAACTGCAATTTTCATCTTGGCTCTTGATCTCTCTAACTCATCCACTTAAAATTCTAACTCTCTCAGTTTGAACTGTCCACTTCAATGTTCTCTCCTCTTCTGTTATTATGAGATGTTAAGGAAATAAAGCATGCCCAATCTGGTATGGAAGTAGGAAAAGATTTTATATATATTGTCTCTCTGTCCTGTCTGAGCTTCAAAATGTCTTGTAGCTCTTAGGTTTTTTTGCCCTAAGTTCACCACCTCTACAGATAAAGATGGCAGTGTGGACTGTCATTGCAGATAGGAACATACTGTCTCCGCCCTTACATAACCAGGAGAGTAAGAGATTAAGATCAACAGTGTAGTTCAAAGGATTTATAATAAGATTCTAAAAGTCATACAGATTACTTACATTGGGAGAATGCCAGAAAACACAAGAAGGGTAAGAAACGCAGCAAAGGAACGAAAGGAAAGCTGATTAAAGAGAACATGCATGGGAAGAGAAGCAAGAAACTGAAGGGAAATTAGAGACACTGTAATTTGTGACAAAGATCTTGGCATCACCTTCTCCTCCAGCAAAAAACCTCTGACCAGCTGTTGATGGTATGAAAAATGACTCACTTTCCCTATCTCATGCAGCTGAGAATACAAGATCGCAGGTACAAGAAATTCAAGTTTAGACTTCAGTCTTAATCAGAGACCTACAGGTTTGCATGATCTCTCTTCTTCGTCACAGAGAGTGACAGGAAAATGTAAAGCACTGATGGATCTCTAGATAAGTCACATATGACTTTCCTCTGATCGATTCCTTCTTCTGTGACATGAATCCCTCAGTATCTGAGCCACGCACCTAAATACTACTGATGTCAGCAAAGCTTGGAGAAGTCAGATGAGTGTGTGGGTGTTCACAAGCTACGGAAGGAAGGGGCCAGTAGCACCGACATCTTCAGTGCAAAATGTCTTCTCCAGTATCTCCGACCACCTCAGAAATCTGGTGTAATACAAAAGTGATAACATGCTCATTTTTGACCACACAGGTGCCTCACAGGCTCACCTCTCTTGTGCTTTTTTTTTTCCTTTCTCCCACCATGTTGTTACCTTTCAAAATTTGTCAGACCTGTGCTATATCAGCCGTCATTTCAGTTTGTCTGTAGTGTCGGATACAACTCTTGTTGTCAAAAATAATAGCAATGATAACTGAATTAGCATTTGCAAAATGCTAAAATTGCAAAATTTCGTGACATTCTCATGCATAACTTGTTACTATCATGTCTGAACAAGAGCTCTATTACCTGATGTCAGATATCTCATTTAGACAACCAGCCTTACTCCTCTTCATGTCTCAGCTTTTCCATCTGTAAAATGAGAATACTGATCTCTATATTCAGTAGACTAATATGAGGGCTAAATACTGTCATGTTTGTGAAGAGCTTTGAGAGTTCCATAGGAAGATTCTTTAGGCGTTCAAAATACTAGCAATAGTTCCGAAAAGAATGACAAATCCTTGGTAGGCTACAGAGTTAAAACGTGACAGCGAAACAAGACCATCTGTCTGAGCTGGAGAACATGTAACTTCCATCCAGTTGCTCAGCTGGCTACAAAATTTCTTGCACGACCCAAAAGGCATGTAAATTGCTCCAGAGCTTCCTAGGAAATACAACAATCTGGAAGAAATGGGAGGGGGGGAAATAGCATTTTTTATAGAAAAAAGGAGACCAGCTCTGAACTTTATGAACAGCAATCATGAGCAATAATCTCTCCCAGGCTCCAAAGTGCTGCCTGAAATGCTAGCTGAATATAAAAGAGAGAATTTTTTTCAGGTAACACATCACAGTGCCTCTTCACAGCATGGAAAACAGTGTGCAGTACTTCAAATGACCAAGGCTTGCTTGAACTCTGTTTGTAATTGAAAGTAGCATGTTCACTGAGCAAGCATTTTTCAAGGAAAGACAGGTTTGTGGTACACCTTGATTAATGGGTATGTTTGTACCTTGGCAATACAGGCACGAGGTAAAAAATTCTAAAGGGAAGATCTCAAGCCACCATTTCAGAATTATATGTTATTGTCCCAAAAGAATGTGAGGCTTTTCAAAACTATACACGGCTATAGTTATGTGGCCCAGCCACTCAGGGCTTGTTTAGAGACATAGGAGAGTATGAAAGATCCTCTCCAATAGGCACTTTGCATCAAATTTCCTCAGTGTGAGGTTTCGGATTGAATTTCTAGTTTAGGTCATTAGAGGTCCATGTCTTGATATGACGAGGATATATTTCTATAGGCAAGATAAGGGATGAACAATTCATTTAAGCTAAAGTGCAATGCATTCAGGGACCTACTGAATAAATCCTTGTATAAAAACAGAAACAAAGTATTCCCAGACTGAAAAAAAAAGGCACAAGACACAGGAACCCAGTTCCCAAAGAATTAGCCATTTTTTTTCTTCTACTTAGTGCCAACGACATAAAAATACATAATGGATCTGTTGGAAGGATGTTTTCTCCAATTGTGAGAACTCCAGCCCTTTGTAAGAAGACCCATGGAAGGGCAGCCACCTCTCTGGGCCAGAACACAGGGACAGTGGCTGAACACGTCACTGAAGCATATGGCCTTGAGCCACCAGAAGAACAAAACCAAACCAAACCCCAAGCAAATGAACAAACAAAACAAAAAAACCCAACCAAACAAACAAAAAACCCACTCTGGGAGCTGCACAGGAAATCCTTTGGAGTTACTTGACAGAGACTTGGTTAGTCCAGCCCTTACAGTGATCCTTGCGCAGGGACCAGTGGAGACACAGACATTTTGTGTCCAGCCTCCTTTCCCTAAAGGCAATGGTGGAGCACACTTCGGACGAGAATCCTCTGAAACGATCTGGTATATGTTTAGCCTGGACCCCACTCACTGCGGGCAGTATAGGCACAAAAAAGGAGCTATAACTGCACTATCATGCCTAAAGCACGTGAATAAATGGCTTGTAACTGTCCAACATAACGAAGCAGTGAGCAACCACACTGTCTCTCAGCTGATTGTATGGAGGCAATTACCCCATTGATTTATGGATGAGTGGGGATGGAGGAGGGGAAATGAGAAAAAAAACCCCATATGTGAACCCTGTCAAGTACTATTTTTTTTCTATCAAATGTTATTTGGGTCCTGCTGAGCTAAAGAAAGACTGTAGCACTGGGCCCACAGTTCCCAGTAGTGGACCTCTGTGCAATGAGACCAGGTTCACAGTCCTAGCTCAAATACTAGCCAGCACATGGGGGAGAGCTCCAGCAAGCTGCTGTGCAAGTGCAGCAGAGCTGTCAGGGTAATCAATCTGTGACTCTTGGACCACTATTTCATCCCATGTCCCAGGTTATACCCCTTTGTTGGCTAAAGCTCTCTGGCATAATATTTACTTTTGGTTTCCCATTACATATACCAGCTGTGTTTGAGGCAGAACTCCAATCTGTCTCACAACTCATTATTTCAAACAGTAAGAAGAAATTCCCTTTTCTTCCTCTTCCCAGATATTTTTCTTCTGTTTTCCTCTTCTAGTTTTTGCATCTTTCTTTCATAGTTTCTCTATCCTTACCCTTATATTTTCTTCTTTCAATATTCTGTATCCTAACAAGCTGCCTTTTTCCCCCTCTAACCTACTCTTATTATATTTTTATTTATAATTTTGATATTTTTTCACTCCAGGGTCCTCTCTACCTACATATAACCAAAGTGCTATGCCCTGTGTAGGCTGACTGCTCATCTAGATGTGCAAAATGCAAGATATCTATCTTTGAAGGAACTGCTAGACCACTAACACCTGTTTCAAAGTAAACTCCCTTTATGCACTGCAAATTACATGTTAAGACATGCAATGGTGTACTGTGCATAAAGCCTCAGGAAACCACCCATTGATCTATGATATGTCCATTAATCTCTGCAGCCTAAAGGGCATCTTTCTAAATTCGTACAGGAGCCAGGCATGAGAAGAAATCTGTCAATACCCTTTTCTGAGGCACAGGAAAAACCACATACTGAGTTTTTGCTATTAAATGTGAATCCATAGAATGAGGCAGTCATCAAATTCTAAAACGGCATTTACTTGCCTCAAGCAAAAAATAAAATGTCATGGCTCCTTCTGATTTTGCAAAGTACCACAATTTGATTGTCAATTTGTGATTTGCCTGAAATATGGCTCAGATATCTATTGGCTTTCATGGCATCCGTTCTGAGGATTTTTGTATCACTTCCAGTTTGTATTTCATGCTGGACCAGATGTATCTTAATAGAGTGCAGAAAAAGGCCTCTGCTGGGTGACAGCTTCTCTCCCAGAAAAATTGAGATCTTTCCTGGAATTACACAGCAAATGCACATCATGGCACTGCAAGTTTTTGTAATAAAAAGGATTTTATGCGGCCCCTCTGATCTGTATTTTCTTTCTTTCTCTGCTCATGCTGGTACATCAAGTAACATTCTTGGTCCACTTCCTCCCCTTTTTCATGAAAGACTTTTTTTGAAAGGGCTCTACTAATTTCTTACTGGCTTTGAGCAGATTTTTTTGAGAGAAAAAAAGAAGATATATCTTATCAGAGTCCTTGATATTTAGTTACTTACATTGTCCCTTATCAGGGACAGCTGATGAGAGTTGTACTTTCATATAAAAAACACAAGTTTTTATAATTACTATAAAGTACAAATAACACTAATAATGCAAATGAGTTCTGCAAAATATCTACCTCTTGCCAACGCTGGTTTGAGGCACGATACCGTAGTTCCCATGAAAGTGCTGAGTATTAACTTCTTTGTGACATTTGTTTATGAATAGAGATGAGCCAAGAGGGAAATTTTGCTGCGCATGGATGTTCACTGACAGCATGAATACTACTGTGTAGTAAAAGTATTTCCATCATGACATAAGTAGATTTAAATTGAATGCATGCAGATATGCAGATTGCCTAAAAGATGAGCCCAGACAGATTAAATATACCCATGCCACAATTTTTTTTTTTATTCCTACATGATAGAATACAGACCGAGTAATTTCATACAGTATGTCATACAATACTATACAACACACAAGACATAACAGTTCAAGCCAATTTCATGTGGAGGAATACTCACATCAGAAAACAGCCACTGAACGAGGCTATCTTCCCCTTAACAGAGAAGCCATAAATCAAGAGATTACTGGGTTAGAGAGTACAGGAATGTCTTGTTTTGTCTCCATGCCAGAGCACATACACTCACCTCCTCTATTTCTCTCTACCTTACAGATAGAGGTTCAAGAACGAAAATAGGTTCAAGACAATTTATACATATTTTGAAGAAAGAGTGCTTGGCCAAAGCTCAGATTTATACCTGCCAGTGTACATGAGATTATCACACTTGATTAAAAATTGTAACTGCAATATGAAACAGTTCTCAAATTACAATTTCAAATTTTCAGTATTTACAACAGGGGGGCAAGCAGACTGATTTTCAGCGGGAGTTTGGAAATAACTGCAGTTCTTGGTAGACACGATTCTTCTGCATAGTACCAGAGACAGTTTGTCTACCTATAGACTTTCAAGGTTAATTTGAATTCATTAATGGTGTGAATTTAAAATTAATCACTTAATAATCACTTCAGCCATGTTGTAGATTCTGTCACTGAAGACTAACACAGAGTTATTTCATATTTAGGTTGATTCATTTCCAAAGCAAACTGGGCCAGACTGCAGTAAATTGAGAAAAACATAGGTAATTGAAAAGATTAATTAAAGCACTCCAAAATCTATTTGGGTTATTTACCCTTGAGGCAGAGCTTTGGTCTAACAAAAATTGTATGCTTAAAAAACAAAAGCCCTTTACTCTTGTGAACATTGGCCCAAACCATATGTAAAGATAAAATCCTATGATGAATATCATGTAATTGTCCTCTTTGCAGAACAAAATTGGATGGGTTTTTTATGACTTGTTCCAAACAATTAGGAGGTAGCTAGAAACTGGCTAATCTGGAAGACTAGAAATTTTTTCTACAAGATAAAAGACAAAAAGGGGCAAAATTCAAACTAGAAACAAGATTATATTTTGCATTATTAGGTTAATAAACTGGTTGTGCTACATTTTGATCCAAAAATGATGGTATGATAACGATAAATTATGAACTATTAGTTAGAAACGGCATATTGTGCTTAATGTACTAGCAAATACTAACCCACCAGCAAACACATAACCAGTTGCTATAGTAATTCTAATCTCCACCTATGCCTCAAGAATTGTTAAGCGATGTGACAAATTCTGTCCTTTACAAAATGTGTACTTTCCCATAATCGTGTTTAGTGGATTTTCTGCAGAATCCCCATGTGCCTACTGCACAGATCACACAGTGCCTTATCAGATTCAAATAACTGATTTGAATTTTTATTGAGCGCTGACCTTTCCAATATACATTCGATTTGTGTTTACATCTAATATGTATATATCTCATGATCTCAAATATTCCACTCTGCTTGTTTTTAAACAAAAGGCAGCATGAAAGCAGTTTACTAGGAAAATGGAATCTGACCAAAAAGAATAAAAGTACAATAGTTAATTATTTCAGGCCTAAAAACTGGAAGCAGTTCTCCCATGTGAATAAGGGCCAGTACAGGTCCTTTACATCAATTAGGCCTACTTAAAGCACATTTTAAAGGCTTAGAGAGGATTTATATGTTGCATCAGCCTGAGGCTGTCTGCATGTGAATTTCATCCCCTATGAATATACCTGTCAAGATAGTTGAAATCTGAACATTAAAGAGGTTGTTAGCAAATCGAAATCTAAATTTCCAGATATTGTCACCTCAATTGTATTTGTCTCTTTCCTTTCTCACAGCAAAACAAAATGGTTACAAGCACAAAGCAAGTGCAAGAAATAGTGGCCACAGTACTAAATTTTCTCACTTAAGCTTCCCTTAAGAGGAAAATGGATGATACTCCTGGAAGAAAAAGATTGTTTCTCTGTCTTACTCTTCTAAAGGAAGAGCTTTTAGCTGCAGTCCATAAAATCCATTTGTATGTCAGGAAAGGAAGGGAACAATGAATACGGCACTAAGCTCACAAAATCCACAAGCCTTTGATTACTTGTTTTGTTCACATATATATAAGACTTAAGATGCATGATTAAATTTCATTATATATGGACTTGGAATTTAATACCTGATGAGCAATTATTTAGGATTCATGGATTCGTAGTAATGACATGTTTTTCCATTCCTTTACATTTCTGCATTAGTCATAACTTCTAAGGAAGACAGAATCCTGAAATCTGGAATCTCTGCATACCCCCAGAATTTCAGCATTTTTATTTGAGACATTAAACATTTTGACAAGTATTCAACTACTTGGATCCATGCTAAATTAGGAAATCGAGGAAAAACTACTGGAATAATTCTATTCATAAGTCCTGGAGGAAAGTCAGATACTTCATGTGTGAAATTTGCTCTGAAAGCATATGGAATTAAGGCTTTGCACTCTGCTGGAATTTCTCCTTTAAGATCCTATCTGATCTATCAACAATACCAGAACTGAGAAAACTTTTTTTTTTTCTGATTTTATTTCTGGGAATTTATTTCCGGATCACCTGATTTTTCAATTTATGCCAAATTGCAAAAATACCACCATTGCCTCATCCAGAACTCTCTTGAGAAACAACATATTCTGCAGTACCTGAAGAAAGCAGAATTTTTAACTTTTCCCACCCTTTAATCATGTGTCCAAATCCTTTCCAGAGATCTCTGCAGTTGATCTCAAAGAGTTAACAAATAATCAGATCAATAACTAACCAATACTTGAACATGACTTCAGAAAACTCTTACATGACAGCAAGTGTAGGATTTATTCCATCAGTGCATTCATGCTGACAGCTCCCAGGCATCTAACTTTAGATGCCAGGACAGGAAGCTTTATCTTCCCAGTGTCCCAGAATATGCAGTGCAGAGTCAAGGACTCCTTGAGAAGGAAGTTCAGAATATCCAACTCCCTCTGCTGAATATTCCTCAGCATTTATAATTCAAATCAACTTATGAGCTCAGTTTTCTGTCACATTGGCTCAGACTCCTAACTGTGGCATAAATTGTGTCACACTTTGATTCTTCAAATTGAAATGAGGATACAGAATGATTGATTTGGCTTTTCATTTACTGATCTTTGATAAATATGGAAAGCTTCAGTATGGTGCATTTCTATAGGAGCAACACACTTCCAAAGAGAAAAGTCGCCTACACTATAAACCTCCTCATGTAAGTACGCTGGATGTGCAAACTTGATCACATTTACCACACGCTGTAGCAGTAAAGGTCTAGAGACTAAAAGCACAGTTCTCAAAGGGCCACAGTTTCTAATTTCTTTGAAAACAAACACAATCTACCATGAAAAATTTAATGGTACTTTAATTATCAGTCAGTTGAATACCATGAGATATGCTTGCCTTCATTTTTTAATACCATCTGCCATTTCCAGCAAACTGGGAAAGAAATAATGAATGCCCTGAGTATTCTTCTTGTCTATTTTCACCAAAGTAAAAAAAAAAACCAAAAACAAATACAAACAAACAAACAAACAAACAAACAAACAAACAAACAAACAAACAAACAAACAAACCAGAAAAAAACTCAAAATGAAGATTCAGACTCTTTTGGATCAGTCATAATCCAGGAGGAGCACTAGCAATAATGAATATGGATATGCAAATGCAGCTGCAGCATTCACATAGCAAAGTAATGCAAAAATTTGCACCTTTGGTTGAGTTCTGCTACATTAAACTGCTAAAAAGCTCTTGGCTGTCTGACTCAAGGTTGCATCTTTGTTTTATAAGGTCAGCACTCTAGCATTTGAAAAATACTTTGTATTTTGCAATATTTACCTCATTTCCTTCTCCAGAGATGTTGTAATCATTCAGGAATAGCAAAGCATATTGCATATATAAGAAAAAATGCTTATGAATAAAAACATTTCAGCATTTTGAAGAATTTCATTAAATGGGTATAGAGATAATAAAAACATTAAGCTGCCTACAGTGCAGTCTAGGCTGGGTTTTATACCACACCCCGCATACATCCTGCAGTGTCATCTAAACAGCAGAAAATGTTACATTATATTGGAAAAGTCTCTGTAATTCTTAAATCATCTCATAACTGAAAACCAATTTACTTTAAAAAAGAGTTTCTGTTTAGAGTTAGGGGGAAATGGGCAAACCAGACCAAATGTTTTCATTTGGGTCTCAATGGCTTTTGTTCATGCTGCCCTCCAGCAGAGGAGCTTCCTAGAGCATCAAGGTGTGGCGGAATTATTTAATTGAATATATAGTTATATTTATTACATAGCACTGAGGAAATAGCAAGAATAGGAAGTGTATGATAGGAAGAAATTCTTTTGTCTACCCATGCTCCTAGAAAGAGGATGGAATAAAAATGTATGTGCAAAGCTCTGCCCTCCTTACCATGATAACACATTTGATGACAGGACACATGGATCAGCTAAAAATGAACATTACAAATGTAAACATACCTCTGGGAATACAGAAAATTTATCTTTGATAAATGTGCATTGAGCAGAGCAATGTGGATGATATTATTATTATTATTTCTATTTTAAAAGAATTAATTAAATAGTGATACAAAATGATTGGAAGAACCTGTGCTACTCACTGTGATAAATCCTTACTGCTGCTTTGCTGGAAAGATACATCTCACAATAAAATGTTTGTCCTCTAAAGATACAGTAGTGTCAAAACTGAAATATCAACATGCTCTCACTTTGTTCTTGCACCAGGAATGAATATTATACTGAAAGTCTAAATGAGGCAGAACCAGGTATTTTGATCAGTACATTTCAGACTAAAGACCTTGAAAGGATCCTTTCAGAGGAAACAATCTTGAAATATTTTAATATTTTTCTCCATATTCCTTATTATGCTGAGCAGCATTTTAAACATCCTGTTTTGATGAAACAGTAGGAAACCCAGGAAAATAGCACATGCTAACTATGGATAAAACACTTATTAAAATAGAGTTATCCAAATTGATAATGCATAGATAAGGAATATTCACTGGAAATAAGTAATTCTGAATGACATCTTGCACACATATGTTTAAAGCCCTCTAGTTTCTCTTGCAACTATTATCAGGATGAAATAGTATAAAATAAGATAAATATGTAAATTTTTTTCTGACAATTATGAAATATAAGTTTTTATATCAGAATAATATTTTTTAAAAGAAGCACCTGGAAAGCCTTGATGTTTCAGTGGCATTTTAAAATCTGACTAGAGGTTTCAGAGAGGTTAATATTAGTCATCGCTTTCTTGCTGTGGTGCTCCTTTATTCCCACAGGTTTTCCATGGACAGCATGAATTTGCATAGGCAATAGAGCATTGAAGGAAGGGGTTAGAGCATGGATAGCTGAAAAACTGTTACGTGAAAAGTCAGAAACATTAGCTGGTGTTTCTTAGAACATGAGTGTTTCTTAGAGAATTCGCACTGGAAAATAATATTCTTCTGGAACATTTACTCTATTTCCACTGTCCAGGATGACTAATCACAAAAGTGCTGGTATTAAACCAGTTAGCAGAGCTGAAACCCAGCAAAATGTGTCAGAAGTAGATGAATTTAACCTTGCAATATTCAAGGAATGGGAACTATACCCTGGGGCACATTAGAGAAATACATGGATAGTAATTATCTAAAAGGAGATAAACAATGTAGATTTAGAAAAGCAAGAGCCTCCCTAACTAATCTACTTGACCTTTATCATGGGGCTAAAGACAGGGCTGATAATAGGCTCTGCAAATAAAATAGTGTGTTTGTATTTTTAGGAGGTCATGTGGGCATCCACAACAAATAGATGAAAGGGGTGAAAAGAAAATAGCTCTATAAAAAAACCTCTGAAAACTCATAAGAAATCACGTACTGCAAGGGAATGTGTTTAACCCTCCATCAACCACACAATTGCAGCAACTCAACAGCAGCACTGGGGGAGCATTTGTTGCACCATCCACATGGTGACTTTGCCCAGTAACATAAATGGTAACCAGAGGCTAAAGTTCCATGGGAGTTGGTCCTCCTTTTAAATGTAAGTAAAAGAGGAAGTTATATAGAGTCCACAGGAATCTTAGTACAGGTCAAGAATTGACTTGACAGACTAAGTAGCTATCGTATGTAAATCCCTAATCCATTTCTACACTCAGCTTTTATTTTTAATTGGGTTTTGTTTGTTTGTTTGTTTTTGTTGTTTTGTTTTTGGTTTTTTTTTTGTCAAGAGAGCAGATAAACCTAGGGAAGGTAATGCTGTGATGGGTAACAAAGGTAAAAGTACTCTCTCTCCAAAAAAGGGTCTTTCTTGAAACAGCTTTTCTAGCTTATGACAGTGCAGACTCTTTGTCCAGAGAATGCTTGGGTGTCGCTGTTGGACACAAAAGACTCCAAATAATTCAGAAGGCAAAAGTATAGAAAAAGAAGGCTCTTTATTGTCTAACTCTTACGACCTTTTATAAGGTAGCAAGTATGCAGACTTAACAGGATTGGTAAATAGGAATGACATCTCTCTAATGCTGTTGGTTAAACTAGAAAACCAGAAAACACTAGCTGAACAAAGATTGTTTTAAGAAAGAATAGTTGTTTACCAAGACTGTTTTGAGAAAAGACTTTCCTGAGAAACTTTTCCTTAGGAAAGTGTTAGCAGCCCTAAGCAGGCTAAAATTCTCTCAGATCCACATTTGGGCCCCTGTGAAAATCTACCTTCTGATAACCACTTTCAAACCCCACAGAAATTAATGACATTTGGAGAATGCTCTTGCAGTTTTATTTCTCTCTAACCAGGTGCCAAGGTGCTCATCTGTCCCTTTTGAACAGAGCAGCCAAGCTCTAGTGAGCTGATTATTTTTCTTTTGCATGCATTGCCTGAGTATGGGACACAGTTCCCTTCCCCATGCTTGGAAGATGAAAAAGATCCTCTGACATGTAGGTTGGAGAAATGACAGTTTATGGAGGGAGGACTTCATATGTCAGGGGCAACCTCTTCACTGGACAAAGGAAAAGTTCAGTTCTAGGGTCTTCATCCTTTTCCCCCCAGGAGCTACTGGAAGGAAGACTGGTTTTCTATCTCTTATAGTAAAAGGAGAGGCCACTGGTGATGACACATTTTGTACTCTGAAGTTGCTGAGGAAATGGGGGATAAAGGAGAAGAAATTACAGAAATACACCCTCCCATTTATGCACCCATACACTCCTTAACTCATTCTTCACCAAAGAACAGAGAGAGAAGTGAGAGAAATGAAGATAAATAGTTCAGAGTCAAAGAAGCAGAGAAGAATATAAAAAGATTTTGGGAGAGAAAAGAACGTGATCCAAAATCTGTCCATGTCTGAGTTAGGTACCAAGACAAAGAGAAAAAGAAGAACCTGAACTTAGGGATTCTAGAAGACCCACACTGCCTCTTATGCCAAACATTCATGGATCTTTAAACCCCAGAATAAGAATGCAGCCTGTTCTTTCCTGGAACATTTACTTTGTCCTCCTGCCTTGTTTACTGAGCAGACAGTGGACATTATCAGCTCTCCTCGATGGGGTCATGAATTCACCTGCACAGGTCCACTTCTGTCTTCTTGGGCAGACAGGATAAGAAAATACATCTGAGTCAGCAATCTTGCATGTCAGCGTGTGTAACCACTGGATCAATTTTTTCATCTATAACACCAGGTTTTTCACTCTCAACAGAAGATTTGTTTACTGTCCTGACCTCATCCACAAGTTAGCTAAGGGATTTTGAACACCTGGATTGCTACTTTAATCTCTGTTGCAAGTGGTACCACTGGATCCAGCACAAACACACCACATTACCCTTTTCCTTTCTTTTCTCTGTCCCAGAATGAATGGCTTAGGTGGAGTCTTTTGGGTACCTCTGGGAAGTCAGGAACAACTAAGAAAGTGTGAAGTAACAGGGCTGAGAACACAGAAGAGAAGTAAACTAGATCTGTACAGCAAGTTAGACCATATGGTTAAAAAAATTCTACATATAGTAAAAAAGAAACTTTTGCAAATATTTTAAGCATTTGACCATATAAACAGCATCTGGAAATGTATACGTTGCTTCTTTTTTTCTCTTCATTTCAGAAGAGTGCTAGAAGCAGCACAAAATATCCTGTACTTTGCAATGAAGTAAAACATACTTGTCTGCATTTTAACTGATTTATCAGGTCCTTGATTTTGTTTCACAGTCAATGACAACTTGAATTCTACTGTAATAAATATTCATAGCATGCATATTCCAGTCATATGTGTGAATTAATAAAGTTAAAGCTTGGTTTTCATAATTAAAGCCATTAGTTAGGATTCCAAGATGACTTTGTGCTTGTGCAGAAACTTGTTAAAGAATTATCTCCATTTTTTAACACCAGCACTTGCCTGGAAGTGCCTCAATGCTCAGCTAGTATGGTAGCAAGCATTTTTACCTGAGGGATAAAAACTGAGCTTTGAGTTTTAAAGGTTCACAATACAGTCACATAGTAAAATCTTCTAAAATACACTAATTTAAAAGAACTCTACTAAAAATAAATCTGAGAAAGCTGCACGTATGCTCACAGCTATTGTGAAGGCAAAGGAGGAAGAAATTTTGGGAAATAAAATTGTTGTTATTCATTCCTTTCTCAGCTCTGTTAATAATTTGCTCTGTTCAGGCCCAATTTTAGTAACACTGATGGAGGCCAGTGACCTCTGGCTGAGTTGAATCATGTTGTATGGGAGTGGCACATTCAGCTCCTGAAAAATCATTACTGAGAACTACAAAATGCAAGATGGTGGTTTATCCTAATATAGCAATTCCCAGTATATGGTCTCCTGAGGATTGCTTTGAGTTATGCAAGCATCTCTCCTTGATTTAAATATCTCAATTTTAAATGTTGGGAAAGCATCCAAAGGTGAGGTGAGTATTATCTAGAGCAAGACACCATCTGGGAAGTGGAAATGGTGATAATGTTTGTGGGCAAACATAGGCAGGCAGGAAAATCCTGCTTGTCATTCGTAGCTTGTCTTCTAAGAGAAAAAGGATGGTATTTGGAAAGGAAAGTACATTCCTATAGCTGGGAAGGTGTCCTGAGATGGGCAGGAATGTGGGGAAATAGAAAGGCAGTGTTTGGTGTTATATGAGACCAATGCCATATAGAAAAGAGAGTAACTCACAGAGATTTGGCAGGTGCCAAAATGGCCTTTGAAAAAAGAAGTTGATGCTCCACTACAGTCAACAGACTGATTAGCTAAAGCTACCTAATCAGTGCTAGAGTACCTAACAAACTGAGATGTTCAATTGTCATTCATTGCTCAGTCACACTAATAGGAAAAACCCTCCACCAAGTTTAAACTTTCAATTTTCCCCTGCTGCAGCTCCAGCTGTACCTGGAAGGTAAGCTTCCTATATGCATCCATAAAACTGGTTTGTTGGATTACAACAAATCCCTCATTAGAACTCATCCTTTTCAGAGTTCCTGGATAACGCTTCAATCGTGTAGGAATTGGTGATCTGTCACCCATGCACACAGACTGTCTAAGGCTGGAAAGAACTGATGTCCTGGTCACACTCTATCTTACTGTTAGCTTGTCCTTCCCTGACCTGCTGGCTTTATCTTCTGAGACACTAAGGAAAAAAATCCCCTTTTCAGCTTGATAACAAGATTTATGGGGCCATCATCTGTCTGCCTGTTCTTCTCTCGTAATTTCTGAATCCATTGGTCAATTTCAGTTAAATTTGGCACTGAAGTAGAAATCTCAAAGATGTTCTGGTAATCTAAAAGACCAAGATAACAGAAGATAAAGATAGCAGTAGAACATTCCCCAAGGTAAAGAACACAATGTGAGCTTTGCCCTGAGATAGACATGATGGAATGCACACCGGAGAAATGCTATAAATTTTTTGCTCACGGGAAACTCTGGTTTCTGCACTATAAATTTCATTATGCCCATCTAAAATTCTAGAGTTCCAGTAAATTCTCTGATGTGCAACAGGCATTGCATGAATGCTGCACTGTAGCTATCATTCAGTGAACCAGCATAAAAAAGTCAGTCAGAGGCAAACATCTAATGGAAAAATAGCTCCCTTAGCTCTGGAAGCCAGTGAATAACTCAGTGGCTGAACACTGGCATGGTGGTAGTTTTTCCTTTAGAGAGAGCTAACACACCTAGAGTTTTTTTACAGGCAGAAACTACCCCGGTGTTGATCCCAGCTATCATGAAGTACCTGTGCATTAATAAGCAGTGAAAGGCTACAAGGAGCATACTGAGTTGGTCTCTAAAATCCTGTGATTTGAGGAGTCCACAAAATGCAAATTTCCAATATGCTCATTGCACATGTCTGCAGCCAACTTTTCTATGCTTGTACATTTATGGATAACACTTCAGGAAAATCTGTGGCGTACAAAAGGCAAACATTTAAATGTAAAGAAGAAAAACAGATCTCCTCAGTGACTGTTGTTAGCAAGCTGTCTTCAGGAGGAGAATAAACCAGACAACATTCTTAAAAGTATGCCTATTTAATTTTTTTTTCTGGAATAATGTAGTACTCTTATAAGACCCAGAAGGCTGGATATATCTTACATAAGTATCACTTGACTCTGGTCTGGTATGATTTGTATCAGCAGACACTCAAAGATCAGAGATAGCTTGGACAAAGGGCAGGCAGAGATTGGCTTTGAGGACAAAACAGGGCAACATGCAGTGACACAAGGCAGACAATGTACAAAACTGGAGATATTTTCACTCTAGAGAAGGAGCAATGGTGGCAGCTATTACAAACAAAGCAGTACAGAAATCAGGGCTTGCTCTTTCAGACTGTGATGAGCCATCCACAACACTCCCACAAACAACATATTACCAGCACATCAGTCAGAGGCTGGATTTATTCTTACTAAGGACATACTACTTCATTTTTCTAATACTCCAAGTCAAATAGTATCATTACCTCTGGTCCTTCTGATCCACCAACCTCTTTGTCTACTTCAAAAGAATATTTTGAAATAAAGTCACTGTACTGAAGTCACTGAAACCCAATAGCTGTGAAAGAATAAAGAAGAAGGTGGCAGTCATGCAAGTATCCACCTTCACACCAATGGATACACAATCTTAGGATGCTTCTGGCCCAATATAATCCCTATGTAAAAACAAGTTTCTGAGAAATGTTAAGTACATGAACACCAACTCACTAAAGACTGTCATAGTTTGTGACAAACTCTCACACTGCACCGTGTGTTTTTCAAAGGCAAGCATTGTATTGGACAGCTTCAGAATTTTAAATTATAAATTCAATTTTTATTTCCATAAACTTATTCAGTATATTTTGTCTCTGATATTAAGTTACAGGTTCATAACTAAAAAAAAAAAAGCTTGATAATGTTGGGTTCTTTTTTTGTTATTATTATCCAGAACCCTTTTGCTTAGCATAAGAAGATGCATTACACAGTGAAGAGTGTTATAATGATGGTTCACAAAATTTTCTCTGCTTTCTAAGTAAGTGCTTTTCTGGGTTACATGACAAAATAATTTGTTATCTCCATCAGGGCTGTGAAATGCAGGTATCTTCAACTATTGAGAATAAAATAAAAATGCAAAATGTGCCTATGCTAAAATTAAAGAGCAGATTCATGGAACTCAGGGAGAAATAGAAACATCTGTCAACATATTGTAACAAAAACTCCTGCAGTGATCAAACACTGTAAGTGTAGCTCACTTACAGAGAAGTTAGCTAATTTAAAAATTACGTATGTGAAAAGAGTCAGGACTTGAATTTATGGAAGTGCACTTTCCCATAGAGATCTGAGGAAGAGTAATACACAACAGGAACCACACAGATAAGATTCATGCATAGGATGACAAGTGTGTGAGCACTGACTGCGCTTCCAGACATGTCAGAGAGGAGGACCTGCTGTAGCATTGCTCCTGGATAACCAATTATCCAGAGATAAATTATTCCAGCTGACTTTTCCCAGGGATCCTTTTTGCCAGATGTGACATATACAGAGAAGACAAGCAACAGCCACTCCACCAGGGGAGGGGAGTACAAAGGAGAGGTCAGAAGACCAAGTTTCCTACCTGGCATGAGAGACTTGACAGTTCTAAAAATACTGGGGACATTTCCCTATGAGTCATCCATCATCTACAGCTGACTGATCTAGAACCAGCGCAAGAAATGAAACTCAAGCCTTAAGGAAGCCAAGAGAACTTTGCCAAAAACTGCAACAATGCCAAGGATTCCACCTGATGGCCTTGAACTTTTTCCAAAAACTTTAGCCAAAGACTGAGTTGACTTTGATATATGAAAGAATGCAGACTCAACAAAATCTTTCAACCTCGTCCAGGCAGTGTGCTAAGAACTGCTGTGTATGCAATGACTTCTTCTTCCACATGATCTTCAAGTAACACTGAAACAGCAGATGCAATTTAAGATTTTCCTTGGTTTTAAAATTTTTACCCATTTTTACCATGGCATTTTTTTCTCTCCATACATTAAAAACAAAACAAACAAACAAAAAAATTAAAACATACCAAATCCACAATTCCATAGCACAAAAAGCAGGGAGGAAAGCAAATATTTTCACTGATACTGTGTAAATTCTGTTAATGTAAAGCATTCACTGAGATGCAACATCACAGAGCACTATGTGCGTTAAATATAGATGTTGAGCTCTGATCATTTCTAAGAGAAATACGGGCCTCAGAATAAAGAAATATATTGGCTGCTATTTATGGCCCTTTCATGTCCTTTGTGCTTTCTTCCTTTCCTCAATAAGGATGACAGGGGGTTATCTTCTGCCTGTAGCTGTGCCACTGAGGAGAGCAGCAGAATCACAGCTTTCAACTGGTTGTAGGAGCACCTAAATTTACCAAACTCCTTGTGACTTGTGGTTGTTTTATGCTAAGATAGGTGTGCAGCTTTTTCCCCTCCACCAGGACATTAAAAACTGCTTTTTGCTATGTGGACATTTTGGTGCCTACTCATACATTCAAACATGTGCTTAAACAACTTCTCTCTTTTATAGGCATTCTATATGCTGCCTCTTATCTTCTACTGACTTGTAGGAACCTCATCTCTGTCTATGCAAGTTGCTAGGTAGCACTAACAAGCAAAGGTACACTCACAGATAACACAATCAGAGAACCCCCACTGACACTGAAATATCTTAGAATTCTAAGTGGTTGCTGAAAGACCAAGCTCTTACTGGGACAATGCGCGGGAATCTTTCTTTTATGGCATGTCTCTGGACCTTGCCATTCTGTTCTCTAGTGCTCTGGGTAGAAAGAATATTCATGACACAATATTGCTGTGTGAACAACTGAGGGTTTGAGTCTGCATTTTTCTCTGCAGCTGTACACATTTTGCCATATTTTGCATAGTCAAGATTCCCTTAGGTTAGCAGAGGTACAACATTTATTGAGCCTTTCAAAATCATGCTAAGGATGTGTCCTACCAACACCACATGCAAAAGAGCTTAATAGAATATTATATACTGTACCCTGAAGAACATATAAAATGCAGTTTTAAAGTTAACTGAAGACTGCAGCACACACAATTCACAAGAGTAGAATTATATTTCCAGAGACACATTTTTAATATTATTTCTTACTCTGTTCACCCCAGGCAAATTTCTCACAAACAGCTGAAACAAGATCTGTGCTACAGGTACAAAATTCTGCACTAAAAAGAAGGCAAGATGGCAGAAATTCACATACCCTTTTTAATTTTGGCAGATACATTGATATGCTTGCTTTCAAAAAAAGAAAAAAACCCCAAGCTTCTGAAAATCTAGCTTTTCTTTTGATTCATTTATTAAACTGATTTAGTTCAGTATAAAACAATTACATAAATGTCAGTGTAGGCTGTCTGCAAATTCCATGCCAAGGTTCAACTTCACCCAAATTCTGAAACACAAAAACTAAATTGTTGCTGCTGCAGTGACACGCAACTCAATGTCCTTGAAGTAGTGGTGAAGCTTTGCACAAATGTAAGAGTCATCCAGATCTTGACGTAGGATATATTATTTCTTGAGATAAGCAGGTGAAAGAGACAAGAAAGTCACCTTTAAGGATTCAAAATAATGTCTTCCTTACATACATACCCTAGTGAAATTCCACTTGCAACCATAATCATTGTCTGCAGAGTTTTACAGCGTGCTTCAACAGATCCGGAGGATGCTTAACATTTAATTAAAAAATGCTACAGATTTTTATGTAATTTCCATACAACAGTACCTCACTTTTATAGATGTTATTGATTTATACTAGAATTTTAAGACGTGCCTGCTATGGACCTAATTTCCCATTTAACTGTTATGAGACTCCAGCATTGTATTCCTTATGTTGTTGTAGAATCCTCATCACATTTTTTTTTTAGTTCCTTAGGATATATCCTCAATTATATACTAATTTTTTACTCATCTAATTATTTTAGGAGAGAAGCAAGCCTTTTAAAAAGAAGTGCCCTCCTGATGAGTTTCTGTGCACTTAATAATGTTGGGCTCCCCACATGTAGCTACCGGCACCTTACTGAAAATTCAAACACATGTGGCCTGTGTTTATTTGGGTTAAAACAAGTAAGCATCAAGCAAATCTGATAGAAGCTGCATGCTTTCACAAATCAATCTATTTTACAGGTTCCATCTGCTCTTAAACATTTCCCAGAGAACAAACACTGTGTCACTATACCACATATTTCCATTGCACTATCCCAAACACACTTAAGCTGCTGACAGATTAATGCTTAGTTCACTTGTGGCATACATTCTTGGGTTCTTACACATGTTCTTATAAGGAAATGGAACTCACTAAGCACTTAATCACAAGTTGGGGTAGTGTTATGGCCTTGAATACAACATACTAACTCTGTTTCAGGAATGGGCTAAGGTAAGTCTATTTAAGCCATCTCTGTCACTAGTGCTGCCAAAGACCCTGGAAATTAAATTACCTTTGTCAACCTCAGTTAAACAAAACTAAGTAGAAATTTGCCAATGGGTAGCCCTGAGAGCCAGGGATGAGCCATCTGAGGGGTGTGCAGAAAGGGCCAAAGGAACGTGCAGTTTACTGGAATGCAACTTGTCTGGCTTAAGCATGCCTATATTTGCTTGAATCCATTACAAAGAAATGGTAAAAGGTAAAAGGACTGCAAAGAAAGGAACTAATACATAAAAAACAGTATTAACTGAAAAACTAAAGCAAAATACAACACAGCTTTCTAAAGATATCAGCAACCCAATTAATTGTGGATTTACCTGGTTAGGAAGCAGTGACAACAAAAGGAATGTATGAGTATATGCAAACATGGCCATACACCATGAATGTCTGCATTTGTGCTTCGGAGAAAGGTGAAGTTTCATGGAAAATTATTTGCATCCTTACTTGATATAAACCAAGTTCGATCAGTTCAGAGCAGTCAAGAACTTTATCTTGTTTGATAATTAAATACAGGACACAAAACAGAAGGGGTAGTTTTTTGAGATGAATAGCAGGAAAATTGTAAGTAAATTTTTTTTCTTCATTCAACCTGGTAAATATTTATTCCATTCTGATCACTGAAATAGATTTCATAGAAGAAAGTTCAGTAATTCACTCCCTAGACAGACTGATCCCCCACTACGTACACCACACCATTATCACCAACAGTGAATCTTAGAATCATAAAATTTGGAAAAGACCTCTAAGATTATTGAGTTCAACTGTTAACCCAGCACTATGGAGTTCACCAATAAACCATATCCACAAGTGCCATATCCACACAGCTTTTGAATACTTCACCAGAGATGGGGATTCCATTACTTCCCTGGACAGCCTATTCCAATACCTGACCACCCTTTCAGTCAAGAAATTTTTCCCAATATCCAATCTAAACCTCCTCTGGTTCACCTTGTGGCCGGTTCCTCTCATTCTGCCACTTGTTACCTGGGAGAAGAGAGTGACCCCAGTGAAGTGCTTTTGCCAGTGAATTGCATGTTGCTGTGTGCTGTGGTGAGATTGGGATCCACAATCCAACCCTGATCTCCATGAAGATGTGTCCTTTTAATTTACGGGAGACTGTTGTCACTCTTCTCTTGTTCAGCTTAGCAGGGTCAGAGTGCAACTTGCTAGGGGTTTTTTACTGTCACTGGATGCAGCCAACGCTCTACCCTGGTGTTTTTCAGATGCAAAGATCAAGAATGGTGACAGTCCTCACCACTGCAAACAAGATGGGAAAAGTCCTGTCCCACTGCAATATCTGGAGTTGGTTGTTCTTTGATGGACATAGTTTGACACATCATAGGTTAACTACTTTACTTTCTTGTTCTCATCAAGGTATCAGAAGTCAGGAGCACTTCCCTGACAGAGCTGCTCTTAGAGCAAGGCAGGCGGTTGAAAGCATAGGGTACTTAATAAAGCTAACAATTTTAGTTAACTCAATATACTTTTGTGTCACAGATTAATACTGATGCTCTCTCAAATGGAAAAGACATTGCCACCCACAATTCCCATCCCCTCCACCTCTGTTTTTTTTCTCTACTGACACAAGCAACCTAACACAATTTAATAGCATCTCTTGATAAACATCCAGCATTGGTAGAGCTCCCTTGAACTGCAATTTTGCCAGCAAGACAATACACAGATGAACTGAATCCAGACAGGTAGCAACAGATAAAGCTTGAGTATGCATTTGGAATGTTATCTTATTGCAAGCATGTAAACCTGTTTTTCATCTCAAAATTCTGAGATGTTGAATTGGTAGAGGTAATATTACTCAACTTGGTTAGGCATTTTGAAATCCCTTGAAAAATAAGAGACATTATGCTGGTGCATTACTGAGACAAATATCTAAGATAACTTATCTGTAGCTGTGGTCATGAGACCATGCAACTAATTAGTAGGGCATTCCCCCGGTCATAAGTTACTCGGGGATTTTTGGTAAGATTTGAGAAGTTGTGTTGCATTTCATAGAACACAAACGTCTGTGTTCAGAACATCTCAAACTACAACATGCAGCAATTTCCCATTCTATTTAAGCAAGGTCTCCAGTCGTATTTACATAAACATTTTTACAACATATAATTTGTGCCGCTATCTAAAGCAAAGTACTTCACAAAATGCTATGGTAAATCTTGCAAATTCCCCCTATGCTGAGAAAATTAATCTCCTAAATATTTTTCCCTTTTATGACTGTATATACTGAGACTTTTTTTTGTAGCAAAGTAGGATCTAATTCCATTTTTCAAAGTCTGCCAAGCACACTATTGCATGAAAATATTTTCTTTTTCTCTTTTCTATTACATCAACAGTGATTCAAATAGAAAGACCGGGTTCAGGATGCTTCTACTTATTGGCTGTCACTTTTGCCAGTTTTCAGAAGGTTTCTGAAAGGCTGGCCAGCCTTAAAAGAACAATATATCCTTGGTGTACATCATTCAACATATCTGAATTATTATGTAAATGAATTCATGATGTTTCTATAATGAAAACACTTTTATTCCAGAACTTTATCTTCGCTTCTGGCAGCCCATCAACCGTATTCTCCAAGAGCACTGTAGCCTCTCTACCACTGCATGGTTAGAGAAGGTTGATTTTCCTCTTAAGAGAGTGTTTGCAAATGTGGCAAGTATCCATTTTCTTTGCTGTCTCCCTTTTCGATCTTTTGTGATGATGGGGAGGAGTTAAGAAAAAAAAGGCTTTCTCACCCTAATTTTGATATTTCTAGGCTTCTTGTCACTGTTCTTTGGTTGCCTATATCATATACCATACTCTCTCTCTTTACTAGACATGTGCATTGCATTCCTTGAAGATGACTTTATTTTAGCTCTAAAATATGTATTTTTTATCATTAACCAGCAGACTCGCACTATTTTCTGAGGGTGATTCTTTCCTCTTTGATATATTTATCTGATTCTCACTTTCATCAGGCTTCATGGCTCTTTGGGTAGCCTCTTTCTGTTTCTGTGAACCTTTTCCGTAGCAGCACCATAGCCTGCCTTTTTTTTAGCCTTCCAGCATTTGTAATCAGTTACCATCTTTGTTTTGCTCTCTACCCAAAATAATTTGCTTTTTGTTTCTTCCTTCCTACTTTCACCTTCAAAGTCACATAAATAAAGCTGATTCAGGCTTCGGTGTCTTGCCTGATGATAACATGACAAACTGAACCCGAGAAAAGAGGTTCCAGTTCAGGAGAAGAGAAGAGAGAAGAAACACTGAATCACCTCCTTAACCGTGGAACGGGTTTATCTGAAGGCTGAAAAACATCTCAGGGATGGATACTGGCAGACAGTAGTTGGGATTCTGGCCTGAAGCAGATAAAATTTCTAATAGAAAATCAGAATGGAAAGGAAGCACCTTTCATGGCAGCCAAAGGAATACATGCGGAAGGGTTTTACAGTTTGCCAGAACATCAACTCTTTAATTTGAAATTGCATAATCCAAGATTAGATGTTGTTCAGGTAAGTAAGAAAAAGATTAGGCATTGACTAAATTTCTGAAGGGCATAAGCTGTCGTCTTTATGAGGTAGCACAAGTAGTGTTTGTGCAGTAGTTGGTATTCTCAGCATGTCCCTGTGGCACAGTTCTACTGCTAATTATATAAGGCAGAGAGCTATCATAATGTGGCTGTGTTTCTTAGAGTCACTGGATGACATACCAGGATTAGATAATTTAGATTTAGTTTTGATATCTCCAATGTTATTTGTATAGAAGGACTGGATTTTCTGGTTTTATGGGGTTAAGGAAAATTGATAACAGACCTTGACCAGGTCAAGTGAAATACAGCTCATAGAGATTTGGTATGGTGGACAGGAGTATGCATGAACCTGTTAACAAAAGTAACGTTATGCACCCAAAAATAAGGATATTCCTGGTTTTCAGGTATATCCAAGTAAAACATTCCTAATTACATCTTCCACAACATTTCAGCCCTTTCACTCAATAACAGGCAAATCCAAGATCTGGTGAACTCTGCCATCACATCACTGTGTGGTCTCTAGGATTTTCTCGCTGCAGTAACTTACATTTTCCTCTCATCCACATGCTCTTCTTTTTTTCTTCTTTTTCCTGTCAATATCAGTCTGTGAAATTCAGCTTAACTCAGCACTACCTATTTTACTACAGAACCTCTGTGACCTTCATTCTTTGGATTCCCTGCTGGATGGATCATCTCCCTAGGAACTTAGTAATTCATTGTCATGGTTCTTGTTTGACAATACCTCCTTCGATTTTCAGGCTCTGCACACCACTCTGCAAAGCACCATCTTCCCATCTCTCACTCTCCCTGGCCATTCACATTGATTCACCCTTTAAACAAACTATGTTCTTCAATTTCTTTGCTCTCCTTATCCGCTGTTCCTTTCCTCTTCTCTTCCTCATAACTATTGTTTTCCTTTTCCGTAACTTTAGTGATTTTTCAATAGGGAAAAAATATTTCCTTTTCATCTTTTTCAGCCTTTATCCCTATTATCTCTGTTTTCTTGCTTAAATACCTCGATTTTACTTTTTCACTACTGTTTGCATCTCCGTCATGAAAAACTTATCAATTGATTTCCTCCTTAGAAGTACTGCCAAGTCTTCTCTCTCTGCTTCCTCAACTCAAATTGACAATTTATTCAAACAAAGAACTAGGTATTTTATGACTAAAATCAGACTCTTCCTAATTCTCCCCTCAGAGAATGCATTGTTCCTTACAGCTTCTCTGCTCCTATTTCCTTCATGCCCTCTCTTATTTTTCTCTTTCATCAGAGATAGAATTGCAATTTATTTCTCTTTTTAAGTGGTTCTGCTCCCTTTTTTCTCACTTTAACCATGATTTTGGCCCTAAAATAGCTTTTGCAAAGCAACCTTCAGCTACTGTGAAAGGAATCCAAAACTCTATAGATGTTTCATTTGTCTCTATTTTTTTACTGTTAATTGCTCCCTTGAAATCACTTCCCAACCCCATTTAAGTTTAGGTTCTAACCAAACCTTTGTTTAGAATCTGTATACTATCAATTGCACCCTTTTCTTCTTAGTAATATCCATACAGACACTGAATTCCTCAATATTGTTCTCAAAATTGTTCCAACTGAATAACGACGTGGAATTTTTTTCACAGTACACAAGTCTTTGAAATATCTGCTCATGCATAATCACTTCTATTTTTTAATGTGTAAATGTATTTTTTAACTAGTGTGTAATAGCAAGCAGAGTAATGAAAAGAGCTCAGGTAATGGCTGTGTAAGTCCTTACTTTGTAAATTGCAAGCATGCATGTAAAAAAACCAAGAAAGGATCCCCTGATTCCAAGACAAAAATACCAACTGCTTAAGTAAAAAAGAAAAGCATACAAACCAAGAAACACCAAAACCAAACTGAATCTTTTGGCTCTGGTAGGCAGACAGACTGGGACTGAAATCCTTATTTGAGATAAAGCATGGACCTCTGAATGGTCTAACATCTTAACCTGAAAGTGATCCTACAGTGAAAAAAAACCCAAAAGAAATCCTTGCAGATAAAGTTATCATTGTAAAGAACACAGAACTTTCAAGATCTGTGAAATCTAAGAACCTGGAAATGCTATGGGGGAAATGAAGAAATCAACACTTGTAGTTGTGTCAGAGAAATATGCAACCCTGGGAAACTTAGTGATTTAGTTCTCTAACATCACTAGGAGATCATTATCTGCAAAATTCAAATTCAAATAGCTCTTGACATAAGTGAAAGATGAAACTAGAAACTAAACCTGAAACTAGAAGCTAAAAGTGAAGATAGTAAGCACCCATATAAAAATATAGAGCTACTGGACATACACTGACCCAAAAATCTTTCAGCAGTGAAGCTATTTAATGAAACCTTAGCCTAAGAAATGTGGTATACACTGAACAAGGTACTGCAAATGAACACTGTTGTTGCTGAGCTTCTACTCATGTGTGATAAAGTATATTGGACAAGCCAGTAACATCAAAATTACACCCAAAAAACAGCTGGCATGACTGGAGAGAATAGTAAGAATTTCCACCCATATGCACAATACGTGAATATGAAGAAAGGTAGAAGGTGGAGCACTTATGGGAATGTGAGTTTATGGAAATCATTGAGGATTATGCAGGTCAGTATCACTGTGGGGGACAACTCATGGTGGCAATGGAAACATACAAGAAAAACAACCAGGAAAGAACCAAAGAATTGAATGTGATGGAGCTATGCAACCAGCAAAACAGAAAATCCATTTCCTACATGGGAAAGGGATTGATCAGGTCATAGATAACTTAGGCACCAGACTTCAGATGTAAAACCTTTCTTTTTCATTTTTTGGAAAAGACTGTTGGGACTGGAGGGGAGGAAGTAGGGAGGAATGGAAGACAGAAGTGGGCTGCTGAAGAGTTTTAACAGATTCTTAAACATAACAGCCCAGTGACAACATTCTCTCTGTGTATCAACAAAATAGGTACACTGAAGCCAAAACCAGCGCAAATATTGCTACAAACATCTGTCTTTTGGAAGAATTACCTATAATTTACTAGAGACTATACATTCTCTTATTTATACTGGGTTTTCCTCTTTTGACACATTTTGCTCTAAACATTAAATGCCACGGGCATTTTTCTAAAACTCCAGCAAAGTGAATAAGGACAATTTAATTCTTTCTGTTCTTTGTTTCATTATTTCTTTAAATTGCTTTCTCCACCTTGACATTTTTGTCTCCCTCTCGGGTGATCCCAGAGGTAAGATTTATGTTTACAACTGATGGTTTATGATTAAGACATTGAACTTTGGTCACTGAATTAGTACTGTCTGCAGGTTCAGAAATCCAGCAGCCACGCAGGAACCCCCAGGGGACCTTCCATAACCAGGGTGCCGACTGGCGACGAATCTGGGCTGTAACCCTTAAGCAGTAGCATCCTCCAGTGGCCCTGGTTATTACTGCAGGGCAGTTTTGAGGATATTTGGCTCTCTAGCTTTCAATGTAAATGTAAATTCAATTCAAGTGCCTCAGAACTAGCCAGTACTCAGAAGTCTGTTGAGATCAGTAAAGAACCATATATATTTGATTAAAAAAATTATTTCCAGTCATTGCATTTATCATGCGTATTGCAAAACACATAGCTGTAAAAACAGGACTTTTCTTTTTCTTCTAAATGCATTCAAAAAGCAGGAAAAATCAGACTAAAAGAAAGTCAGACTCTTTATCGGAAATCCTTCTTGAACAAGAGAAAATAGGTTCAGAGTTTGTTCCAAGAATATTAAGTTCTACAGCTTTTTTGGCTTTTTTACAAGATCATGATTCAAGAAAAGGATACTATAGCAACCATCAATTTTTAATTTGCCTTTTGATTGAAGTTCACATACTTAGAAAATACATACCATCATATATATTGAATTAGAATTATAAATCAAAAATTCCTGGCTGGTATTTCATTAACCCAATGAAAATTCAACCATGTTCTGAGAAAAAAAAGCCAAGAACACACCAGCCACTGTTCTTAAATCCAGTCCCTTGCAGAACAATCCAAAAGTGCACTCACTGGGATTGCTTTCCCTAAATGAACTCAGTCACTGACAAAAGGTGAAGTAATGGGCACAACAAAATATTTCTGGAAGGAATGGAGAATAGGAGGAAGTAGAAGGGCAGACAAACGATGCACAGATAACACAAATACGGGATGCTTACACCTACCCAGCTCCCTCCCACTCCAGAAGCAGGGCAGTCACAGTGCACAAGGCCTGTATTTGTGCTGACTCCATGGAGAAGGGAAGGAGGGGAAAGGACATGCGAGGCTGCTGGGGAAGGGCCAGAGCAGCATCTCCCACAACACTTCTGTATGGGACAGAAAGAGGGAATTTTCTCTTGTTAACACTGAAGCCCTCCAGTTACTTCCAATGCTGCAGCACTGGAGATGAAGGGTTGTTAATTAAAAGAAGCCATCTGAAAATCAGTGGGATTTCTACATTAGCTTGAAATTCAGCAGGGGATTATAAGCAGTGCAGAGCAGAAATCAATGAACATTTTTGTTGTCTCTGTATCAGAATCTCACCAGACCTGATGTCCCATGAGTCCAAAGAGGTGACATAGCGTTATCAAAGCAGGTAAGCACAGCAGGCCTGTGGTGTCACATAGTTACTTCTTTTCCTCCTCTTACCCTCACAATAGCCGAGGACATTTTGCAGAGTTTTACAGCAGATGCAATTTTCCACTCTCTGGCAGCAGTGTAAAGCACTGAATATTTGAGACAAGGGGAAAATATACCCCAAACCTAATCCCCAGAACATATGTGCCTTGTCAGTAATTTAAGGGCTAAATGCTGGGTCCTTCCTCTGAGGTGACCTAAGGGAAATCTGTCTTTCTCAGTATCTCTGAATCTGATCCTTCATGAGCAGCAGTCAGATCAGAGTGTGAATGTGCTAACTGAGACATGACAAACCCATGTAACACCTCTTGCTGATATTCTGTTATTCTGTGGTTAAGGCTCATGAGGATTTCTGAAAGGAAGTTTATTTTTGCAAGCTGCAGAGTGCTGACTATGACGTGGGGCAGCTTTCACTTAGGCAAATGTCTTAACTTTGGTTAAGGCTCTTGGACAGACAGGCTATTAATGTGGCATTTACAAGGAAAGCCGTGTAGATACACTTGGCTTAGGCTATTCAGTGAAAGTACATGTTGTAGGTTTTAACAAAAAATGGATGGCTACGGTTTGGCACAAAAGGAGAAGGCAGCTTTTCCTTTTCCTTTCCCTTTCTTTTTGCTAAAACCATTTCAGAGGTCCTGAAAAACACTCCTTATAAGTTATTACTGCTACCTAAAGCACAGGGTCTGATATTCAGCATGACAAATCAGTTTTATGTAGTTCAGATATCTATTTCTGCCACTTACATGAAGTGGATGATTCTGAAAAAGTCAGCAACCATCATAATGAATATATACATTATGATACAATGTGTCACACAGCACTGAAAATTAATCCTGCTGCTAAAGAAATGGAAAATGCACAATAAACACATTACCTGAAATTAAAACTGGTTCTGACCAAGTCTCCAGAGCCTTTAAAGTTGTAACAATGATTTCCTATTTATATGGACTGCGCGAATTCTCAGGTGATTCCCTGTGGAGATCTGTATGAATACTTTTTCCAGAGCTGAGGAAAGGAAAATAGGTAGCTATAATGGAACTGCAGGAGCAGCCAAGCAGTAGATTGATTCAACAGGAGAAATTCAATGTATCCCAAAGGATTTCCTAGGATTTGCTCTCCTGCTGCTTAGGGCACAATTTGTTGTAATGAGAAACTGAGGATTTTGTTTCAGGTGTGTCAAAGCTTGTAGTGATGACTTGAAGGTATAGAGAAAAAGAAACAACTGAAAATCTCTCTTAAATAATACTTTTGGGTGAGGAGAGAATAACGACAAGCTCTAAGGTGCAAAAAAGGCCAAATATCTCATGTAAATAATTATTACCTTAAGAGATACTAATTGGATGCACAGTCAAATCCTTCATCTCCAAACTGCTGCATTAAACAGCTTGAAAACTATGGTACACTTCAGCAAGCAAAACAGAGAAAGCTTTATTAAATTATCTGGTAAGACTGCACTTGGTTTCACTGTAATCTCTGGTCTCAGAAATGTCTGCAGAAAAAAAGTGCTCAGTTCTCCATTGTGAAGAACTGAGTTAACTTATAAAAAAACCAACCCAAAACAACTGAGGTTGGGTTTTGTATTTAATAAGGGAACATTTAAACACGCAGACTACTCTGTTCATCTCAAGTGTGCCACAAGGTAGAACACGGGCAGGAAGCATGTACTGCTGCAGTACTACATAAGTCCTGTATAAAGGTTAAATGGGACATGCACAACGTGAATTTCACCCTGAAGAAATGTGAAAAATTTTCGGCACTTATGTCCTCCTCTGTGAAAATGAATAGAATATGAACACAGAGCTACTCAACAGCTGTCATGTACCATAGCCTATGCAGGTTTCAGCCACGATCACGTTTTAGTGAAAGCTCTGAAACACTATGCTCCTCAAGTGAAGCCCTGAGTTTTTTTTCAGAAACAGGCTGCCATATGGAATTTCCTCAGGCAAAATGTTGAAAGCTGATGGCATCTCCATTTGATTAGGGAAAATGTGTAGCATCTGAAACATTCATATTCGCAGCAGAGGATATTGTTCAGCTCTAGCATACCCCTCACGCTTCTCAACATCACACATTGTATTGAAACATCACATGGCGCACCAATGGAGAAGAAATGGGGGCTCTAAAAAGTACCTCACCAAGAATGAACATTCATGTGTGAATGACATTGTACCTGGACACTCAGCACAGGCTTACACTTAGTTACAAACAATGCAACTATTCAGAACCCAAAGATGTGAGTCTTCTAAAGCTTTTAGAACACAGATCAACGCAGAAGCACCTGCCCTTTCTCTACTAGATGACCAAAGTTGCATTACAGCACCAGGCTCCAGTTTCAAGCCTTATCGCATGATGTATGATCTCCTAGACTATCCTTCCTTATCAACAAAAGACCATCAGACTCAGAAATTCTTCCAGCACACAGCACATAGCATAAGTACTGATCAGGAGAGAAGACAAGCAAGTACTTCACCACCTTGACCTCTTCCCAAAATAAGGAACAGGAGATTTTTAATTTCCAGTTGAAATTGCATTTCACAAGACCTTTTTTTTCTTTCTGTAAAACCTATGTATAAAGTATATGGAGAATATACATTATTTCAACCAGCTACCTGTCCCTCACTTTTGCCCTATCTCAGCATAAAACACTGATATCCTCACGTCAGTGGAGCCTGAAATGGGATGTCAGTTTCTGATAGGGGTTGGGGCAGCATCTGAACACATGAAAAGCAAGGAGATAATAATCAGTTATTATTATTACAATTCCTGTTACCCTTTTATTTGCTTTCAGCCTGACTGTGAAAGCAGAATGACCGTCCTGCCTCATTCCCTAACCTAGAAAGCAATGCGAGATATACGCAAGAAATAAAAACACTAAGAAGCATCAAGATGAAGCACAGTCTTCACTTTTAATGAGACAGCCAGCTCTCCCCCATCTTTGGAACCAGATGAACCAATTCCATCCCTTACCTGTATGGTTCCAGAGTCCTGCTGCCATAATCCAATGCTTCTTCCCAGAATTCAAGGTTAATACAGGCATCCATGGCACAGTCAAGCATTTTCAGCTGATAGATATTTGTATCTGGTAGATGACCCTCGTTGCTGCTCAAGAGATTCTGACATCTTGCCAGAATACGCTTCCACTCTGTTATTGGCCTTAGTTAAAGAAATATATTTAATAAAACAAAAATACAAATGCTAAATGCTGTTTAGCAAGGAGTAAGAGCCTCAAAGCATTAAAATAGAAAAGCTGCCATCATTCCAGACTCTGCTACAATTCTTGAAAACATACTTAAATGCTGAAGTGGTAGCTTAGGTAACTGTGCTTTGTGTACATGTAGCAAAACAATTTCTAAAGAAAGCAGTATTTTAGCAATAAATGGTAAGTAAGAAAAGATGACAAATTGCAAGGATATTTTAATACATAACAGAAATTCAAATAACTTTTATTTAGGTAGTGAAACATTATTTACTTAAGATACTCCAGTTCTTAAAGCCAAGGGCAAGAGTCCATGGAAATGTGTTTTAAAAAGCCCTAGCAGCTAAAAAAAAGAATTATTTTAAAAAAATATATAAAAATATAATGACTCATTCTTTTATGCTGCCCAAAGTTTTTATATTTAGAATTCTCATGAAATTATAACTTTTTCTTGAAATTAATTAATTTTCTCCTTGAAAGAGTCATGAAGAGCACTGCAATTTCTTTTTTTTCATGTACAGCTGCACGTTTCATGCATGAGAAAGAAAAGCATCACAGTTTTGATGTCTGACTGTAGCTCAGGTCTAATGATCTTTGCAGTAAAGGAGATTTTCACCTCTAATGCTACAAGAAGATTTTTTGTGAGTTTGGAATGGAGGAAAGATAACCTTGCACTCACCTTATGTGGATACTCCCTAGCAAAAATCATGTTTTTCCTTACATTCTACACTAATTTGACTTCTCTGTGGACCGGATACTTCTCTCTCTGACCACACCTAATCTGAACCCCCAAACCTGGAGTTTTTAAATGAATATTACCATCTGTGATTGTACCCGTGGGAGTCCCAGAATGCAAGCAGTCTAAACACAAAAAATATACCATTCACATAAGTAAGGAAAAATGTAATAAAAAAAATTAGACTTAGAGCAAGAGAAGTGATAACATTGATTGTATTACAGCCCTTTCCACACAATCAGCTCAAGGAACTCCGGCTGTTATCTTCACAAATTATTGCAAGTACTATTCACACTAATCCAGCAATGAATTTAAAGTGTACAATGACAAACCTGTGATGAAGTAATTAGTCCATCTTGAACATGGGAATATTTACATACTTAAATTTAAGAATGTGACCACCATGGGCCAGGATTTATAGCATGGTTGTTACAAGGCTAAACTAATTATTTGTGAATTGCTCTCATGCCCTTGGATTGAAAGAGCCATATAAGGGAAGGAATGTGTTATTATAAAATTGCACCTTAACCTTTATATCTTTGGCAAACATCCATGTATTCTTTACAACTGATTAAGGACAAAAAAAATAGAAGAATGAGGGATGTTATTTCCACTTGATACAATTTTTGTAGAAAGTACAAACCACTGACATTCTTGAAAGATTACCATTTTAGCTGATGCACAGTATGTCTGCTTTTACTTCTCATTATTCTTTCTTCACTCACTAGCATCAGATAGCAGATGTGCTATATAACAAAATCTCTTGGGACCAAATTTGCAGGTATGTAAAACTGCAAACTAGAAAACGTGCCATCAGTTGCAACAGTACCAAAGAGCTGCCTGTCCTGCATTTGCTCAGGAGTAGAGGAGGATTGCCCCAAGCAGCTCTAACTGTAAATTCAGCATTACAACACTGCACCAGTTACAATCAGTAGGTCAGAGTGTGGGAGTCACCAACTTTCTTAACTGTAGAAACCACTGGTTTAATTTGTTAAAAAAAAAAAAAAAATTACATTTGCGGGAACTAATAACTATGTGCCTTAGTCTGCCAGGAAGGTTTTCTAGTCATTATTGGCAAGTGGATAAAAGCCAAGTTCCCTCTTGAATACTGCACTCACCACTGCATGTCTGTTTACACTGTTATTGTGGTGCAGTGGAAGGAAAGATGACATATTTCAAATAATGCATGACTGAGAACAGAAGCTGAACAGACAAGAAAAATAGATTTTTCCAACCAATCCTAATACCTTTTATTACCATGCATTTGATTAATTTTTAAGTACCAGTTAAATCAGTAATCTTAATTAAAGACACTTGCAAAATACATTAATGCAATTTCTCCTGCAATTAAATAGAGGCACATTAAATAGGACCAGTCTTCTGACTGCACAGTTTAAGAACTATTGCAACTTCAGGTTGCCTATCTATAATTTAACAAACAGGTTGAAATGTGGGCCTTGAAGATCTATTTCAGTACTGTCTGTTTCAATCCACTGACTACAGAAGAACTTAAAACAGACTAGAAACTATGTGAGATTAAAACAAGGTGAGATGATTTTTGCTAAAAAATTGATCTCTCTGAATTAGAAAGATACAAACTCAGTGTAATGGGTTGGGGTTTTTGTTACGGTATAAATTGCGGTCACTTCTTTCCAGCCTGGAATACCACTATGCAAACTTGTTTTTTGTGCTGCTAAAAAGGAGTACTGGAAGATTAAATTCTTTCTAGCCTGAGAGAAAGCCCATGTTCCTGAAAATGGTAAGGCATCTTGCCACAATAGGCCAAATTCCCAGTCAGGGAAATTCCATTGAATACACCAAGATAAGAGAGAGATCAATAAACCTGTACTATTCTAGTAAAAATCTCCACCTCTCTTCTGCTCATCTTTTCTTGGTTGCTGCTGTTCACTAATTTCTTTAATTGGATTGTATATCTACATGACAGCCATTAGACTCCAGTTCTGTTTATTAGTGCAAGATCATTTCATTCAATTTGCTTAATTATCAATTATTATTATACATTATTATATCTTTTTATAATGATGCTATAATATCTGCTGTGAACCTGTCTGTGATTATTTCCTTGTTATTGTCATTGCTGTGCAAAGAATGAGAACCTGTAAGTTTCACACTGAGAGTAAGGCAACAAAGAATTTACAACATTCAAAATTAAGCTTTCTTTCATTTAGGAGTGGATTTATATGAAATGGTGGGCTGTGATAGCAGAAATCTAAATCAGAGCCCAAATATCCCTTCACATCCTTAGTAGTTACTATCCCTGCCTTGAAGCAGTTCCATTCCAAGTGATCAGAGACTATATTATTAATACAATTAAGAATTTTACACATTTTCAACATCAAATGAATTTTAAAAAATTACAATAAAAAGGATGTAAATGTAAGGAAACTAATCTCAAGAGATGAACTACATACTAAAGGGATCTTTCCACAACTGAATGACAGACTGTAACCTGCCACTGAAAGGATACCTTCTTTTGATTTTGGATATCTCACTTCATTTACAGCATCTTTGACTTCTTTCCAGGCATGCTCTTCGCCGGCCAATTTCTCAGCATCCTGGTTGATGGAAACAAATGCATATAATGAGAAAAACAGTAAATAAGAATATGCAGTAATGATAAAAAACAGGGTTAAAGGATTTCACTGTTAAAAGCTACTTGTAGAGACTGTATTGCTATTTTTTGTAAACACAAAAAAAAACCCCATTTCACCTGGAATTCATACTCACCCTGTTTTTATAAGCAAATGAGATTATATAAAGAAAAATGAATGCAAACTTGGAAACATTAAACACTCAAATCAGATATTAAATTTGCAACAAGGACTATGATCAACCAGAAGAAAAGAAATAATAGCATGTTTTTACTATCAAAATGCATTGAGGAGATCAATTTCTTTCAAAAACCTGCTACCTAAGACTTCCCTTAAACACACTGTAGAAAGGATTTAGCAAACAATTTTGATTAACCACATGGTGATTATAGAGACAAAGAGTGGGAGTTGAGCTTCATCCATTATAATTATAAGCATGAGGTTACAGAAGTTTATGACTCAGAAAAAAGCTGAACTTGCATTTAGAAAATCATTACTATTTCTTCCCTAGTCCATTGGATTCTACAAACAGCTATATTTTCCTATTGCTTTGTCATAAAGAATGCAAAAATTATTAATGGTTACAGCAGTGAAGAGGAAGTTTCCCATTTCAACTATCTAGCAGTGACTAACTGAACCTTAGGCAAACCCCTTTGAACAAATGCATTAAAGCATCTACAGATGCTTTATCTGTATTTATTTCCAAAAGCATCTAGTTCTTCAATTTCCACTGCTACAGAACTTAAATACTTTTAAAAATCTGGCCTGTAATGCACTGCAGTTCATTACCACTCTCTCCTTATAAAAGGCCCTGCTACTTTGCATAAGAGGTTTTTTAAGTACAAAGTCTTGCAGGAATATTTTAAATTCAGTTCCAGAAAGATCAGCCTTCAGCAGAGGTAGAGGCCTGTAGAGGAACAGAGAAAGTGTTAAAATCTAACCAAGCACTTTGTAACCAACAGATGCTCCCCAGGAATCACAGAAGTACCTCCACTGAAAAGCCCATAATCTATAACTGCTTAGAATTGCATCATTTTCTTATTCCACTGCTCCCCATTTGTCATAAATTCAGAAAAAAAATTTACAGTGAGAAGCAGCACTCAGTTTCACATTTAATTTGCAGTTTTGTCTTTCCATCTGCTTCATGAAACAGCAGACCTCTGCAGATTCCTGGGATGATTAAATCAAGATTAAATCAAGGCTGTTCTCAGCTGCCCTACCCTGCTGTAGGGCCTTACAAGGAGAGTACCCTGATCCCACTGCATTTTGAACATAAACTTCCCCTACAATCAGTTCTCTGATCAAAATGATCACCTGAAAATAATTTTGTGTAGAGCTGAATTTGCCACCAGCAAGCATAAGGTGAATGTTAGGGACAAACCAGCTCATACCACAGAAATTTAATCAACACAGTGAATGAACCTGCCCAGCCCTCTTCCAGCTTGGCAGTAGATGGACACTGAATCTCTTATTGCCAATGTAACCTGTACTGATTTTATGGGACTACATCTACTTCTGAACATAGCCAGTTAACCCAAAACAATCTCTTTAAAATGCCTTCATGGATCAAGTGCTGCTCAATGACTGATCTAAAAAATAAATCCAGCCTATGAGATACTAATAATGATGTCTGCTAAAACTTTCATTTAAGGAGCCACCAAACCAGAAAAACTGTTTTAAGTTATCTTTTCTCACTAGCCCAAGTATCATTCAGAGTGTTTCTCTATCATGTTGTAAGCCTAGCAACTAAAACCTCAGAAGCATAGGAATTGAGAGAGATTTTTAAGTGAAAGAAGGAAAACAACTATGCAGCAAGGCAAAAAACTTAGGGCTCAATTTGCACATAGCAAGACTGATGGATGAATGACTGAAGTATTCACTCAGATGGGATTAATCTTTGCCTAGTGCTGTTTTTTGAGTTACTGTTGTTTTCTAGCATTTAATTAGCGGCATAAAAGCAGGGCAAGGTTGGGGTTTCCAACCTTCACACTAGTGCATAGGGTTAAGTCAACAGGGGCGTCAAACCAGGTAGAGAATAGAGATGTCTGTTGGACCAATAATCTCCCAGCCCTCTCTGGATTTACAGACTTTATACCTTTTGTATGAGAGTTTAAGACAGAGGGAGCTGGGCAGGATGCCCGGCTCGGGGAAAGATTTAAGTCACAGGTTTCAATGAGACATTTTCTGTATTCTCAAGATGAGGCATTTTAGGGACTGGCTAACATGAGAACAAGCAAAGCTAATGCTAGCTTGGCATTTTACACTTCCACTGTTCTTCATCAGATTTCCATACATGAAAGAACTTCTATCTCTTCCTAAACGCTCTTGTTCAAAGTATGGAGCCTGTTTCCAAGCAGGGACTGCAAACAACCAGGAGAGGTTGTCACTGGCAACACTGCCTTCCAGCCTAATGAGCTTTCTCCCGGTAAGTTGTTTCTCTCCCTTGGAAAACACCTCAAAAGTGTTTTGCAGTATGATGTGCATCATGTGGTATGATTAAGCCACCTAAAAAAACCAAAGCTGCCTTGGGCTGGAATTCTGAAAGTACTTGACATAATTAAAAGTTAAACTGAATGGTTTAGTTCAATCTAAGAGCATGGCAATAACAGCTACAGGAGATACAGCATTCTGTGGAGTAACACCCTTTCAAAGCATCTCTTTTGAGAACATGTTCCAGTCAAACCTCCAGGTGTGCAGAGCTGCCAACAATAAAGACAGACTTTTTCCATTTATAGAAAAGAACACCAGCTGAAGAAAAAGAAGAGGCTTTTGAAAAAGAAGGAAGAGCTGGAAATTTCTGCCTAATTATTTTCCTTATTTCTAACTCTGACACTAAACACAAGAGTTTGCTTCTCAGAATAACAAAATATTTTTGTCTTGGTCCAAAAAATAATTAGACCAGATAATCTAGTCACAAAGCATGAACAAAAGAGAAAGAAATAAGAAAACTGAAGGTATCTGATAAGGATTGTAATCTGTTTAAAGATTGGTCAAATAAAAAATTATCTGCAGTTCTAGATTTAAGTGATAGGAAGTTTTATTATAAAAGCATCATCTCCTGAAACAAGTCCAGACATCAGACACCACAGAAATAAGCATTTGAAAACAATTACATCCCTCTAGTATTCTCTAGTTCCATTCTCTAGTTATTTCTATCTAAGAAATACATCTCTACCTATCTTTTCTGCTACTTGAGTGTCCTGAACACATTCCATCCTAAATGGAACTCTCCTTAGAAAGGAGTGTAATCTACAAAGTACAGATAAATGCTTCTCTTTCCTTCCATTTCCTTAACACCAATCCTCTTCCCCCAGTTAGTCATCTGTTTCTTACACTTCCTAAAAGTGCTCCCTGCACCATTGCCCTCTCTCCAAAAGAGCTCCCACAGTCCTACCACTGCTCATCTGTTATGCACTGCACCTACAAAACTCTCCTGATCATTGGAAAGATGGATTAAGGACTAGTTCTCCTTTCACATTTAGGTCATGGTATAGTTATAAGAGATGGATTTTCAGTCCTCTCTTCAAAGTTCATCTTTCTCCTTCTCATAGGTGGAGGTAGAGAAACAAGCCTAACATTGTCCTCAGAGAGGAAACCATGATGCACTCTTCACCTCCCTTCAGAGAAGACAGAAGTGGTGGCTGGAAAATCCAAATGATAAACAACCCCTATACCTCTTTTTCTCCTTCCCAGCATTCCTCCTATTTGAAGTATGTCCAAGGGCATCTCCATTATATCCTTATTTTCAGTATTCAGGTATCCAGTCCCACATAGGCAGAAATAAGCAAAGCTTTGTACGAGGTATTGGATTTTTAGGCTACCCTGAGACAAATGGAAAAGGACTAAAGTTTTTCCTGACCAGTATCTGCTCTTCTAAATATACAACTGGATTAAAGGAGTGCAATGTAACCAGCAGAAAATGTCAGTTTTACAAAGGAAAAAAACCACATAAATCATAGTTCAAACAGAAATTAGGGGTCTAACAAGAAATACTATTGAATATTATATTTTTGCAAGACTGAAAAAATCACAGTAAATAACTTTTTTTTCCTGAACACAAAATCTATTTCTAAATACTACTAAAAATAATAATCTTGTGTGACAGCAGCAGATAACCCTGTTCTCTCTTTTTTTGTAGAAGTTTTAACTTCTAAGTTTTCTGAACTGTAATACTTTAAAAAGCTGTGGATACCTCAAATACCTAGACATTTCATAGAAATTGTTGTCAATTGCTTATGATTTGCCTAATTTTAAAAAATTCCTAAAAATTTAAGCAACTACAGATGTGCATCTGAACAGAACAGAGGAGCTCATACACATTTAAATTAGAGCATGACATGTAGAACAGATCTCTGATACATTGTACTCTGAAAGCAAAAATAATGATTTTCTATTTTTAATTCTATTTAAAAGTGCAGGTGCTACTGAATATTTGTTTCCAGTAAACTCAGTAATTCAGTATTTTAAGCTAGACAGCAAAGAAAAGCATTAAATGAGTAAAGACACTGCACATCTTCTGAAGTGTCTCTTTCAGAAAGATAAAGAAAAATGTCAGTGAGAAAATGTGATATGCAAGTTGTGATACTGCAGCTATACTAAATTTCTGACATGAGTTCTTCAGAGCAAAAAGGGCATGAGAGCCTGCCAGGCAACCACAGGTGCAGGCAGCTACAGACACAGCAAAAGAAAGCACACTTGAGTGCTTTCCCAAAATAGCTATAAAATGTTTTCTGGATAAAGTTTAAACTCAGAATCAAAGACTTCTCATCTCTTGTTCTGAGGGCTGTGGTTTACAGGAGCCTACAGCTTCAGTTGAGGATTCATTCACTTTCAGTCTTGTGAATGTACTTCATTAGGAACTACCAGTATGTGAAATCATCAGTGCACGACCTGTCATGATTCAAGATTTACAGGTGATTTCTGAAGTTTTAAAAGCTCCCTTGCCCTGCTCTATGAAAAATAACACCAAGTTCACAAACACCAGTTTATCCATCATTTGCAACTCACCAGAAGCCTTGTGTTTTTCTTCACATGGCTCTGAAAAGAGTGTCTGGGACACATGGCAATACCAAAGGTACTCTGTTTGCAGACACAAAAACAATCTTTTGTTCCCTGTAAAGCTATTGGGACGGGGTGAACTTCAACTTCTGAACGAATTGAATTTGTACTTTTTATTTCTGAATTCTCAGAGTAAAATAAGACACAGTAGAGCTGGATGCCATATTGAATCTGTGCAGTACATTGCTCAAGATTAGGCAGGCTGCATTCTCTCACACAATCAATACCAGCTCTTCATGGATTAGTGACTCTGGTGTCTGGAAGTGCATAAGAACTCCACAGGCTAGTAGCACTCTAAATCGTATAGGTATTGGAAAATTTAGCAGTTCTTCACACCATTCACGTTTAAGTGCTCTACTTAGTCATTGAGATCAAGATGAAAGTTTCCCCAGACCCTGCATACAAGTAGTACAAAAAGACAAACACCTTCACAGAGCAGTATGAATAACGTTCCCTTAACATTATCTAACTTAGTTACAACACGACTATATTTACCCAGAAATTTAAAAGTGATGTGAAAAACAGCTGCGGGAAACGTATTAAAATGAGATGCTTTCAATAAAGAGAAAATGAAGATCAGCAAATCTATTTTAAGAAGTCAGTTTAATTTAAGAAAATTAAATGGGACTAAGATAAATCCACCATAGGTTTAATTAAGACAAACTATTAGGCAAGAGGAGCAAAGAGACAAACAAGTCTTAACCCCTATAGTTGCAAGTCCAATATGTGTCAGGTCCACAACTTTGCACAATGGAAAATAGTAATTGCATTTTTGTTAGCCATATTCCATTTTTCTTCACTGCAATCCCATTTCAACTATTAATTTCTGTGATTTTTTTTGACATATACATTTTTAAACAGCCTTTTCTAAGATCACTGCATCTGTATTTTGTATGATATACAGACAACTTCATAAATGTTTTATAGTGCAGAAAACTGACATTCTTCCTACTGACTCCCCTGTTATATGGATTCAAGGGTCACATTAGCCTTCTTTGCCAGAGGAAAACACAGTGTTTCCCTTTTCTGTTCAGACACCCACGCTGAGATTAATTTGATCAAATGTAGATATTTGGGCCACCCTTCCATACGACAAAGAAACACTATCTGGGTGCAATTTTTATTATCCTAAAGCAGGCTTCTAAAATACGTCAGATGAATAACAAAATGTGTTCATTCTTCATTTTATCCATAAAGAGAGTCTAGAGCAACTAGCTCAGGTGATGACATTTATCCTGTAGCTGTCTGAGATTTAGTGAAATAAACTGTAGCTGTAGATCCCCCTTTCAGATGTAGAACATGTGCTCCACCTTTGCAGTGGTGGTGCATTATATTTCAATAGGTCTAATTTACCAGCAATTCCAGTTACTCTGTATTATTTACCTGTTCTCAGAAATGTTTATTATTCTCTCAGTCTTTGTCATCCATTGATTTTACTGGCAATGATTTTGCAATTACTTCCACTTAATTCATGAAAATGCTGTGTACTGTACAAACAGGTGTTGTGGTGTACATTTTGGATTTCCTAAAGTTTTGTATGGGTTTTGTTATGTTTAATTATCTGTTTAAAACAGTTTGTCCCTACTATCCCCTATTCCCAACTCCCTGTGGCCTGTCCCTAATGATAGACAGGTTTCCCACTCCCCTTCTTTGTCCCCAAATAGCGCTGCCAATGTCACCTTTTCCTAAGTCACTCCCCCCTATCCCCTACCTTGTCTCTGGGTGTTGCCTTGCCCTGGAAACACCCCCTATAGATAAGGGGCAATCTGAGCCTGAGAGCCTCTCACTCTCTCTCCACACATGAGGTCGAGACTGAATAAACCATCTGCCTCCCACATGAGAGTCTGTTCCTTCTTCCAGCTGTGACCATGTTTCTGTCTGGTGTTTGGACCCACAGATATCACGATTTTATGGTTCTCTAATGAGCAAAGTTAGCTGGTGGAAGAGCTCAGAAGAAACCATAAACAGGGTTATTATGGACACACTTTGGAATTATTTGGTGTAGGAGCATCCATGGACGGCAGGGAGAAGGAACTCTGCAGACCTGAGATATTCTAGAAACAGGTGGGTTTATTGCAAGGGTCGTGGGTAAAAGGGCTTGCCTTCAGCCACCTCAGCTGAAGGGAAGCCCCAAAGAGAGGAAGAGAGAGAGAGGGGGTATGAGGTAAGGGAGATAGCAGGGGTAAGGGAGGTAAGGGAGCTGAGAGAGCTAGGGCAGGTAAGAGGGCGGGGGTCAGAGCGGTGAGAGCAAGAGGACCTTGTTACAATACATTATATCTCCTTTTGTGCTGAATATTCTAATTTACAGTGACCAACCAGTGAGATACAAAACCTACAAACTTTGCATGTAGCCTATGAGAACTACTCATGATATTACCATATCATCCTATATTCTAAACTCTAAAGACTACTTTTCTTATCTACTTTTTCCTCCGATGCTGTGGCAGGGTGGAGAGCGGCTACATTCTCGGGTCCTTTTGTTTTCTATCCCTCAACCTAACTCCAGCTAATCACCGTCTTCCTGCCTGCCATGATCACATCTCAAAGTTGGCCTTCATTTCTATTTCACTCTCAGGTTTTACATCTCCAGTATTTCTTACCAGGCAATCATATCCACAAGCTCTTCCTGTCCCATCTTTCCCAACAATTTGGTAAGCATTATATATAACTGATTATTATGGTGATTTAATATAAGTGTGTTGTCAGAACAACCTTTAGAGTGTGTATATATTTAGAGTGTGCATATATATATATTCCTGTAGTAAGAGAAAATACACGAAAAAGAGCTCAAAATTTTCATTAGCCTTGAACATCAGAGCCCAATAGAACTTCTTTAAGCCCAATAATGCTCACAGATCAAGAGTTGTTATTAGAGCTTTTCTGTTTTACATCCACTCTTTGTGATAAAAATCTCAACAAATAATATTACAGGCAGAATTTTCTCTCTTAACAAGCAGTATAAAAGAATGCTAGGCTACTTAGCAAGAAAGCAAGATAGTATCTAAAGACAGGTCTGTCAAAATATAATCAATACACAGGGCTAAGCAGCTAAACTACATCATAACATCTTGCTACCTGGAGACTCCTCAAATGAAAGGCACATGTATTCAATGCATTCTGAAATCATCTCAGTAAAGTGTAGGTCATTCTGGTTGCTGAGCAAAACTTTTACCATATATTTTTTTAAACTAGGTCTCTTAGATACTACTATTCTTTTTGGAGTCATAACTGCACAGGGGCTACCCTTGTGTCACACACAGCTCAGGTCCCTGGGGATGAGGGACCCTTTGCAGGCACAAGACCTCAGTGCCTACCCCCAGTCAGGATGATAAGCAACAGGAATGAGTTTTGCATCTGTAACAGCACTGCTTTTATAAACCTCCCTGTGTCAGGAGCTTAGGGCTGACTGCACAATTCCCATCCAAGCTGCATAGGTTACAAGCAGAAATAAAAATTGATTAGACAGTGGAAAAAGCAGTAACGGAAGTTCACTATTTATCAACTCATAAAAAAACAGAAGTGAGGAAAAAGCAAAGGAAATTACTTACAGCTTAGCGTGAGTGAAAGAGCACCTTATGCCAGATCACCCAAAAACTCTTGTCTCATTTGTAATTCCATTGTAATTTCCATCAGCAGTACAAAAATAAACCCTGGGTGTAGTTCATTTACCTGAGCTAGGATACTGTTCAGCATAATCCCTAGCAACAGTGAGACTGGCATCTCACAGACTTAGACATTACACATTTGTTAAGGCAATCTCTAGGTCTCTCTTAGAACACAAACTGACAGCTACAAAGCAAATCTTCTTTATTCCTTAATTCTGCAACCTGTGGAGATATGGAGTGCCACTGAGTGCATTTAGTGGCTCAGAAGAGATCTGTAGGTCCAAAATCCTCAGAATTTTCATTTATTCACAATGTGTAATCCAATCCACATTCATCAGTTCACTGAAATATGCACTTAAATTTAAAGGCATATATAAATCCCATTTAAGTTAATATCTATGCAAATGACTAAATACTTCACTAAGTAGAAATGTAGCTACTAGAGAAGTTCAATATATGCTTCAGTGATCTGAAGAACTTGTGCTCATTGAATTATTGGTTCTTACTGACTGACATTAATTTAGGTACCATTTTTGAACACTAACATCCAAACAATTTAATATCTTAATGCATGAGATACCACATGACAAAACTGTAGCTATGATAATTCTGGTTTTTTAAATGTATACTGCAAAGTAAAAAAAATAGTACTTCCTTCAGCGTATGCTTTCTGAATCAATGGGTGTAAAATAGAGGATTGTTTAGAAAAGAACATGCAGCATGATTAAGATCATAGTTGATCAATCCACTCTACACCTTAAAATATTTGCTAGATCTCAAAATTACTAGAGCACTGATAAAAACTGGTTGCCTAACTCCCTAGTATGGTTCTTGAATACTTAGCATCAATACTCAAATCCACACTCTCCAGTCTCCAAGTTTTTTAAGGTCATGAATAAAGGAGTTCAAATTCATTTTTTACAACTGTAGCTCCTTGAGCAAGTACAATACCTGGAATTTTCTCTAGAATTTCACCAACATATTTGACTGCTGACTACATTAATATTTGTTTAATATAATCAAAGAAGAGGTTTGCAAATACTTTAAAAATATTATATATAGTGTTTTATTTTCAAGAACTTCTTTGAAGAGTTATTGTTGACTATCCCCTAACTAACACAAATTTAAACCATAAAGGTTCTTCCAGGGTTTAAAAGAAGCAGCCAGAAACATTCCATAAAGCAAATGAGTGCTTGAATCAGTTTCCAAAACCTTCCTAGTACTCTGTTGTTCTGATTCAATAATATGAACAATTTAGTAATTTTCACCAAAAATAGGAAAGAAAGTGAAAAGACATTTTCTAAAATGTCATAATGTCATGCAAACTACTACAAGACCCTTGAATATTTCTCAGGACCCTTATTTACTGTTTGGATAGCTATCATGCAGCTGGCTCCTGCTGACTGTCAGCGTTAGAAGTACTTACCCTCCTCAGCAAAGTAAGTTGGATGGACCAAGGTGGCTCAAAGCAAGGAGAGGTAGCCTACATTACAAAATGTGTACTGAAAATTAGACGTCTTGACTTAAAGCAACTGTTTAAAGGGCCTGATGCAACAACATAATTTGGTGATACATAATCTACACTGGATTTCCAATTTTCTGAAACAGTTCACAATACCAGTAATCTATTTCTCTATGTCCTGATAAGTACTCTCCTCTTAGTACTTCACTCATTGCTTGAAAACAGACAAACTGTTATAAAATATTTTTCCCAGTCAGATGGATGAGTGCTGAAAAAAAAAAGCTACCTCAACACTCTATTTTTAACATTTCTTTTGCAGGGTTTGGGGCAGGGGAGAAGCAGCTCAGTTCACATGGACCCCCACCCTCATTAACCAAATACAGTGTAGTAGCTACAGAACTTCACAGTATGCAAAAGGTCTATAGATTAAAACGACTGTATTATTAGACATTAGCTGGAATCACATCTAACGCTCTCAAAGCTCAGAAGGATTCCTTTTGTGCATGGGAATGATGCAGGCTTTACATAAAGCCATACACTAGAAATACTTTGAGAGTAAAAATTTTCTTGAGGTATTGTCAAAGGAAGTGCAGGACCTTTACTTTCTACCCAACACTAAGACAAAGATTCATCCCATAATCAATATGATGCAGCAATATATTTTTCTTAATGATGGTGTTCAGATAAATCTTGGGTAGAATTGTGACACACTGTTTTACCACAGTCCCTAGTTCAAATCACTGCTTATGGTATAATCAAGAGTTTTCATAAAATACACTGAGCAATCCCATGGAAAACAGCAGGACATTCTGCAGTGAGTCAAAAAAATTACACAATCCTCTGCTGTAACTCTCTGGAGTTAGAAGGCTGGAGTACATAGAGCCTTCTGAAGCCTGACATCTTTTACAGACAGAAAAGTTTCTTTTCATGTCTTAGAACAGACCTCACAAATTCAAAATTTATAACTACAGCTTTAGTTATTGCATTGTTTGACATTAATTAAATTATGGCAAGAAGCTGATACGGCACATTGCTTATCATAGCAATTTTTCAAGCCAAAGCATTTAGTCTGCAGTTTTACAGTCTCAAAAGTTAAAGGCTTCCTTGTTATTCAAATGAACTCATTCTTGCTTTAATACACCTCTGAGAATATTAGTTAAGGACTGGAACTGATTTAGGCACTGAAGAGCATGATTCTGTCTTTCTCAGCCTATGGTGCTTCCTATGAATTCAGCCAGAACCTCAAACTTTGAATAATGACACTGTCAAAAAGCAATTAGAACGAAGTTGTGTCACCTGAAGATCTCACCACAGGGTTCTAAATCAGTCAGTCAATCTTTGAAAAATAAAATTTGGCTTGCAAAGAGTGTCTAAAAGTTTAGAGGCAGCTAGCAGGAAAGGCATCTCTCTTAATTTAAATAAGCCTAGAGTGAAAGATGCACTTTCACAATGTGGCATGGGAAATAGTAATGTGAGTCATTCTAGTAAGTTTCATACTAAGATATACTAAAGAACAACACATCCTTTTTAATGTTAATTGTATAATGGGCATTTCAGTATCTAATTTATGGAGGGAGATATGAAATAGGGCTTCACATTACTTAACAAAGGTCACAAAACAAATAGCAGCAAAAGAAAACAAGCCCCACCATGTACTGGATGTGGAACATATTGTTCATGAAATAGGAAAATCTTTAAAATTGTCCTTGCACATTCCATGTATGTACCTCTGCACATACCTATGCATACAACACTGCTTTTCCCATTCAGACCTATGTTTGTCCAGTGTAGGTACACATCCACTCCACCACAAAAAGCCATCACAGTGTAATGCTTCACAGAATATGCTGTTCTTCCAAGAGAGGGAATGGTTTAGTTCATAGATTTAATGTTGGGTACATTACCAGATTAAAATCAGGACTACTAGATTAAACTTTTCCCTGACTTTTTAAAGCTGTTATTGACCCATATAGGGTAAAACCATGATCATACTTATGGGCTCACTGTGCACAAACCTGCTTCACACAACCAGTCATTATTACTCTCCTCTGATTGGAATTTTCAGAAAACCAGAACAGGCACTGCAATGAAGCTAATCTTTACCAAGCATTTACATCTACTGTATTTGTAGTATTTATTTCTAGTGATTTCCGGGCATTGTATGGATAGTAAGTGATCTCAGAAAAAAATACACTGTATTTTTTAAATTTTAAATTTTTCTATATATAAGAAAGGTAAGATTTATCAGGGTTTTTTCTGTTGCTGTTGTTTTGTTAGGTTTTTTTTTCTTTTTTTTTTTTTTTGCCTAAGTAAAACAAAATAAAAGACAAATTGCAGAACATCACACAGTATATAATATACAATCAGGGTGGCATTAAAAACCAGAAATTTGGAGTATGCAGAAAGCATATTCAGAATCTGAAAAGAAAGGTGCAGAATGCACTGATATGAAGGAGAATCATAAGAACCACAGTTGAAAACATTTATTCAGAATGAAAAAGGTTCCTATGGAGTAGTATTGGGTGATGTCTTCAAGGCAACATCTTCAAGAAGGAATGAGTTCCAGATGACAAAACTGTAGCTGAAAGTACTTGAAGATGGCATATTGCAAAAAAATTTCAGTGAGCTAATAAAATTGTGTTCTATTTCAAGTAACTCACAAATTTGCTGATAAACAGTAGAGTACTTTTCCACCTTCTTTTCTTCCTCCATGTTGGTGTGATTCCAGATTGTTTCTAGACTTCACTGTAGCTATTATTTACAAAACTGGCAGTGTCAGAATCACAGCTATACTGTCTTGCAGGTTTTTAGACTGCACAGAGTAAAAGGAGTATTTATCCCAAAAGCTGAGTGTAAGAGCAGATAAAACAATAAAATGTAGGGATCAAAATACACAGCATGCCCACAAAGGCTGACTTTATGGTCAGCCCATATAATTTTGCTGTCCTGGTTTGGGTCTTTAAAGGTAAATGACAAACAGCTTTACTGTCAGAAAGGGTTTAGCTTACATCAAGAGAACCAGTGAGAAAAAGGTATGTCCACTCACTCTCTTCTACTTTTTCTTTAAAATTCACAGCTTGTTAAAACATACACTTGGAAACAAAAGATCAAAGCTCCTATTTCTACTTGATTTGGAACAGGAATCTAGAAGAAAGATACAGTGCACATCCTGGACTCACCTGAATCTCACCTATTGCCTGAAGGACTAAGAGAGGTGTGAGGTTCCCTTACCCCATAGGGTCTGCCTAATACCTAGAAAAAAAGTGTCATTCTGGCTCTGATGTAGATATTATTTTGTCCAAAGTGGATGACCTTCAACCAGAAAGATTTTTGTATCCAGAAAATCAAACCTCAGTCAGTCCAGAAATCTGCAGTTTAAATTTGCAACATCCTTTTTGTTTTTTTCTTAAATGACTTATAGGATCTGAATTGAAACCTATCATATTTCAATCAAATTACCTAATTAACAGGATTTTAAAAGATTGAACACTCTGCAAAATTGAAAAAAAGTGACTGATAAATAGATGGAGAAAAGGCATCCAAAATCAAGATTATTCCCTATGGTACTACTGTTATTAGAAACCACCTTGACAGGCTGAAACATACAAGACCTTATAGGAACCTCAGTGAAAGACAATTCAGAGATTGAAGCTCAGATAATGCAATGACTGGCTTCAATACATATTTAGGGGAAAAAAAAGTCTCTCCAAAATCATCTCAGGAAAAGGGGTTTGGAAAGTGATTTGTCTCATCTAGCCTTATATTTAAATTGTTGCTGTTCCTCCCTGAATATTCTGTTTATTTTAGATTGCTAATCCAGAGTGAGACTTTTCTTATTTCTGCTTGTCATTCAGTAGAGACCAAATAGTGACTGCTATAGGAATTTCAACATGTGAATAAAGAAATCCCACCAGTAGTAGCTAATTCTAACATTCCCAACGAAGCTTGACATCCAGAAAGGATGGATCCAGAAGGATCCAGGTGCTTAAATGTAGCTGCAACAGCCTAAAAAGGTGATGAGAATGCCCTCTCATCCTTTGGCAAAAAAAGCGTTTCTCCTTAAAACATCTGCCAGAAGATTCAAGTTTCCTATTAGATGCTGGCTCTGAAAGGAGTGAGATTCTGCTCCCCTCAGATGAGAAGAAAGCCAGATTCCCAGGAGGGTGCCACACTCCCAACTTCTGTTTGCTTTAAATATTAACTCAATGGACCAAACTGATACAGGTTGCCCTGTTAAGCCAATGGACCAAACTGATAAGGTTGCCCTATTCTCCTGAAAAGGCAAAGAATTTACATACATCTTTCAACTCATGTCTATTTATAAGAAGAACCAGATCTTTTCCATGACCTTGACAACCCAAGTGAGCTCCAGCTGGATGCTGCCAAGTGGTGACCAGAGCACACTGAGGCAGTCCCAAAGCAACGGGGGTAGGCAAGTTGTCATGGAAAAATGATCACAGTGCATTTGTCACTGTCTTTGGAACTGCACTTTAGTGGAAAAAAATTACAATGTTGAAAGATGGAAGGAGCCTCAGAAGTCATGTAAGAAATGCTAAGAAGCTGAGACATGATGCCTTTGTTAATGAACAAGAGATCCCATAAATTAGAATAGGCTGCCTTGTTTTTTACTGTCATTTTTGGCACTAGAAAAATAAAAGCCCTCTGTCCTTGGCTGTTTGGAAATCCATCCCAAGAGGGTAAGATCCTCTGAAAGAAACAGAAGAGTGTTAGTCTGACTGCTGGATTTCAGGAATGAATCCAGGGTTTATGTCACTATCAAATGCCTTGCCAGAGGGAAGAAATAGCCAGCCACCTATGGAGACAAACAGCATTGTGTCCCAGAGAGCTCCAGTTACTGACACTGACTTTTGTAGGCACCGGTTGTACTGACATTGGGCTGCAAGAGTAGGTGGGTGGGAAACGTGACTAATCTCTGGCTCAATGTCATCCTGTAGTTTCCTTCAAAGGCAATTCTAGTGGCAAACCAATAAATAAAGAGGAGGAATGAATGATTTCTACAATTAACTATTGCAAACTCTGCATTTTGATAGGAAATGAATTAAACCAGGATGCTGTTGGAACACGATCCTGATAATTTATTTTTTTTTAACACACTGTTTGGTATGTTGGCACTTAGCAAGTTTTTTAGAATCATGACTAGAGAAACAGATGCTCCTAGTTTTTTCTTTGCTTTGATCAAAGGGTTTTATGTTCAGTTAGTAAAAAGAAACTTGTTTTCAACAATCATATTTAATCCTTGCTTCCCAGGCTTCATGTATTAAATTAATTTGTAGGTCTCATCTTTCATATTGCACTTGAGAAACTTAGTGAGAATGTAAATGTCTAAAAATAAATAAATATTAGGAAAACTGGGACACAAACTTATGGAACTTATGAAACAATCCAGCAATTTAAGAAGGCACTTCTTAACATATAATTTTGTGTTTCCTGCATCCTAAATATATGATCCTTGAGGGAGGGGTGACATTTTTGTACTAACACCAGTACAGTGATCTTGCAGGAAGCCTTTATATCCTAATTGAAAACAACAGTCAATAGTAATACTCTTCATGTAACAATGCCTCTGTAATTTAAGCATATATTCTTCAAAGGTATTGCTGAGAGCAAACATGAAGATCAAAGGTGAAAATGCTGTATAATGTATCTTTGGTCATGTTCAAGGGTCTTTCAGGAAACCTGGTGAGGGAAATCAACCACAGACATGCCGTAATAACTTACTTACATTCAATTTACTTACATTGGATGAAGCTCTAAACTACAGTTGTGTTGTTCCCTCTGCTAGAAAATTCATGTCAAAACTTCAGATTCGGGAACTTATTGGCGGGGGTGGGGGGCGCAATTTATAACAGAGCTGATGGATGTTTGTAATAACAGGTAAAGAATTGCAGGTGGTATTTTTATGTAGAGGTTGATAGCTTCTCTGCTGTTCAGGTGACCTGATTTGGAGAGCCCTTTAGTTGGAAACTAGACTTGTGATTTTTCTCTACCAGAATTCAGGCTGCAATATAAGTAAGCACTTTTTGCAAAGCAAAACAAAAAAGATTAAAGGAATAACATGCTTACTGGCGTTATGCTGTTATTAACTTTGGCAACTCTCAAACACTGGCCAAATATAAAAATGATTCAGAGTCAAGTCCATTGCTTTTGACCTTGTAATAAATAAATGCTTTCCAAAAACCAAGCTAGACTAAAATACTAAATCCCGGCTCCAGAAGAGAAAGAGGACTCATAACAAAGCCATTCTATAAGCACAAATGTCCCTGAAATCCTTGGCTGAAGATGTACAACATGAACAATTCTCTGGCTCATGACTGTGGAAAAAACTGTTCTGCATTTAAAATGTTTGTCATCAATGTAAACCCATCTTTAATTATAATTAATGTAAGGGGCTTTTATGTGCTGGAATAATATGTTGCCAAGAGTTCAGTTTGGCACACATTCCTGAATTACAGTGGAGATTGATCTTAAAATGGAGCAAAGAATAATGTGTAAAGCTGTCAAAGATACAATGAACTGAAGACAATACAGTAGCTATAACTTAAAATATTGACAGACAGGAAGTATGTGTGACTTTTAGGAAGACATGTTTCTCCCCTCCTTTAGTCTCTGATTTTTTTTTTTCTAACTTTGGAAAAAAAGTCTTGTTTAGATTTGTAGTTGGTGCCATTTAATTTGTCAGGAACTGAACCACCAAAAGGTTCACCTCAATCTTATCCTAACCAGTGTACAGTGGTGTATTTCTACTTTCAAAGCTGCTTGACCAGTTGCTAAAAGACACTGGCCAGCATTATAGTATGTCCTTAGAATTAAAATTCAACTCACACTGAGGCTCAGGCACCAAAAATTATTTAACACCCCCAGCTCAGCTATTAACACTGCTTGCTTCGATGTTTTCTCATCCTTGATAGCAGCTATGCACCTAGATTATTCCATGGCTGTGCTCACAGCTGGAGAGGAAGATAAAGAACTACTACTGTATAGCAAAGATACACTTTGAAGTCGTTTCACCAGCAGTGACCAGTGAGGAACATTTCCTCCCATTTTGCATGCAGTGCCACTGTCACTGCTCAGCCATGGAACTCTTCCCTTGGTCTGGGGCTGTGTGTGCTCACACTGAGAGCTCGTGTACATCAGTTGATGCTAAACTTCAGTAATTTTGGCTTCAAGGCTCCCTGTGGTTGGGCTGCAGCCCCTTTCATGATACTTGAAAATGTAGCCTTTGCCATATTGGAGTCTCAGATCCTGACAATCGTGCAAGGGAACTGCGAATATCCAGGCAATGCTGTAACTGCATTCTGCTTATCCATGTCAGCCAGCACAGAAATGTAACCATGTCAGCCTTGATTTTGCGTCCATATATATTTCATGAAGCAGCAAAATTTATCTCACCAAACTTTATCCATCTAAAGAGAGGGAAATTTGCTTGAAGGTATTCCTTTAACCTCTTTTATCTGTTCCAATTTTCATAGATTTCTACTAAAGACAGTATGAATGACCTGCTTGTCTTTGCTTTTGGTATGGGGGAGGCACAAAGCACACAAATAAACCCCAAACCATTCTGCTTCAAGGAATTATTCTCATTTAAACAAATCCATCACATAAAGCTAAAAGACCTTAGAAAATACAGCATATTTCTTTATTATCCTTTGAGTACTAGAATACTCAGAAGAAGTATAAATTACCTATAAATTATCTTCTCATTGCATTTGTAGGGACTTTGAACAAACCAGAGCTTCACAGAACATCCACAAAAATGATCCCCAGTACAGACAGGCAGATCTGTTTTCTAGTCAAAAATCCGTTGAGCTCCAACTGAAATGGTAGCTTCCTACCAATTATGAAAAATCAGGGTTGGATCTTAGAAAACACAAAGGTTGCTCTTGAATAAAACGAATTTCCCAAGGTCACTTGCAGTCAGTAACTGACTTGAGAGCAGAAACTTGATAGCATCTTTCTTTTTCACTCAGGCATTTAACACTAAATGAATAAGCCTTTACAAAATACAGCAGGAAGCATAAATTTCATTGATAATTATCTTGCCAAGTATTTTTATAAATAGGAAAAAATAAGGATGCATGTAACTAAGTGCAAATAAACATAAGGTTTACGGGCCCTTTATATAAATTTGTAACACATATTTCCCAAAGGATTTTCAGGATCACTTTCAAAACATTACAAAAGATGTAGAATAAAAAGCTACAGTGCAAATCACTTGACTTAAAACTTTACTATAAATTGATGTGTGTATCTTGAGAGCTTTTCCTCATATGTGTTCAGCAGCTCACAAGCACACTCAGAAAGACTGGAGTAACACGAACTCTATTAGTATTTGTGTAAGTGTCTATAAATGCAATTTCAAAAAGGAGTCTAGCTTTTTTTGATGAGATGACTGCAACTGAAAAAAAAAATAATCCCCAACACACAAGAACTTACATGAATAGATAAAGCATTTCTGGAATTTGCATTTTTTCACCTATAAGAAAGACACATGAGATGAATTGCTGTTGACTAAACTATCTTTTTTTCTGCAAAACAATGTTGTAATATGGGACTTTACTATTAGCTGACTATATCGATTCACAATACTGACTCTGCCACTCTCTCTTGACAACCCAAAGTTACAGCTCTTGCCTACTCTATTGACAAAGATTTTGCTCTTTAAAAATTTTCTATGATGACTTGGAAATTTGTCTCAGTATTAGGGATATTTCAACAGAGATGTTTTGAATAATTTTATCAACTTTAAGCATTTAAATCTAGACATTTTGTTGGTTAAAACCCCAGAATTTCCAAAAATATTATCTCCTGCTGTACCTGCAGTGTAACATGACTCTCAGCTTACTAGCAGTGACTGAGATAAATGGAAAAAAAATCCCAAAAACAAGCTAGTCATGTAAAGATTTTACAAATTCAGTTGTCACAGAGAAATGAAACCCAATACTATGACGATTGCTGCAGATAATATTTAATCACCCTAAACTGAAGCTGAGGATAAGACATCTTCTTCACAGACATTAACATTAACACAGACATCTTCTTCACAGACATTAAAGTGCCAGGCAGCTTCTAACCTTCACAGACCTCTCTACATGGCAACAATCAGACAACCACAGAATTTCAGAATGCAGTCACAAAGAGCTTTCCAAACTTTTTACATTATCATCCTCAGGGAAACTTCATGAAAGGGCAAAAAAAAAATAAATCTATACAATATGAACGCAAATGACAATTCTATTTCCAAAATTAAAAAAAAAATTTAAAAATCATGAATTAATTTTAACCTGCGTTTGAGAGTACTGCTTTCATTAATATATGTGCATATAATTTCACTACAGTATTTTTTTATGTTATATGCTGATTCTTACAATGACATATACACCAGCCTGGGGATATTATTTCCTAAAACATTCCACGTGCTGAATGGCCTTTACACCACTTGCCTATCCTTTCACAAACTGTTAAGTGATCCTTGAAGACTCTTTAACCTGCTTATTTTTCTTAATCATCACTGCATCTGTGTGGATGCCATTTACCCCAAATTAATCCACGATTTCACGGCACTTGAGTGACCATCTTTAAAAGAAAGACAAAAAGAGGTATTCACTTCATTGCCTCTGAGTAGAATTGCAGCAGCTTTTATCAGGCACAGAATGCCAACACAGACAGGAAGTAATTTAGCATTATGTCATAAGCCTGAAATTTTCTGTCTTCTCTTTTTTGAATTGCCTACTGATGAACCAAAGCATATGTTACAGTTTAAACTTTGGGGGTTTCTTTTTCTGGTTTTGGTTTTTTGGGGTTTTTTTTCTTGGTTTTTCTTTTTTTCCTCTGCAGCAATTATTTCATGAATCATATCACGCTTCTTGGAATTACATTTTCATCAATACCTTCCTTACTATTTCTCATCTTGCAGGAACACATTTAACTACGGCAGGTGACTCACTCCAAACAGGCATTTATGAAAATAAGAACAACTGTATGTATAACAAAAGAGACTAAGTGCATAAACTGCTGTTGTGAAGCCAGCCTCATTTTGCCTATTCTATTTAATCTCTCATCAGGCTCTGAGACAAATTTATTGTGCAAAGGTTGTATAAGTATGAAGCAAAGCAGGCTATAATCAAATCAGGCTAGGCCAAACCCTAGTAAGAGATCACACTGAACAGAAGTTTATTTACTACAATCACTGATCTGCTACTCCATGAACTTGTGATGTAAGTGAGCATAAAAACGACAAAGTCAGGCAAGGATGGTCACCATTCTTTCTAACAGCTGCTGAACAAGCTTGGTAGTTCTTGAAAATTACTGATGCAGGTGTTTGGCAAAACTAATTCAACATTATTTTGAGGATAAGCACAACTGTCCTGTAGTATCAGACAACTGGTTTCAATTGAAGTTCCAAGATTATTCTTTTAAATAGAAAAATGCCAACATTTCCCACTTCGCTTTCATTCAGAGTTGCCTTTCATAGCAACAAAACCACAATGAGGGCAGAGACAATTTTCTTCTCTATTCTGGCTATTCAATTAGTAGCAAAAGATAAAGATTACAACAAGGAAGGAAAGCTGTTGAAAGACCTTGGAAAAATCTGTTTCACTGGCAAGGAATTTCTTCTCTCAACATACCTTCTCTTGATTCTGGCAGAGAAGACAATCACATTCAAAGCAATACTGGCGCACCAGCTGCTTTTGGCGTTCCCTGGTGGGCACCAGTGATTCAACGTAGCTGATGGTGAGCTGTATGCAGTACATTAAAAAAAAAAAAAAAAAAAAAAAAAACAAAAAAAAAAAAACAAAAAAAAAACAAACAAACAA